>CM053030.1:126065319-126485377 GCA_028564925.1 Lithobates sylvaticus | reverse complement strand
ATTAGCATTCTGCCTAAGACTCTGTATAGTTTTCAGATGCTCCCCATTGTCTTACCGCAAGTATTTTTTAAGATATTAAGATCAGTTGTACTGAAATTCCTATGGCTGCCTAGACGTCCTAGGATTGCTTACATAGTTTTGGCAAAGGCTAAAGAGGAAGGGGGACTGTTACTTCACATTTCAAAAGATACTCTCAGGCAGAAGAAATATCAAGACTAGTGGAATAGACACATAACAATTCTAATAAAAGTCAGTGGCATTAGATGAGGTGATATGGGTTCCACAATGATATCGGGGGTAAGTAGAATAACTAGTTCAATAGAATGCACTGAGGGTGTGGTATGAAGTACATAGACAACTTAAATGGGGGTATATTTCCCTGTTGATTTCATTAACTGGCACTAGTTATTTTCGACACGTGATGATTATTTATTTTTTACTTGATGGGTAGGGAGAAATTCACTACAGTTGAGAAAAGTTATGAAGGAGAATAATTTATGTTCAGTACACGAATAAAGGTAGAAATGGGGCATGATACCCTTAGATTCGGTTTCCAGCCACTCAGGTCAGGGACCTGGGTGTCATCTTTGACTCTAGGTTGAACCTGCGCCCTCAGATAAATCAAGTGGTGAGTTCATGTCCCTTCTACCTGAGACTCCTGAGGTCGACTTTTCGCTATATCGCAGACTCTCACAACATCGCCATGGTCAATGCCATTATCAGCAGTCGATTGGACTACTGTAATGCCCTGTATTTGGGTTTGCCTGCTTGTACCTTCTACAAGCTCCAGTTGATTCAGAATGCCGCAGAAAGGTTACTGACAGGTGTTGGTCACCATGACCACATCACTCTATCCCTTAGAGCCCTGCATTGGCTGCCCGTGAAAGAACGGTTCTGTTTAAAACCGGATGTCTTGTCCATAAGGCACTGTATGGATGTGGCCCAAAGTATCTGAAGGAAAAATGTGTCAAGTATGTGCCTACCCGATCCTTGAGATTGGCAAACTTGGCCATACTGAAGATTCCAAAATTTAAAAAGAAAGCATGCGGAGGGAGAACGAGTGAAGTACAAGGAGCTGAATTTTGAAACTCCTTGCCTCTGAAACTGAGACTTGAGAATGACTTTTTTGAAATTTCGAAAGAAATTGAAAACCGTACTTTTTGTACAAGCTTTTGGAGTCACCTAATTTTTAATTGGGGTGTGATGGACAGACTCCCTGGCTTTTATTCTGTATCTTGCTGTGCTGGTTTGTCTTTTCTCTTAAGGTCTTTTAATGTTAATGTCCTTTTGTTTTTGCGCATCTAGGCCTTCGGGTAAGACTGCATAGGTTAAGTATTTTAATAAATAAATAAAATGGAGATATGCACAAATTCCACACTTTTTAAAGTCCTTAACCCAACCGATATGCCCAGGAGATAGCCTAACGCCAATGGGAAAGTTATGTAGTTCACCAGATGGTAAGAGGCACTATACCTAGCGAGATATATACAGTAGTATATATTATTAGATATATACAGTAGTATATATACAGTGGTGTGAAAAAGTGTTTGCCCCCTTCCTCATTTCCTGTTCCTTTGCATGTTTGTCACACTTAAGTGTTTCGGAACATCAAACCAATTGAAACAATAGTCAAGGACAACACAAGTAAACACAAAATGCAATTTGTAAATGAAGGTGTTTATTATTAAAGGTGAAAAAAAATCCAAACCATCATGGCCCTGTGTGAAAAAGTGATTGCCCCCCTTGTTAAAACATACTATAACTGTGGTTGTCCACACCTGAGTTCAATTTCTCTAGCCACACCCAGGCCTGATTATTGCCACACCTGTTCACAATCAAGGCATCACTTAAATAGGAGCTGCTTGACACAGTAAGGTCCACCAGAAGATCCTTAAAAGCTACACATCATGCCGAGACCCAAAGAAATTCAGGAACAATTGAGAAAGAAAGTAATTGAGATCTATCAGTCTGGAAAGGGTTATAAAGCCATTTCCAAAGCTTTGGGAATCCAGCGAACCACAGTGAGAGCCATTATCCACAAATGGCGAAGACATGGAACAGTGGTGAACCTTCCCAGGAGTGGCCGGCCGGCTGCCCAAAATTACCCCAAGAGCGCAGCGACGACTCATCCAAGAGGTCACAAAAGACCCCACAACAACGTCCAAGGAACTGCAGGCCTCACTTGCCTCAGTTAAGGTCAGCGTTCATGCCTCCACCATCAGGAAAAGACTGGGCAAAAATGGCCTGCATGGCAGAGTTCCAAGGAGAAAACCACTGCTGAGCAAAAAGAACATCAAAGCTCGTCTCAATTTCTCCACAACACATCTTGATGATCCCCAAGACTTTTGGACAACATTCTGTGGACCGATGAGACAAAAGTGGAACTCTTTGGAAGGTGTGTGTCCAAGTATATCTGGTGTAGAAGGAACACTGCATTTCAGAAAAAGAACATTATACCAACAGTAAAATATGGTGGTGGTAGTGTGATGGTCTGGGGCTGTTTTGCTGCTTCAGGACCTGGAAGACTTGCCGTGATAAAAGGAACTATGAATTCTGCTGTCTACCAAGAGATCCTGAAGGAGAATGTCCGACCATCTGTTCGTGTACTCAAGCTGAAACGAACTTGGGTTCTGCAGCAGGACAATGATCCTAAACACACCAGCAAGTCCACCACCGAATGGCTGAAGAAAAACAAAATGAAGATTTTGGAGTGGCCTAGCCAAAGTCCTGACCTGAATCCTATTGAGATGTTGTGGTATGACCTTAAAAAGGCCGTTCATGCTCGAAAACCCTCTAATGTAACTGAATTAGGACAATTCTGCAAAGATGAGTGGGCCAAAATTCCTCCAGGACGCTGTAAAAGCCTCATTGCACGTTATCGCAAACGCTTGGTTGCAGTTGTTGCTGCTAAGGGTGGCCCAACCAGTTATTAGGTTTAGGGGGCAATCACTTTTTCACACAGGGCCATGATGGTTTGGATTTTTTTTCACCTTTAATAATAAACACCTTCATTTACTAATTGCATTTTGTGTTTACTTGTGTTGTCCTTGACTATTGTTTAAATTGGTTTGATGTTCCGAAACACTTAAGTGTGACAAACATGCAAAGGAACAGGAAATGAGGAAGGGGGCAAACACTTTTTCACACCACTGTATATATATATATATATATATATATATATATTAGTAGGAGAAGCAGAACCTTAAATACCACCTTATGTAGCTAAACAGGAGCAAGAGATGGGTTTGCTGGAGACTAAACATCAGAGAGTTAAAATATTAAGGGTTACTACCCACAGGTTCCAGGTAGGGATGCCTTCTCTGTGTTGCAGGGGTTGTGATGAACCTGGAACCTTTGGGCATATTTGGTGACATTGCCCGAGAATACTGGTGTTTTGGGGATAAATTGCCAGCATTAATCAAGAAATAACAGGAAAAATGGGAAACAAAAGAGTATGGATGGACCTGTTTCATAAAACAGAAATATCAGCTGCCCGGTATACAATGTCCCTTATGCCATATCTATTGCATACAGCCAAAGGGTTGATTCCAAAGTATTGGGGGGGTCCTACTATAGAGGAATAAATTGTGACAGTAGACTATATTTGTGACATAGAAGAAATAATGCATACATACTGTATGAGGATACTTTGGACAAGTCTGTAATAAAGTGGAAAGAGTGGTTGATATTCAAGCAATCAGAAATGTACTTTAAGATAAGTCGTGAAAAAAGAAAAGGGTAAAGAGGGAAATAAGATATGAAAAGGAGGAATGAGAAAATAAATGGGGAGTCATCAACCCATATTTATGTAAGGTAACTTTTATATTTGTAAGTAATCGGCCTGTGTGGGATAATTTGAGGATTGAAGAAGGGGGACCACGAGGGAGATGGGGGTAAGGGAGGTGGGGGGAGATTGTAGAAGGTATAGAATTTTTTGATTGTTAAATGATGTAAATTGTAGGTTCTTTATAACTTGAAAAATAATTAAGAAAATAAAAAAATATTGAGTTTGGAAGTTGTATAAGGGCTCTTTCACAGTGATGCAATTTGATGTCCTTTTGGGCAGCTTAAAGTGTTACTAAACCCAGTAATATGAAAATAATTCACCCCCCCCCCCCCCCCCCCTTCCCACAGTACCCACAGCTTATAAATCTTCTTTTTACATTAAGATACTGCCACAATCAGGGCCAGATTAAGAACATCATGGGCCTGGTGCTGAGGATTTTGGTGAGGCCTTTTATAAACAATAAATGAATAAATAAAAATGCAAACAATTTTTTTGTTATAACAAATTCAATTAAAGAGAGAGAGGGAGGACGAGAGAGAAAGGGGATGAAAGAGGTGTTAAAGGTAAGGGGAAGAGGATGAGAGAGAAAGGGGGGATGAGAGAAAGAGGATGCACATGAGCATGCGTGGAATAACATCAACGCAGCCCGGCCAAGGCAAGTGACCGAAGGCACAGAACCCAGAAGGAAGATGGAAGTGCCCGGGCCCCGCCGGTTTGATCACAGCACCGCACTGGAGGGCTCAGTCTGACAATTTAAGTGTACCCTAATGTGCTAATATGCTGTGCATACTTGTACATTATGGCATAACCTACCTCAGAGCCTCTAAAAAAATAGTAATGTTAGAAAAGTTTACTATCGCTTTAATATCATTGGAACCCAGGAGCCTCTCATGGGGCCCCCTACTGACCCGCATAATTGCCAATTTCAAAAATATTTTCAGGGACACTTTTTGTTACAAGTGCTATATTTAGAGTAGCTGACATCCCGTATGTTCCTCTATACATCACAATAGTAATTACTAAATTAAATAAGTACTAATAATGGGGCAGAACAAATATGAGGACTGAGATTTCCTTTAGTTGAACTAACAAAAGTGTGCCCATTCTAGAGCTGGTAACATTGAGGATTCAGTATAATTTTAAAGAACTGTTTTTGTGGGTAAGAGGCATAGGGGAGGAGAATGGATAGTATAAAAGTGGGAAGTATGTGCAGGTGAGGGAGAGGAATGTGGAGAGTCTAACAGTGGGCACTATGTACATGAGAGGAGTGCGGAGGGTATGACAGAAGGCACTATGTACAGGAGAGGAGTGTGAAGGGTATGACAGTGGGCAGTATGCACAGCAGAGGAGTGTGGAGGGTATGACAGTGAGCAGTATGTACAGGAAAGGAGTGTGGAGGGTACGACAGTGGGCACTATGTACAGGAGACAAGTGTATGACAGTGGGCACTATGTACAGGAGAGAAGTGTGGAGGGTATGACAGTGGGCACTATGTGTAGGAGAGGAGGATGAAGGAATCTGGGAAGGAAAAATTTAAAGGTTTGTGGAAGGATCTTTAGGGACTGTGTAGTGGTTAAGCGGGCCATACATGGATTGAAATTACACCAATTAAGCAGAGACCAGCCATAGTTGCTCTATGTATGGGCTAGCTGGTTTTACACCAGTCAACCTATTAACCGACTCGAGTACAACCAGCCTGTCAGGTTTTCCCCAAAACAATCAGTGCTGCCAGCTATAGTTAGCAACACTAATCATTGTATTCACTGGCAGAACACAATAACACTGCAGGAGTGATTCCTCCATCCACAGGTCAGCAGGTGAGAGGGTGTGTGGGGACAGGCTGGGGAGAGATACTAGTTAGTGGCTGGGTAGGCACTGTTTAGTATCAGAGCCAGATACACACAGCTTACATACGCTGTGATCGTTGTGAGAACAATAATTCTAGCCTCTGTAACTCTAAACATGTAACCTGTAAAAAAAATGTAATGCATTGCTAAGTACACAAAAAAAAAATCGTGCTAAATTTAGTGTTTTTTTTTTTTATGAATGAAACGCTTTCCAAAAAAAACGTTTAAAAAATTGCTGCGCAAATATCGTGTAACATAAAAAGTTGCAAAGACCACCATTTTATTCCATAGGGTGTCTGCTAAAACAATATATATATACAGTATATAATGCTTGAGGCTTCTGAGTAATTTTCTATCAAAAAAAAATGATGATTTTTACATGTAGGAGAGAAGTGTCAGAATTGGCCTGGGTGGCAAGGGGTTAATTACCATAAGTAATATACAAATAATTATTATAAGCCCTGTGAGCTCATCCTCTCAGTCTGCTGCAGAGTGTTCCAGCTTGTTTTTATACTGCCCGCTCTGTATGGAGCTTCTGACAGGCTGCACAAGCAGCTCCGTATCTTCGGAACCATAGGTGATAGCATCTCCATATTTTAACCGTTGTTGAAGTAGGTCTTTAGCTACCTACCTCCCAAATGTGGGGTCTCTGTGACTCCTGATCGCTGAGCTACAACCCTCGAGGTCAATCTTTTATTTATTTATTTATTTTTATTTTAAATTTTTTTTTTTGGGGCAAATGGGCCTATCTTGAGAAAGGGGCCTGGAGCTGCAGCTCCAATAGCCCCTATGTTAATCCGGCCCTGGCCACAATATACCTTTTTGGCTGATCTGTATACCACGGTTACATGATAAACTGCAGTTTCTTCAGTGCTGAGAGTTCAGGAAGGAGGAGACTTTTCACTGCAGCCTGTATACACACCCACATGTGTGATGTTAATATCATGTGACCTGGCTAGCTCTGAGAAGAAGAAACTGTTCTCTACAGCAAAAAAAGACACAACTGAGCATGTGCAGGTCATCTACTCTGCCTGTGTTAGCTGGCCTTCCCCAGATAGTCAGTGCAGGAGGAGGAGGATCTATGCATACAGGATAAAACAGCCTTTTTACACAATGCAGAGGATTAACCCCTAAAGGTCCACAGTGAGTATAAACAAGCATGCTATTCTGCATATACAGACAGATTTTACTATTGTGGGTTTATTAACACTTTAAGGGCCCATTTCACACTTTTGATGCCATTTAAATGTGTTCCCGTTGACTTATAAAGGAAGGTGCCTTTTTGAAAAACTGCACCAAAGATGCAGCATGCAAATATTTTCAAACCGCAGCGTACCTGCTGCATGAAAATATTAATCAATTGCGGCATAATTATTAAATAAATACAGATTATGTCGATTATTTTGAAAAAAAAACAAAACACAGCTGTACTGCAGTCACCAGGTTTCTTCAATTAAAATTTTAAGTGGCATTTGACAAAATAGAACTAACGCAACGGATATATAAAAACTAATCTCACCACATTTTGCTAGAGTTGGCGTTAAACTAACAAGCAAGATTTTATTAAACTCATTTATGCCACAACCAGATGAACAACACATGCCTAACTATGCTTCATTAAAAGAACATACCTTACAGTGTCCATATTTTACTAGCAAACCACATCAGTATGGATAGTATTAAAGCGGAACAGTTAATACATTTTCATTTACAATTATATTTGCAACAATGCCTCTTGTCTGCGTGTAACAAACATACATTTAGTATAAATTAATTTATTACCAAACCCAGCAACAAAATAAAGGCTCATCAAATATCACAGGGATTGTCTATGATGCTCTGTTCCCTCTGTGATTACTGTAGTTTTCATGCTGTCCTAACCCCCCCCCCCCACACTGGAGCGTTTTTCTGACTACTCCTGACTATACCTGACTACGCAGAATCCCATCTCTTTCTAATTGTGCCTGGTCACACATGTACGCTCAGTCAGGGGCGTACCTAGAGCATTTGGCACCCAGGGCGGATCCTATATATGGCACCCCCCACCCCACCTTAAAATGTAAAAACACCCCACTGTGCCCCCTGCATCCTTCAATATCTTTTTGTCACTACTGTGTACCCCCTCTCCACAACTGCCCCTCTGGACCCGTTTACATTACACAGCACCCTGCATCTCTGGACCTCTTTATATTACGCAGCACCCTGCACCTAAGGACCCCTTTACATAACACAGCACCCTGAACCTCTGGACCCCTTTACATAACAGAGCACCCTGAACCTCTGGATCCCTTTACATTACACAGCGCCCTGAACCTCTGGACCCCTTTACATTACACAGCACCCTGAACATCTGGACCCCTTTTACATTACACAGCACCCTGAACCTCTGGACCCCTTCACATTACACAGCACCCTGAACCTCTGGACCCCTTTACATTACACGGCACCCTGAACCTCTGGACCCCTTTACATTACACAGCACCCTGAACCTCTGGACCCCTTTACATTACACAGCACCCTGAACCTCTGGACCCCTTTACATTACACGGCACCCTGAACCTCTGGACCCCTTTACATTACACAGCACCCTGAACCTCTGGACCCTTTTACATTACACAGCACCCTGAACCTCTGGACCCCTTTACATTACACAGCACCCTGAACCTCTGGACCCCTTTACATAACACAGCACCCTGAACTTCTGGACCCCTTTACATAACACAGCACCCTGAACCTCTGGACCCCTTTACATAACACAGCACCCTGAACCTCTGGACCCCTTTACATTACACAGCACCCTGAATCTCTGGACCCCTTTACATAACACGGCACCCTAAACCTCTTTACATTACACAGCCCTTGTACCTCTGCACCCCTTTACATTGCACAGCCCCCCACAGCTCTGGACCCCCTACAGTGCAGACCCCCTAAAGTACAGGACCCCCCTACAGTGTGCAGGACCCCCCTACAGTGCAGAACCCCCCCCTACAGTGCACAGACCCCCCTACAGTGCAGAACCCCCCCAGAGTAAAGACCCCACCTATAATGTACCTCAGAAAAGAGAGGCAAAGGCAGTGGCATTGCGGGGGGAGGTGCCAGCCGCAGCAGGGCCGATCCCAGGCGGGTGCTCGGGGTGCAGTGCACCCGGGCGCCACAGATGTGGGGGCGCTGAAGCGCCAGAGTGCTCCCCTCCTTCTCCCTCGTCCGTAGGTAGGCGGCTCTCTCCCTGGTCACCGTCACGGCGCCGCCGTCACTATGAAGCCCATCGGATCCCGGGGCATCCCCCCTCCCTCCTCCTGTCAGAGGAGGACAGCGGTGTCTGTGTGCACACTGCAGATAGACCATCCGCAGCGCAGTGGGGGGGGGGGCACGGGCCGTGCCCGACGTTCTTCTCCTCCTGTGTGTAACTCCCTCCTGCTCCGACTCGGCAGTGACCCGGGACACGGCGCAACTATCCCCTCCTCTCTGTGGCACACAACAACGGTTCTAAACAGTCTCGGCAGCGCCGCGGCTGTCACAGCAGAGCAGAGTGAAGCCGCCTCCCCCTCCTCTATGTGTACACACAGTCACAGTGCTGTGCATGCAGGAGGAGGGGGAGGCGGCTTCACTCTGCTCGGCTATGACAGCCGCGGCGCTGCCGAGACTGATCAGAACCGCCCACGACGGTGCGACCACAGAGAAAAGGGGATAGTTGCGCCGGGTCCCGGGCCACTGCCACTCGCACACCCCCGCAATGCCACTGCCTCAGGCGAGCGGTGCCGCTGCCTAACACGCGGCGCTGTTTCTTCTTCAGTCGGAGGGGGAGGGCGCTGGCCTGACACCCCCCAGTGTGTGGCACCCAGGGCGGCCCGCCCCCCGCCCCCCCACTTAGTACGCCACTGCGCTCAGTTACCCTATGTTCTACACTCTATGCTTAATAAAGTAGTTGAGGGTTTTTAGTGTATTTAGCCTGCATTCACACCTGAGCAGAGCACAAGCGGAGAATATGCCTGATGGTTTTGAAGCATTTTTTTTTTTTTCATGCATATCACAGGCATTTTTGCACATGTATCAAGCTTCAGGAGTTTGTTCCAGGGCAGGGCAAGGAATGGTAAGCATTTCTTTAAGAGGAGAGGAATTAATTTTTTTAGGCAGAAACATGTGTATAGTACATTTTAACAAGCATCAAGTCAATGAGATCAATAATGAGATCAATAACTCCCAAATATGCTAAAATGTACTTTTTTGGAGCGTAGGTCATAGAGCGCAGGGTGACCAAGCATACAAGTGTGAAATGGCACATACTGTATAGAAAAAATAGAATTCTGCACAGGTGTATAGAAACAAGCAGAAAAATGCTCAAATGTGAATGTGGATGTGACAGACACAATGTCAGACCCTGACCACCTTCACTAGCTTGTGAAAAATAGCTGGTCAAACTCACACCGCGCTGTCACTGATACGCGACAGTGACACTCTCAGCCTCACCCTGTACAAAAAGTTAGCAGGACTACAATCTAAGTGCCAGCCGACAGAGTGATCATCGCTGGGTTTCATTTACTACACAGTTAACTCTTTGCTCTGCTCCCAGATATCCCTCCACCAGGAGGGATTTTGGTCCACTCTTCTTTACAGATCTTCTCTAAATCCTTAAGGTTTCTTGGCCGTTGCTTGGCAACTTGAAGTTTCAGCTCCCTCCATAAATTTTCTATAGGATTAAGTTCTGCAGACTGGCTAGGCCACTCCGTCACCTTAATGTGCATCTTCTTGAGCCACTCCTTTGTTGCCTTGGTGGTATGTTTTGGGTCATTGTCATGCTGGAAGACCCATTCATGATCCACCTTCAGTGTTCTGGCTGAGGGAAGAAGTTTCTCATCCAAAACGTTACAATACATGGCCCCATCCATTGTCCCCCAATGCGGCAAAGTCGGCCTGTACCTTTAGCAGAGAAACAGCCACAAAGCATTATGTTTCCATCTCCGTGCTTGACTGTAGGGATGGTGTTCTTAGGATCATAGTCAGCATTTTTTTCCTCCAAACACAGCAAGTCGAGTTAATGCCAAAGAGCTCAATTTTGGTCTCACCTTACCACAGCGCTTTCTCCTAATCCTTCTCTGAATCATTTAGATGTTCAATGGTATGACTGTACATGTCTCTTCTTGAAGAGGGGGACTCGCCGTGTTTGGAGGAAGAAAAATACTGACTATGTATTGTAAAATCTTGGATTAGAACCTACTTTCTTCAGCCAGAACAAAGAAGATGGGCCGTGGATGAATCTTTTAGCCATGATTGGCCAAAGGTAGCAGAGTGCCTTTGGCCAATCATGGCTCAGGGGGACTAAGTCCACATCCAACACTATATAAGGCTGCTTACACAGCGGCCGTGTGTAGTGTTGTTGGTGTGGACAGAGAGATAGCTTGATTTAGATTAAGCAGGCAGATTATTCAGTTAGTGGTTGTGTATCTGAGGTATATATATATATATATATATATATATATATATATATATATATATATATATATATATATATATACACACACTCCAGTGTATCCAGTGTAGCCTACTGTATCCAGTGTAGCCTACTGTTTCTAATACACTTCAGGCGGTGTACACAGTATCTAATACAGTGTGTACAGTTTCTACTACACTTATGGTGGTGTACACAGTATCTAATACAGTGTGTACATTTTCGCATACACTTCTGGTGGTGTACACAGTATATAATACAGTGCAGCCATTGTACAGTTGCTAATACAGTGCAGGCGCTGTACACAGTATCTAATACAGTGTGTACAGTTTCTACTACACTTATGGTGGTGTACACAGTACACAATACAGTGCAGCCATAGTACAGTTGCTAATACAGTGCAGGAGGTGTACACAGTATCTAATACAGTGTAGTGTGGTGTTGCAAAACAAAATATACATGTGGCCTATTCCACCAACTCCTAGTCCACAGTCACTCCTTCCGTAGCCCCACCATCATGCACGGAGGAGCCCCCACAATTATTCGACCAAAGTGTCGGGTACATGCTGCTGGAGAATGCGCAGCGATTTGAAGGCTCCGATGTTGGTTCCCAGGTTGAGGAAGGGAGTAACGTGAGCCTAGAGAGAGGGGGTGCCCAAGAAACTGGCAGTGATGTTCCTCCAGCTGCAGCATACTGCCAAGTTTGGTCTAGTGACGAGGAGGGAGGGGATGATGAGGTCACTGACTGTACTTGGATGCCTGAGAGAAGAGAGGAGGAGGAGGAGGAGGAGGAGGCGGCACAACCCCAACGAGGCAGGATGTCCTCTAGGGGGCAGCTTAAGGGCAGCCACCCTTTTGCATCACACCGCAGAGCTCCACAGGTGCAGGGCACTGCTGACTCCCCGCTGACTTTTAAAAGTTCCTTGGTGTGGGCCTTTTTCGACACGTGTGCAGCAGATTGCACCACTGCTGATTGCAACCTATGTCTGAAGTGGATCAAGAGTGACCAGAACAGCAGCCGCTTGGGCACCACATGCTTGACCAGACATATGATGACCTACCATGCAGTCTGTTGGCAACAGCACTTGAAAGACCCACATCAAAGAAAAAGGCAGATTTCTCCTTGTGCCTCATCTGGGATCTCCAACCCTACTATACCTCTCAAAAACCTGCACGGAGAGGAATGAAGGTATAGCAATAGGTGTCCCAAGTACTTGCAGCCAATCTGCTAGCAGTACACCACCATCTGATTTTAGCAGGCAAATTTCCCTACCCCAAGCTAGAATTTAGACGCTGAGCATGTGGATGGCTGGGACCGAATTTCTTTTTGCGGTTCAGCAAACCTTTTACCGTTTGCTGAACCGTAAAAAGCAATTCGGTCCTAGCCATCCACATGCTTAGCGTCTAAATGCTAACTTGGCCAAATTGCTAGCACTGCAACTGCTACCTTTTCAGCTAGTCGACTCTGCCCCCTTTCGTGAATTTGTGGAATGTGCTGTACCTCAGTGGCAGGTTCCAAAACACTATTTATTTTCATGAAAGGCCATTCCGGCTCTCTATCGGCATGTGGAAGGCAATGTTTTGGCCTCGTTGGACAGGGCGGTCAGCAGTAAGGTGCATATTACGGCTGACTCATGGTCCAGCAGGCATGGGCAGGAACGTTACCTTTCCTTCACGGCGCACTGTGTAACTCTAGTTCTAGTTAGTATGCTAGTGGTGATTTTGCCACAGCTCTCTCCTCCACCCCCTCCTCTTCTTCCTCTATGGCCTCTTCTGCAGATTTGTCCTCTGAACCATCGGTGCTCCGTAAGCGTTCAAGGGACTACGCAAGCAGTCAGGCTAAAAGATGCCATGCAGTGCTTGAGTTGCCCTGAATACATTCCTACATGTCCCCCTGTGAGGAGATGCTGCTGATCGGCTCTCCACTCCTCTCCTCACACTCTGTCAGTGTGAGGCGAGGAGAGACGATTACCAGCACTTCCCTGTTTACATGTGACCGGCTGTGATTTGACACAACCGATCACATGGTTAAAGAGCAGAGGACACGGCTCTCTACAGGAATCAGGGTTGGGCCGTGTCCTAGCAACACGGCACGGCCACGATCACCACGCTGCACGCATCCGCATGCGAGCAAGAGCTGCCGTTCTGGGACGCCATCATATGACGTCGTCCCAGAACGAGCGCTGCACTGCCCTGCCGTCGTTTGGCGGTGGGTGGGTAGCAAGCAGTTAATGTACTCATTTTGCAAAAATAAATCAGCTTTCCATTTATTCTACACACACTTACCTCACTCTTCCCATGGCTGTTTAAACACACTGCTCTATTACTTATGCCTTACTTCCTGGTCAGACTTTAGGTCATGACACTGGAAGGAGTTGACCAGCTGAGGGTAGATGATGCAGGGTGTGTGCTAATGAGGTCAGCTGGTCAACTCCTTCCTGTGTCATGACCTAAAGACTGTTCAGGAAGTAAGGCAGAAGTAATGGGCCAGTGTATTTAAACAGCCATGGGAAGAATCAGATAAGCATATGTAGAATAAATGGAAAGCGGCTTCATTTTTTGCAAAATAAGTACATTAATGCTATATTGGTACATATGGGAGCTGGAATTTAGAAAAAATAAAAGGGGAACAAAGTACATTGGGTCTGTCTTATGTCTTTTTGCACTTTATCTTTTCATGCATGATGGCACTGATGATATAAATTGTTATATTAACCCCTTAATTATGTGTCATGGATGCATTTTTATTTTCACTATATGCACTTTTTTATATGCCCCTGTTAAAGCGGTTCTGCACACATTTCATTTAGTAAATCTCTTTGCCTTCCAAATCAGGCAAAGAGTACTAAATGAAATGTGTTTTTTTTTTTCCACTTACCTTGTAATCGATGACTTCCTGTCTTCTGTCTCTGCGGGGGTGGGCGGGGTCTGTGCGGGGATCCTCGTCACGCCGCACTGTCTCCTGGGATCTGGTGTCATTGATCCCAGGAGTCTGTGCGGGCATCTTCCGAAATCTTGCGAGATTTCGGACACATCTTCCGAAATCTCACGAGATTTCGGACACATCTTCCGAAATCTCGCGAGATGTCGGCAGATGTGCCGACATCTTGCGAGATTTCGGAGAACGTGAGCTGCACTTTGCCGTTACTGCGCACGCGCGAGCTCGGCGCAGTAACGGCGGTGCATGCTGGGCCATCTAAAGTGCCTGTGGGGTTTCACATGCCCACAGGCAAGATGACCCCTGGCAGAAAAGAAGAATATAAAGAATTTTATCGGAGGAAAACCGGCTGCAAAAGAGATGGAAGATGGAACAGGTGAGTCCCCCAATTTAGCTATATGGCCTTGGCATATTCCCCCAAAAAAAAAAAAAAAGCAGTGCAGAACCGCTTTAAGTCAGCGCTAGAGCTCTCCAATCAACAGAGATCATACTACTGTTGATTGCAGAGAGACCACTGCTTCCACACATAAGCAAAGGTCCTTCTTTACAGAATGCTGGCAGGGAACAGGCTTTTCTACTCTGTGGCTGCTTTCTAAAGATAACTAAAGACTTTAAACACCATTTGATTTGATGCACCTGGAATGTATTTAGTGGTTTTAAACTGAAATTTCTTTGAGCTTTAAGCAGTAGGGTGGCTGGCTGGGTGGCAAAACAAGAGCCTAGATTGTTCAGGGAAAGGGAAAGTATTACACATTTCATTCATTTATTTTACCAAGTTAGTTAGGAAGTTGAATTCAGGAAATCTGACATTTTAGGGCATGAGGGGTTAGTAAATAATGTGCTTCCCCTGGAGAGAATACTGTTTCCACAGGTCGAGGATAAGGTCAGTAAAAGGGCATTAGGCAGAAACAAGCATCAGTCTTTGTATAAATGAAAAAACCCATTTGCAGGAAACTTTACAATGTATACTTCACAGCTGCTATCTGGAGGAACAGCCCAGGAAGCTAAGAACAAAGCCAGCCTGAGAATATCAGCACATACGAAATCTGTATATTGTGCCACTCTGCTTTTCTGTAATGTGTTAATAAAAAAAAAAAAAGCATCTCCAGATAAAGCAGAAAACCTGTCTTCAGACACTTGCAAAGGCCTGTATAAATCTCTGGTAAAGTGACACTGATTCTGCTAAATCCCATGTATGATGGCTATTCCATAGCTCCCAACTGTCCCTGATTTCGAGGGACTGTCCCTAATTTGGAACAAAGTCCCTCTTTTCTCCTCATTTTGGTCTGATCTATATAGTTGTATATAAAATGCACTTTTTATCTTTCAAAAAGTGGTTCCTAGTGCTAAACCTTTCATCCAAATTCTAAATTGCTGCATTTGTAAATATTAAAAGCCAGTATAAAGGAATAGTAGTGGTAAAAAAAAAAAAAAAAGCAGTCACTCAGGACCCCTTCATCAGGCATCACATGCCTGATGAAGGGGTCCTCCTGCGTGACTCCGAAAAGTTGCACCTTTCTTGTGTTGTGATCATGCAATAAACTACCCATTTGGACGCACCACTTTGTGACGGATCCTTGGTGTGCTGGCAAATATATACGTTGTGACTTGAACCAGTATCCAGCTGGTTGTTGCTGTAGCACCCAAACCATGAGAGCTTATATCAGCAAAGTGTGCAATGGGAATATGGAGTATTGTCTGTATCTGAATGGACACACAGAGCTGCGGCTTGGCTCAGGTGACCCCAATGCAAGCTGTTTGCTGTGGGGGCACTGGACAGGAGGGAGGGGCCAGCAGGAGACCCAGCTCTGTGCAAAACTACTACACAGAGGAGGTATGAATTACATGTTTGTTATTTTTAAAGGGAAAAAAAAAAAAAAAAAAAAAACTAGACTTTAGTGTCACTTCAGCCCTGGAAAAGTTTCCCCCTTCCTGACCATGTCACACGGTATTTGTGCAGCGGTTTTGCAAACACAATTTTTTGGGAAAAAATTCTGTAATGAATTAACCACTTCAATACAGGGCACTTAAACACCTTCCTGCTCAGACCAATTTTCAGCTTTCAGTGCTCTCACATTTCGAATGACAATTACTCAGTCATGCTACACTGTATCCAAACAAAATGTTTATCATTTTTTTTCTCACAAATAGAGCTTTCTTTTGGTGGTATTTTATTCACCGCTGTTTTTATTGTAACATTTTGCAAATAAGTAATTTTTCTTCATAAATTTGGGCCAAAATTTATACTGCTACATATCTTAAATAACCCAAATTAGTGGATATTATTTAGTCCGTGTGAAAGTTATAGAGCACGGGTGTCAAACACAAGGCTAGCATGCCAAATCTGGCCCTCCAGGCCATTTCATGTGGCCCTCACACCTCTCCTGCAGCTGCAGGAGAGCTCCAGCCCTCCTCTGGTCCTCCTCCAGACCCCTACTTTCTGCTTTCAAGCAATGCATCCAGCTTCTTCCCAGCAGCAGCATAAGGAAAGGGGGTGCACTGTGATGTTAGGGAGAGTAGGGGACTCAACTTCTGATGGTGGGGTGGCTCTTGACATCTAATCTTACAGATACAACCGGCCCTTTTCAGGACAATCATAATGCTGATGCGGCCCACGATGAAATTGAGTTTGACACCCCTGTTATAAAGTCTACAATTTAGGGTGCAAATCACTGAAAATTGATCACATCTGATCACACCTGATGTACTCATGGCCTATCTCTTTTCTTGAGACACTAACAACACAGTAAAGTACAAATAACCCCCAAATTGCCCCTTTTTGGAAAGTAGACAGTCCAATGTATTTAGTAAGAGGCATGGTGAGTTTTTTGAAGTTGTAATTTTTTCCCCCACAATTCTTGGAAAAATTAAGACTTTTTTAAATTTTTTTATACAAACTTTCTATATTGACAGGTTATTTCTTGAACACAGCATATGCATACTCGCAACTACACCCAAAAATACATTCTGCTACTCCTGAGTATGGCGATACCACATGTGAGACTTTTACACAGCCTGACCACATACTGAGGCCCAATATCCAAGTAGCACCTCCAGACATTCTAGGAGCAAAATTACACATATCATTTCATAACGACCGATCACAATTTTGAAGGCCCTGGAGCACCAGGGCAATGAAAACGCCCACAAAATGACCCCATTTTGGAAAGCAAACACCCCAATGTATAATATATGAGGCATAATGAGTCTTTTGAACGGTTCATTTTTTCCAGAAGTTTTCGGAAAACATGGGAAAAAATTAACGCATTTTTTTTTTTTTTTTTTTTACACAAAGTTACCCATTTATAAAGATGTTTCCAACACATAGCAAAAATGACACCCCAAAATACATTCTGCTACTCCTCCTGAGTATGGCAATACCACATGTGTGAGACTTTTACACAGCCTGGCCATATTCAGAGGTGGTGCTACTGACAGCTCACTGATGGCAGGCCTGTGTAACGGTACTGACAGGTTACTGATGGTCTGTGTGACGGTACTTATTGCGGGACTGTGCAGCTGTAGTGATGGCAGTACTGATGGTGGACCTGTATGACAGATGGGCTGTCAGATCCAGATGGTACTGATGGCGGCCTGTGTGACAGATGGGCTGTCAGATCCAAATGGTACCGTTGGCAGGACCGATGGCAGCCTCTGTGACAGATGCGCTGTCAGATCCAGATGGTACCGATGACATGACTGATGGCAGTGCTGATTGCGGCCGGTGTGACAGATGGGCTGTAACAGATCCAGATGTTCTGTGTGAAAGGTTCTCTTCATTGGGGGGACGTGTTGTGCAGACAGTAATGTAGTAAAATGTTTCACTCACAGATCATAGATCTCAGATCTCTCTTCTCTCCTCACACGATCGGTGTGTGAGGAGAGAGAAGGAGAGATCCCTGGAAACTGCCACAATGTTTATACTTGTGACCGGCTGTGATTGGACACAGCCAATCACGTGGTAAACAGGCAATTTCATTGCCTGTTTACCCTGATCTGGGATGCGCTGTGTCCGAGGGACAAGAGTCATCCCCAATCGCCGCGGTGCGTGCCCCCGGCACGAAAAAAGCCCCCTAGCCCTCCTCCTGCACACAGGACCACCATCAGGAGGGTACAGTTGAATCCCGGAGCCCAGTGACCTGACAGGGGTGTGCTAGTGTGGGCACCCGGGACATGCAGCGATCCTTTTTGTGGCAGTTGAAACCTCTCTCCCCACTGGCAGCTGCACACAGATCACCTAGGATCCTCCTCTTCAGCTCCAAAGTTCTCATATACACAGCCAGGAGGAGGAGGAGCCACGGAGGAGGGACATGACTGCACTGCAGAGACACGCTGCTGTTCTGCAGTCTGTGCATTGTTTGCAGGGGAGGGGGGGGGGACACAGTAACCGGGAGGGGGGGCAGGTAACACAGATGCACACATAGAGTGAGGGGAGAGGAGGGTGGGTAGAGGATTTGTGTTGGAGGTGCTTTGGGAGGGGAGAGGGAGATCTGACCCCCCTCCCACTAGCACATGTCCTCCCCTTTCCCCTCCCAAAGCACCCCTAGCACATAATCCCTTACCCCCTCTCCCCCAAATCAAAAATGCAGTGTCCCTCCGTCCTCTTCCCATGAAGATGACAGGGTGGGTCCTAAACAGGAAGGGGTGTGGCCTTGACAGGAAGGGGTTGGTCATTTTAAAATTAGATGGTGCGCGAGTTTAGTCAGGCCTAGGGCAGCACAAAACATAAATACAACACTGGCTCACTCCCAGCATTACAGGAGTGAAAACCAGTGGTTATTGAGTCCTAGCAACAAGGCCGTTTTGGGAAACTGCACTGTTTTGGGAATGCCTATTTTTCCTACCACATTTTTTTCAAACTGCCTTTTTCTCATACAATCGGTTTACCAGGACAGGTTCTACTTAGAACAGGCCTCGCCATGGTCAACCAAAGAAGTTGAGTGCACGTGGTCAGTGTCATATCCAGAGGTTGTCTTTGGGAAATAGACTTATGAGTGCTGCCGAGGTTAAAGGGGTGGGGGAGTCAGCCTGTCAGTGCTCAGACCATACGCCACACACTGTATCAAATTGGTCTTCCTTGATTTTCATCCCAGAAGGAAGCCTCTTCTAAAAAGATGATGCACTAGAAAGCCTGCAAACAGACTAAGGACATGGATTACTGGAACCATGTCCTGTGGTCTGATAAACTTATTTGGTTCAAATGGTGTCAAGAATTTGTGGTCGGCAACCAGATGAGGAGTACAAAGACAAGTGTGTCTTGCCTACAGTCAAGAATGGTGGCGAGAGTGTCATGATCTGGGGCTGCATGAGTGATGCCGTCACCGGGGAGCTACAGTTTATTGAGGGAACCATGAATACCAACATGTACTGTGACATACTCAAGCAGAGCATGATCCCCTTCCTTCGAAGACAGCGGACAGAGGGAGAAGAACCAGAGAGGGCTAGAAGACATCAGCGGAGGAGACCCAGAGAGGGGAGAAAAACCGGCAGAGGCAGAAGAGATCAAAAGAGATGACGGAGCTGCCTTAATAAATTACTTTAAAAGCATGTGTAATGGGTTTAATTTTATTTTTTAGGTGAAGGGGTAGGGGTACAATGTACCTCATACTCATTCACATAGGGTGGGGGGGGGGGGCGGAATCTGGGGGCCCCCTTGTTAAAGGGGGCTTCCAGATATCGATAAGCTCCCTGCCGCAGACCCCAGCAACCAACGGCCAGGGTTGTCGGGAAGAGGCAATTGTGCTCATCAACATGGGGGACAAGGTGCTTTGGGGTGGGGGGGCGCAGGGCCCCCAAAGCACCCCCCCCCATGTTGAGGGCATGCGGTCTGGTACGGTTAAGGGGGGGCGCACCCCGTTTCCTGACCTGCCAGGCTGTGTGCTCAGATAAGGGTCTGATATGGATTTTGGGGGGGGGCCCCATGCCATTTTTTTTGTTTTTTTTTATTTGGCGTGGAGTTCCCCTTCAAAATCAGAATACAAGTCACATGCCAAAGTCGGATCAGTTAGGACGGTGATCCGACTTCAGTGATATTCAATGGGCTGAAGTAGGATCAAAGTAGTGCAGGGAGCATTTTCAAATTTGGATCAGTTAAGACGGCTCTCATAGGGTAACATTGATTTTCACACGTCATGCGACATGAGCTCCCAACGTCGGAGCGTTTGTCGTACCAGTGTGAACCCCGCCTGAGGGGACAGAAAATGTACACTGTTATAGAAGCTGTACATTCACTACTTTACATTGTAGCAAAGTGTCATTTCTTTAGTGTTATCACATGAAAAGATAATAAAATATTTACAATAATGTGAGGGGTATACTCACTTTTGTGAGAGATTTTTTTTTTTATATATAATTACATACAAACTGTATCTTACTTTTATTCCAAGCTTTATGAATGGAAATCACTGGTGTACATATGATAGAGATCTGCCCTGCTGATCTCTATGAATATATAATTGATGCCAGATTTTAGGGCGAGTTGACATTATGGATGCCTCCTGGGCAAGCCAGAAAAGCTATAGCTGTTCAGGAAATAATACATTTCCAATCCTGTAAATGTAGTGGCCATAACAAAGGTAGATAAAAAAAAAAATTAAAACAGAGACTTTCATGAATTTGCATTTTCTATGTTGTGGTTTGTTCAATAAATAATTTGTGAGTAGTACTTCTTCATGCAACTATTTAAAAGTGTGTGTGTGTGATTGCAGGCTCTTGGTCACGCTGATC
The DNA here is from genome assembly GCA_028564925.1 of Lithobates sylvaticus. Taxonomy (NCBI): domain Eukaryota; kingdom Metazoa; phylum Chordata; class Amphibia; order Anura; family Ranidae; genus Lithobates; species Lithobates sylvaticus. The sequence goes on along the minus strand of CM053030.1, from coordinate 126,464,633 downwards.
AGTCACTTGAATAACAATAAGTAGACCTAACTTGATGTGAGTGCATGACCCTAGGTCACTGTGAGGTCATCCATTTCCACCTCATATGCTTTGATCACTGCTAAACTATCTTGACATCCCCCTTTATGGCCATCTTGCATTTCCTCATAAATAGATCCCTACAATTTGTCAGCCATCTTTAACCCTATTGTGAACTACAGTTCAGTACCTCACTAGTATCATAAAATAAATGCGTTTCCTATATCTGATATTATTTCATGGAAGTCGTAGTATCTCCAGGGTAGATTTGTCAATGTGGGCTACGGCGAAAGATGTGATTTTAAAATACATGGCCAATTTAGATTATTACATTTTTTTGTCACATACTTTAAGTTTTATAATATGCATAAAACTTCAGCCGCAGATTGCAGGCAACAGCCACAGGTTACAACGAAATTCCCACTGCGTAACAATAAAATTAACATTTTTCTCTGCTTTGCAGGGACACAAACTCCACCCCTTCTCCCCTGTCAGAATGGTGATCTGCCTCGTTTACATAGGCAGACCAAAGTTCTGTGATGCTTAGACACTCCTCTTCAAAGATGACATTGTCCTGAGTAAATAAATACTGAACATGTCAAGCCTTAAAATTGTGTATGCCCGCAACATTTTCTGTAATGATAGGGCCTAGAATTATTGCTCTCATTCCAGCACTGTAAAATCTGTACTGCAATTGTTTTGATCCATAGGGGTACAAGTGTTTATGGTCGTATGTGGGGGTGGGCTCAAAGTTTTTCATGGGAGGGAGCTTCAAGTACATGGGTGTAACTTTCCTTACACCTTATTTTTATTTTTTTTACAAAACTTTCTTTTTCATCTCATTCACAGGACCAAAAGTCAACAGGAGCCTTTTAGCCAGCAGAACCTAGAAGTGACACGTCCATTCAGGTTCTTACCAGGTAGGGGGGGCGGATTAGAATATGGTCATTTGCCAGTTTACCTTCCTTCTACCCAGCATGCTGTTCCTGGGTACACAGATGGGAGCGTGGAGCCCAAAAAAACATAGTGGAAGTGCCCACCCTCAACCCCTCCCCCCATGTGTTTTCTGTGTCAGAATGGATGAGAGAGATACATTGTATCATTCACTGTCCTTGCACAGATAGAAAATAAAAAAAAAAATAACAAAAATAAAAAAAATAATAATACCTAGATCAAGGTTTGATCTAGGTCAGTGTCAAAGGTCAAGGTCAGTATTTATTTTTTTATTTTTTTTACAGCGAATGAGAAAAGGTATTTAGCAGTTTATTTTTACCCAAATAATTGCACTTCCATGTTCTGTGGGAGACCAGATATAGTGAATGAGGGCTCCGTGGTTTAGTAACACTTTATGCTGCAAAGGCAGCAGATAAGGTCTTATATCCGCTATACAGACCACTGTCCTCATTCCCATGGCACACGTTCCTGGAATGAGCTCTTTAAAAAAGAAGAAGTCCAGCCTGAGCTCGTTTTCCTGGGCTTTTCCTATGGGTCACCAGAGTGCAATTCGTTTTGCACTCCTGTGACCCGTTTTCAGCAGAAGTCTGAAGTTATCTGCTGACGTCACACAGATCACAACGTCATCCTGACTCTGGAAGTCTGGATCCACCACTAGGTGCCTGGACTGATGGCCGTCTCAGCCTCGCAGCGAGCCGATGAGAGGGCTGCTCCCCACCCCTCCACAGCTCAGCACTCTAGTGAGCGTGGAAAAGCAGAGCAGGAGAGCTGCTGATTGACAGGCAGCAGCTCTCCTCTCGGGGAACCGAGAGAACTGAGCCATCAGCGGTGTTCAGTGGCTCAGTGCAGAGACGCTGGGGGACAGATGCAGCATAAGACCGATGCTGCATCCACCTAGGTAAGTATGAATATGGGGAGAAAAGCAAAACCCATACTTCTCCTTTAAAGTACTGGGTGCTGAAGCGACCGCCAGCTGGATACTGGAACCTGTGCAATAAGTAGATATTCGCCAGCACACCAAACATCCACTATAAGCGCAATACTTTGCATCTACAGTAGGTGCAAAAAAATAAATAAAAAATGACCTCCCCCCCCAAACAACCCATTCAACTAAATGGGGCTGCACCACAACATTTTCGCAACTGCATGCAATGCAGCAGTAGGTTTTTTTTCTTAGCTTAAAACAGGAGATAGCACTCGCCCCCTGTCGCATTCAGTGGGCAGATAATTGGTGTCATGCTGCAACTGTGTGCAATTGCATGCAGTTGCAGCACAGCGGTGAGGGATTTTATGGGTCAAAATAGGCAGAAAAGGATGTGTTCTGTTACTTGGACTCATTACTCATCGTCACTTGCACTGCTCTCAGTGCATTAGAATGAGCGGCTACAAAGGCAAATATTGAGAAAGCAGAATAAAATTGTAGATATTGGCATAAAGGAAATGAATACAGATGGAGATCTCTGAAAGGATTCTAAAGCCCCATACACACGGTCGGACTTTTTCATGGATTCTGTCCGATCGGACAAGGTTGTTGAAAAATCAGACCGTGTGTATGCACCATCGGACAGTGTTCGTCGGTTTGTCCGACGGACAAAGTCTTATCTCCTGCTGGAAAGATTTGCCGTCAACCCGGTCCGATCACACCAAACCCAATCGTGTGTACGGTTGTCCGACCGGACAAAGTGCTACGCATGCTCAGATCACATTACAAGACCAAAGCTATTGGCTACTAGCCTCTACGTTGTCCCGTCGTAGGCAACAAACGTCACCACGTTCAGAATGATCGGATTTTCCGACAACTTTGTCCGACCGTGTGTACGCAAAACCAACATCGGACAAAGTACGACGGACATGATCCGACGGACCTTGTCCGCGGATTGTCCGACCGTGTGTATGGGGCTTAAGACATTATGGGGACTAAAGGCACATGGAATTTTAAACAAATAGGATGAAACTATTTTAAATTGAAAGCTGAAGTTCAAATTCTTGCGTTTTTGACATTTCCAAACAGGAGCTTCAGCCCCCAGATGGCTTTAACCACCCACCGCCCCCCCTCTGACCAGAGCATTTTTTTGCGATTCCGCACTGCATCGTTTTAGCTGACAATTGCGCGGTCGTGCAATGTTGTAGCCAAACAAAACTGACATCCTTTTTCCCCCCACAAATAGAGCTTTATTTGGCGGCATTTGATCACCTCTGCGTTTTTACTTTGTGCGCTAAAAAAAAAAAAAAAAAAAAAAAAAGAGACAACTTTGAAAAAAAAAAAAAGCAATTTTTTACTGTACTATAATAAATATATCCCCCAGAAATATATATTTAAAAAAAAAAAATTCTCTTCCATAGTTTAGGCCGGTATGTATTCTACTATTGAGAAAAAAAAAAAAAAAAAACAAAAACACAATAAGTGTATATTGATTAGTTTGCGCAAAATTTAGTGTCTACAAACTATGGGACAGATTTATGACATTATTATTACTACTACTAGTAATAGTGGCTATCTGAAATTTTTCATTGTGACTGCGGCATTGCCGACAGATCCGACACCATTTTGGGACCACTGACATTTATACAGCGATCAGAGCTAAAAATAGCAACTGATTACTGTATAAATGTCATTGGCAGGGAAGGGGTTAACACTAGGGATGATCAAGGGGTTAAGTTTTTCCTGAGTGTGTTCCAACTGTGGGGGGAGGGCTCACTACAACATGACAGGGAGCAGTAGATCCCTGTCATGTTGCTAGGCAGAACAGGGAAATGCCTTGTTTACATAGGCATCACCCCGTTCTGCCTCTCCTTTACAGAAATCGCAGGCCGCCAGCGAACAGAGTTTGCGGGGGTGCACTTCCGCTAGGCGGGTATTTAAAAGATACGTACGGGTATGCTGTTTTGCCTGCCCATGCCATTCTGCCAACGTAAATCGGCGTGCAGCGGTCAGCATGTGGTTAAAGGCAGCTACCCAAAAGTTGCTGAAGGCTTCATAATAAACACTTGCCGTTCACACCTCTCATACAAGTTGAAGTCCATGTGAACAAGGCCTAAAGGTTTAACAAAGCTTTTCTTGCAACTGTAATCCAAGAGTTCAGCACTAACAGCTATGGACAGCACATGTCCTAGTTTGACCTGTCTTTAGCTGGCAACCATAGGGACACACGTTTCTTAATGCATTAAGATAAATATACACTGCATCTGCTCTATGCACAGTATGTGCTATTAACAAATTGCTGCACAATGATGTACACAGTATATACGCGATTGTGGTCAAGTAGTTATACTGGTGGCACGGCTGTCAGCCATAACCCCGGTATTAAGACTGTCATCTGATGTTTCTCTACCCCATTAAAAAGTGATCCAAGCAGCTGAATAGCAGCTGGATCATTTTTACTGACAGCAGGAGGGGTCGTCCCTCCTCTACCACCGCCCGCTGGTGCCTCTCTGATGCAGTTGGGAAGCACGGCACGTTCCCATACGCCAACTGATCAGAGACCGAAATGTCTTCGATCATCTCTATGGTCTCTAGGAGACTGGAAGCAACAAGTATTTAGTCACTTAGAGTTGAGCACATGTAAACAGACATTCATTCATTTTTTTTAAAGCATGAGAGATATATATATATAGATATATATATAATCTAAAAAAAAAAAAAAAAATTATATAAAAAAAAAAAATTATATAAAATCACCCATTCTCGCACGCAAAGGCAGAGGCGCACACACAGGTGAGGTATCACCACAAAAGTTACAGCAAGAGCAATAATTCTTTGTAACTCCAAACACTTTAAACCACTTGCCGACCACCGATATATTGTGGCAGGTCGGCTCTATTGCGTGAAACTGTGTACTTGTACGTCATTTCATGCAATAGACAGTGGGGGAGCCAATCAGTGGGGCTGGCAGACCCAATGTCCGCCAGCCACCCACATTTGTTCCCTAGAGGTGCAGAACTGATCTGCCTATGTAAACAAGGCAGATCGCAGTTCTGACAAAGATAGAGATCTTGTGTTCTGTCTCAGCAGGAACAATCGATCTCTGTCTTCATTCAGTTAGACCACCCTCCCCCCCACAGCTAGCAATCACCCCCTTGGGACACACTTTACCCTTTGATCACCCCTGATGTTAACCCCTTCCCTGCCAGTGTCATTAGTACAGTCATTTTTAGCACTGATCACTAATGTCACTGGTTCAAAAAAAATAAAATAAATAAAAGTATCAAGTGTTGCAGGTTAGGTAACCGAATGGTCCACCACAAAGTCGTAGTCCCGAGGAAGTAAGGCAGTAAGGAAGAGAAATGTCCCATATTGTGTAGACACGATATCTTTTGCACAAACCAATATGGGCTTATTGGGATTTTTTTTTTTTACCAAAAATCTGTAGAATGCACATGGCCTAAACTGAAGACATTTGACTTTTTTTATTGGATGAGTTTTATAGCAGAAAAGTAAAAACATTTTTTTCTTCAAAATTGTAATTTTTTTTGTTTATGGAGCAAAAAATAAAACCGCAGAGGTGATCAAATACCACTAAAAGAAAGCTCTATGTGGGGGAAAAAAAAAACAAAAAAACATGAATTTTATTTGGGTACAGGGTCACACAATTGTCAGTTAAAGTAACGCAGTGCTGCGTCGCAAAAATGGCCTGGTCAAGAAGGGGGTAAATCCTCCAGAGGTGAAGTGGTTAAGGGCACTGTTTATGCACGTTCTGGCTAATAAAATGCATTAACCCCAAATGCGGAGGTGCATTATTGGGCATGCAAAACATGGATTTATGTATATTAAGGTTACTTTTCTCCTGCTGGTACAGCGTCGCACGACCACGCAATTGTCAGTTAAAGTAACGCAGTACCATATCACCAAAAAATGGCCTGGTCATGAAGGAGGGTAAAACCTTCCGGAGCTGAAGTGTTTTTTTCAGGCGGATCTGAACGGGCGCTCCATACATCTCTATGGAGCGTTGGATGTCAGCGGTGACATATCCACTGACATCTGATCCGCCCCGATCCTCAAAATCCAGGACGGATGGATGTCCTATTTTCCATCCGTTTGGCGGATCGGATGAAGATGAAGATGGACAGGCAGTCCATAATCATCTGATCCCCCCCCCCCCCCATAGGGGAGAGCAGACTGACAGGTCTGTCCCTGCACAGACGGACTTGTCATCCGCCAGGTCTGTGGGGATCAACGGAGCGATCCCCGCTGAGCAAGCGGATGCCAAATACGGACAGCCCCGTGTGAAAAGGCCCCAAGTCCTTACATTTAAAGAGCTCCTGTCATTTCAGATCCATCATGGCAGAGCCTGTTAGCGGGATTTTACTCACCTGCTGCCACTACGTCCCTCACGTCACTGCTGTATCACCAGCTGTGAAGGAAGGGCAATATATGACAGTTACCAGTCCTGCACTCATGTTTCTTTTCCCCTATCATACATACTTTTTTTTTTTTTTTTTTTTTATCTCTATATTCATCTCCCCAACATAAAATGCTCTATTAGTCCAGCTAATAACACTGCCTGACATTTACCGATGTTACAAGCTCAGCAGATTTCTAACAGAATCACAGCTTTTTTGCACTAATCAAATTGATAAAATACTCTTAATCGTGCATTTAACAAATCAAAAAAAAAAAGAAGGAGCAAATAAGTGGATTGTTAGGGTTTAGGCTAGGTTCACACTGATACTACACAACAGTCATTCTACTTTGCTCTGCAACATCAGTCCTACATCCATCCGACTTTAGTGAACAGGACACTACTTTGGATACGACTTTGTGCTAGTACGATTTGTCCTATCAAAACAATCCCACTGCGACAAATTTACTGCTGCTGTAATCACCATGTCAGATGGTTAGACAAGGATCGTACTTTGATCTGACTTCAGTGATATTCAATGTGCTCAAGTAGCACTAAAGTAGTGCGGAACCTTTTTCAAAGTCAGACCAACGTCATGCGATATGAGCTCCCAATGTCGTAGCTTATGTCATACCAGTGTGAACCCCGACTTGCGAACACTTTATAGCAAGTAATCAGCTTTAGTTTCCACAGATTAGAGCAGCTTTTCTTAACCTTTTCAAGACAGAGGAACCCTTGAAATAACTTTTGGGTCTCAAGGAACCCTTGCTAAAAATGACTATATCTACAAGCGCTACACTTGTGATCATTGGGAAACGTCACCCCCCTCAGAAGCAGAAATTGCTCATGGAACCCTTAGCAACCTCTGGGAGGAACCCTAGGGTTTCATTGAACCCTGGATTAGAGGATTTGAGCACTAGGAGAGTTTCTAGTAAGAGATTTTCTATGTAAACAAGGTTCATACACCCCAAAAAATGAAAATGACAACCATTTTTTCCCCATCTATTAACAGGTCATTTACTTGAAATGGCTTCCCATTGCAAGTTTCAAGCACTCGGACACGGTTTAAAGAAACACACACACACACTTTAATCTAAGAGCTAAAACTGACCGTTAGTCTTACTAGTAACGGTGTTTCTACGAACCTTCCAGGACAGAAACACATGAGAGATGAGTTCCAAGTTTCTTGTAAGGCTCCTCCCTACAGGAAACACAATCAGTTCACAGCTGTTAAAAGGCCCCACCTTTCCCCTTGGTAGTAGAAAAGTAATTCTCCCAACCGATTCACAAAGGGGTCTTTAATCACTTAGGTACTTACCACCTTTTAAAACAAAAGAAGGCTGGACAGCCACACTCCTGTGCAATTTCTTTATTCAAATACCGGATACAAAGATGAACTACAGGTACAAGCTAACATGTTTCACACCAAAGTGGGGTGCTTACTCATAGCTCCTGAGTAAGCACCCGACTTTGGTGTCAAACATGTTAGCTTGTACCTGTAGTTCATCTTTGCATCTGGTATTTGAATAAAGAAATTGCACAGGAGTGCAGCCGTTCAGCCTTTTGTTCTAAGCACCTATTTGTATACAGGGCTTGCACCCTCCACGTGGGATAAAGGCTTTTGGAGCAGCCTTAGAGCGATGTACATGTACACTTACCACCTTTTGTATACATTCTTTCCTCCACCCTACTGGGCGGGAAGTAGGCCTGCCATCCTGGAAGGTTTGTAGAAACACCGATACTAGTAAAGCCCCTTTCACATTGTCAGTTTTTTTAGGCGGACCTGAAAGGACGCTCCATACAGGTCTATGGAGCGACGGACGTCAGCGGTGACATGTCTGCTGACATCCGACCCGCTAAAGTGAGGGATGGAAACGCTACTTTTCAACCGGCGGACCGGATGAAAAAATGGACTCTACAGTCAGTCTTCATCCAATCCCCCAAAGAGGAGAGCGGCGCTCTGACAGGTCCGTCCCTGCACAGTGTGCAGAGACGGACCTGTCATCTGCCTGCTCAGCGGTGAATCGATGGAACGATCCCCTGCAAAGCAGAGCCTGTACACGGACACCATGTGAAAGGGCCCCCAAGACTAACATCGGTTTTCTAGTCTTACCTTCCAGGAGGGCAACACATGAGGATAATCAAGTAATCTGCAGACCTATTGGCTGCAAGATTTTCCTGCCGAATGCCAGGTTCTGCAACATATTTTACCTCCACTTCATTCTGACCGATGAAGGCATCTTAGCTGGATCAAGAATCTGATCATCAGGCTTGCTCCACTTCAGATGCAGGATCTATGTGGAGTGTTCTAAAAGATGGAAATCAACAAACCTGTGATTTTAGATTAACAATCTAGCAAATGTGGCCCAACATGTCTGTACCACAAAAAAATAAAAATAAAAGAATACACCACACACACACACACACACACACACACTTGCTCTGTGACACAAGGTTATTCCCTGGGCTCAGAAGGCTGGACAGGTATGTGCCCAAGCACACCAACTGTATGACTTTCCTGACATCTGAATGCTGGCATGCAAGCTGTGAAAGTGCTCTATATACCTGGACTCCATATACACCTGCACGCAAATTCATTAAAATTAAGCAGAAAGGAGCTTGGTAAACACCAGATTGTACCCATTCCGTAAATATCCCGTGTCCTGCCTGATGTCTGAAACCATAATCCATTCCAACACCATTGGGTGCCTTTTGGTATTAATGAGGAATACATCAAGCAGAACCCTACTTCAGGAGATTAAGTCCATAGCAGGAGCAGAACGCTCACATTGGTTTTCTACGACCAGTTCTGCTAAAAGGACGATTATGAAGAATACAAATAACTGTAAAACTATTGAGTTGGGTATACGGGTCAAATAAGTTCTGATACAGCATCTTCAGGCAATACTTCTATATGAACGGAAGATCTTACAAAAAAAACAAAAATGGATTTTATAACCTTCTTCCAGTGTACTACAACCCTACCGGGTTACAAGCACAGGAAATGCCTCTGGCAAGCCTGTAAGGGACTGAATTTTCTGACATCTGAAGTTTCTGCAGCCAGAACTCCCAGCCCCTCCATGTACACAGGAAATTAAGGTCTGTAATAAAAGTGAGATACACGTATAACAATTAGAAAAGATCATAGATTGTGCGTTTGAAACACAGCACCAGAAAATAGATGTAGACAAAGGGCATAAGCATAGGACTACAATGCTGTATAATTCTGAAGGGCAGCTAGATAGACCAGCACCAAAAAGACACAACATGAACTTCAAAGTCAGGCATTTCAAAAGTGCAACAAGCTATGGCCATATAATATAAAATAGGAAGATGCAAACTGTCTCCAGTGTTGCATATTCTGATGTGCAGCCAAAACGTACAAACAGAAAAGACACAAAAAAAAAAAAAAAATACAAACTCCAAATGTTGTGTATTTCTGAAGTGTAGCAACATAAGCCATCTAACCAATATATAAAGACAGCAGGAAAAGCACTTCAGTTGCTGATGTGTGACAAGGTACAGTCATAACCAATATGAAACCAGAAACAAAAAAAAGTACAAAACTTTAACGCTGTGCATATCTGATTAGCAACAAGGTACGCTCATAACAAAGACACTGTCAAACTTCAATAGTGTGCGTTTCTGATTAGCAACAGGGTACAGACATATGATCAGAAATGTCGCCATCAAAACTTTATACCACTTACGGACCGCTGCACGCCAATATACGTCCTAAGTTTGAAGAGGAATATCGTTATGGCAGCAGCTAGCCATCATAATCCCAGTATCCTCTTCTTCGGCCAGCGGAAGAGTGGTCTCTGCGGCAGAGTCGCTTACCGGATCCGTCAGCAGCGGTGGAGGCGATCGGATGTTTCCCCTTACTTGGTATGGAGACGAGCGAGGGGGGAAGATGGCACCCACCCGTCTCCATAACATTGCAGGGTGGAAGCGACGTCAAAACATCACTTCCGCCCATAGCTCTTAAAGAGCCATTTAAAAATAAATAAAATTAAAAAAAATGTAACCACTTGCCGACCGATGCACACAGATATACATCGGCACAATGGCAGCAGTGGGCAAATGGGCGTACCTATACGTCCTTTAAGTAGCTGGGCTAGCAGGCGCATGCCCGCTGCATTCAGGATGACTGTGCCCGCGGGGGGTCCCACGGACTCTGTGTCCCGGCCATCTTGTCACAGAGCCACAGAACGGGGAGATGCAAACAAGGCATTTCCCTGTTCTGCCTAGTGACATGACAGGGATCTACTGCTCCCCGTCATCGGGAGCAGTGATCGCTGTCATGTCAGTGGTAGCCCCCCCCACAGTTAGAATCACTCCCTAGGACACACTTAACCCCTTGACAGCCCCCTAGTGTTTAACCCCTTCCCTGCCAGTGTCATTTACACAGTAATCAGTGCATTTTTATAGCACTGAACGCTGTATAAATGACAATGGTCCCAAAATAGTGTCAAGTATCCGATGTGTCCGCCATAATGTGGCAGTCACGATATAAAAAAAAAAAAAATAAAAAAAAAATAAAATCGCAGATCGCCTCCATTACTATTATAAAAAAAAAGAAAAGTAATACAAAAAAAAAAATTTAAAAATAATCAAACAAACGTCAATTGTTTTGGTGTAACATCGCACGGCCACGCAATTGTCAGTAAAAGCGATGCAGTGCCGAAGCGCAAAAAGTGCTCTGGTCAGGAAGGGGGAAAAATCTTCCGGGGCTGAAGCAGTTAAATTACTTTTTATTTTAGTGTAATCATGAGATCCAAGGTCTTTTTGACCCCAGATCTCATATTTAAGAGGTCCGGTCATGCTTTTTTTTCTATTACAAGGGATGTTTACATTCCTTGTAATAGGAATAAAAGTGACAATTAAAAAAAAAAAAAAATAAATAAAAAGGCTCGCGTGCAGAAGCGAACGCATATGTGAGTAGCTCACGCATATGAAAACTGTGTTCAAACCACACATGCGAGGTATCGCCGCGATTAGTAAAGCGAGAGCAATAATTCTAGCCCTAGACCTCCTCCAACTCAAAACATGCAAACCTGTAGAATTTTTTTTTAAACGTTACCTATGGAGATTAAGGGTAAAAGTTTGTCGCCATTCCACGAGCAGGCGCAATTTTCAAACGTGACATGTTGGGTATGAAAATTTACTCAGCGCAACATATTTCACAATTTAAAAAAAAAAAAAAAAAAATATTCGGCTAACTTTACTGTTTTATTTTTTTTAATTTAAAAAAAAATATTTTTTCCACAAAGCATTGCAACAACCACCATTTTATTCTCTAGGGTGTTAGGGAAAAAAATAAATGTATAATGTTTGGGGGTTCCAAGTAATTTTTTTTTTTTTTTCCTAGAAAGTTTAAACTTGTAAATAACAAAATCTCAAAAAGAGGCTCAGTCCTTAAGTGGTTAAATTCTGTGCATTTTTGATTAGCAACAGAAATGTAACCAAAAAACTTCAATGTTGTGCATTTCTAATGAACAATAAGAGTCATAAAACCCATATAAATAGATGCAATGTACACTGGCAGGGGATCCCCCACTCTCCTGACATCATGAGGCAACCTGTGAGAAGCTCTATGGCGTACAGGCTAGTGCGCCCCTCACAGGCGTTCCTAAACCTGGCTCACAGGGGTGCCACCCGACTCTAGGTCTTCTGGTCAAAAGAGAGAGACACACACACACACACACACACACACACACACACACACACACACACAGGAGAAACAATCAATACTGGAGGGACAAGGAGAAAAGTGGGGCCTTTTAACAGCTGTGAAGGGATTGTGTTTCCTGTAGTGAGGAGCCTCTCATCCCACGTGTGCTGCTGTCCTGGAAGGCGAGACGAGAATTTTTTTTTATTATTATAAATTTGTGATGGTAAAAAAAAAATAGACAGATCATTAGGATAAAGATGAAGGGCATCGTCCCTAGACGTACATTCAATACTTACCTCCATTTAAAAATACATAGCTAATCTGGTTGGGGATGGGGGGGAGAAATAAGGCCACCCAGTTCAACCAATAGAAAAAAAAAATACATTAAGTGATGGAAATTATCTGAAAAAATGGTTATATCTCCATTGAGCCCAAAACTCTACCTATGAATTGGCAAGTAGGGTTAGCAGCCCTGTATGAACTGTTAGATCCCAGAACACCTTTCCCATATGTTATGGAGATAAGATGTGCAGTTGTCAGCTTGACCAGGTATATGGGAGTGAAACTGGATTTCTGGCAGTACAGGTTCTCTGTACCTGCAGCTTTTTATTTTATTTGCTACCTTTACATACACTTTAAGCCTATATTCTCACATATGCAGTGCAGAATCCTGCACCACATTGCAATCGTACTAGGTTTGCAATGCGCTGTCAATACAAAGTTAATGACACCCCAAAAATGCATTGCAAACGCAGTGCATTTTTTTTCTGCACCAGACCACACAATACGTCCATGCAATCCAGTTGCCTGCGCTTCTTTGGTGCAATTTGAGCTTATTCAAAATGAATGGGCTCAAATTGCACAGCATCAAATTGCATGTTAAAGTGGTTGTAAAGGCAGAAGGTTGTTGTTTTTTTTATTTATTTATCTTAATGCATTGATAACCACAAACATCACACTGGCTCCTTGTAATACACTGTAGTGCAGGTGTTTTTAGGTCTACTGTATGGAGCATCAGTGTGCCATTTGGAAAAATTAAAAGCACAAACAAAACTCAATAGACAAAATTTATTTTTTATAAAAAAAAAAAGTATGCAAGTGAAGATGCAGAATTAAGTAAAGATAAAAATTCAACTTTCCCCTCAAAATAGAGAGTCACGCCTGTACAAACAAGGAGACGCACATAGAAACAATTAAGCCTTTTAAAACTGAGTTAGTCGAGTCCAACCTGTATATCACAGTAATGTGGAGCTTTAAATTTACTTTCATTTCCAAAAGGCAACACACACAATTACCCTTAACACATTCTCAAGCAAGTTACATGATTCTGCGGGACACATACTTGGTATGCCATAATAAAATCAGACCAGCCCATGCTTTTCTGAGAAGACCCCGGTTTGTGGGTACTCTTGATGATAGGTAAAGAAATCCCCAAAATGCACTGCGATTTCTATTGGAGTCTAGACCAAGCTTACTTTACCATCAATATAATTTAGTCATCATCACTAGGACACCAAGGCTGGCCATACATTATACAATTTTCTTGTAATCTAATCAAAACCATATAAATATGAGGTCAAACCGAATCCCCTTCAATTTGTATGCAATCAGGCAGGCCTTTGCACTATATAGACATAATACATCAATTTAGTGCAAGGGCCTGATTGCATGACCTCATATTATAAGGTTTTGGTAGATTACAAGAAAAAAAAAAATTGTATAAAATGTATGGCCAGCTTTGGTGTCCTAGTGACAATGACTAAATTATATTGATAAAGGAAATGCATGTGTTGAGAATATTCCTGGATATTCATTAAAAATGATTATCTGTCCTTTGTATTTTCAGAAATGTGCACATGAAATAGTCACAGATTGCCAAAATATGCATGCTGCAACATCCACTAAGCTTATTACAAATGAAACTTTCAGCTGTCATTTGTAGCCAATGAACAAAGCTCAGCTCCACTGAAAACAAAAATGGGGCATTTTATTTGTGATTGAATGTGTGCGTTAAGTGATAATCCATCCCCTGTATTCACACTGCTATGCTTCAGGAGTCATACAGAAAGTTTAAAACACTAGCATAGTATATGGAGGAATCAGAGGTTAAAAGCATTGTACTTGGCTCCATGACATAGTGCACCAGACTAGAAACACGTGATCTCAAAAATACATTAACAAAACACCCAAAGTGACATAAAAACACAACATAAATAGCAGCCAAACCATGACATTGAACAAGCATCTGATAATACTGGACTTGACCACCATCACACCCCTTTCACATGGATGTTCCCAATTGGTCAATTTTTAATGGGTGAGATGAAAGAAAAAAAAAAAAAAAAAAAAAAAAAAAGGGCTACACAGTGCCTCTATGGGTGGCCACATGTAAGTGGATGTTTGGAGTGAACTCAAGAAGTTTGTGCTCAGGTCTATTTTAGGTGGACGCACATCTGTTTACATCCAGCCGCCCTTAGGGATTACACTGGTCCATTTTCCCTCCATCACAAGATGAAGTGGAAAAAAAAAAAAAGGCCGGACAGGAAGGTGGAGATTTACTAACTGGAAAGTGCGAAATCAGGTGCAGCTGTGCACGGTAGCCTATCAGCTTCTAACCTCAGCTTGTTCAATTAAGCTTAGACAATAAAACCTGGAAGCGGATTACTTTCTATGCACAGCTGCACCAGATTTTGCACATCAACCCTGAAATGTCATATGTGCAACATCAGTTTCTGTTCTGACTGGACTCAGCAGGGGAACTGGTCTAGAATCCCGTGCTGGGACAGAATACAGGGCTCCCTTGTGAAAAGTGCCTGGAGTACAGATCTTCCTTCTGTGGTCACTGCTATTCTCATAGGAGGACACCCATGGTCAATGCCTCATGGACAAAGCTAGGATCCAGAAGAGCAAACTGCACATGGTGAAGCTCCAACCTGACATAAGAACACAAAACATACATAGCAGCAAAAAAACATGGCATTGTGAACAAGCATCTAATAACACTGGAGTTGTTCACCATCAGTGACACTCCATGTCTAGTCTCTTATAGGGGGACATACTTCATCATTCAGCTCTGGGCTGAATTATGGAAAATGGTAGGAGACATTAAAGGAGCAGACTGGAGCTCCAACCTACTGCTCCCATCACCATCTTCAGAGAAGTCCTAGAGGTGTCATGAACAGGATGAGAGGTCCTACAGTGCATGCTGAGGTTGGACAGTCCAGATTGTCACAAATGCAAGGACATTCCTGGACGTTCCATCAAGTTGGAGACTCTGCTTAATACCAGCAACCAAACATGACACCAGAGAGTACCAGGCCGATCATTAAATAAGCAGACTGCACACAGTGGAGACGCAACCTCTAGATCAGGGGTTTCAAACTGGTAGCCCCCCAGCCGTTGTGGAACTACAAGTCACATCATGCTTGTAACTTTCAGCCTTGCAATGCCTCATGGGACTTGTAGTTTTGCAACAGCTGGAAGGCTGCCAGTTTGAGACCACTGCTCTATAGCCAATGATATCATAAAAGCGTCATAAGCAAGATAAGAGGTTTTCCAGGCAGGTTGGGTGCCGTTTGGTCAGTCCAGGTTGTCACCCATCCTTAGATGTTCCATCACCAAGTTTGAGACTCTGCATAGTAGCAGAGATGAAGGTGACATCAGAAGACTGTACCAGGCTAAGCAAAGTAGACTGCACTAGGTAGAGCTCCAGCCTTCAGCTCCCTTCAAGTATCATAATCAGGATGAGAGGTCTTCCAGGCAGGTTGTGTGCACAGTTTGAACAGTCCATGCAAGAACATACAGGAGAAATCCTGCAAGCAGATTTGGGCAGTCCAGGTTGTCCCCCATGCAGGAACATTCTTGGAACTGAGAAGTTCAATCAGGTTGGGGGGGCATTGCTGAATATCAGAGGCTATATGGACAGGTGAGGACTGTTGTCAGTGTGCAGATCGTGGGTACCCAGTGTGGTCAGGAGGAGATTTGGCCAGTCCAGGTTGTCCCCCATATAGGAACATTACTGGAGCTGAGAAGTGCCATCAAGCTAGGGACAGTATCAGGGACCATGGGGACATGTGAGGCATATAGTCAGTGTGCAGATGGTCAGGAGAAGAAGAGGCCCTGCAGGCAGGTGGTGTGTGCTGAGCTGGGACAGTCCAGGTTGTCCCCCATAGAGGGCGATTGCTGGGGCTCACCCTGTTGGGGACTGTGCTCAGGGACTATAGTGCTGTCCTCCTCGGTCTGGATGAGGCCGATGGTGTTGATCAGTTCCTCAGAACTGGGTCGGTCCTCGGGCCGGGCAGCCCAGCAGTTCTGTACAATGTCCCTGGTCGCCTTGCCCTCCTCGGTCCCCAGGAAGATGTCCCCGATCTCCGGGCGCAGATCATAGGCCACCACGGCGTAGAGCACACACTGTCGGTCCCCGGTGTAGGGCAGCTCCCGGGTCACCATCTGCCACAAGGTGACGGCGAAGGAGTAGATATCCGCCTTGGCTGTGATCGGTTCTCCGCGGAGCAGCTCCGGTGCCCGGTGGGTGTAGGTGCCCCCTAGGTGGCGGAGTTGGGAAGTGCAGGCTTCCCCGCCGACCTCCTGCAGCCTCTGCGAGCAGCCGAAGTCCCCGATCTTGCATAGGTCTCCCGGGGCCAGCAGCACGTTGGCCGGCTTCAGGTCCAGGTGCACCACGCCGCCCCGGTGCAGGAAGCGGAGCCCGTCTGTGATATGTCGGGCGTAGCGCAGGCAGCAGGCCTTCCCCAGCGGGGGGCTCCGGCCGTAGATGCGGCGGTGCAGGGTGCCGCTGCCGGCGTACTCCATGATGATGGTGCCGGGACTACCGGTGTCCCCGGGGCACGAGGCGCTGGCGGCCAGGACGCGGACCACGTGCGGGTGGCAGAGGCGGGCGGCGTTCAGCTCGCCCCAAAAGCTCTGCCGGGACGCCAGCCGGTTCTTGCTGCTGCGCTTTACCTTCTTCAGAGCCACCGTCTGCCCGCGGTAGGTGGCCCGGTACACCGAGCCGAAGCCCCCCGAGCCCAGCGGCTCCAGGACCCGAACCTGCTCCCAGTCTATGCTGCACCAGGCCAGTCGGGGAGGGAGCCTGCGCGGGGCCGGGCGGCTGCAGAAGGCTCCACCATCACCGGACTTGTAACGGCTCAGCTCCAGAGGACTGCTACATGGACGGAGGTCTATGGAAGGGGACAGATCCCGAGGAAGGAACCGCTCAATGGGGATTGGGGACGGCATAGTGAACGGAGCAAAGCCGAGAGACGACTACACGGGGCGGGGCCCTCTATATACACGTGTGCCCGACACCTGTCTACATTATAAACCTCATATATACATCTATATACTGTGTGTACACTAATACAGGGGGCGGGCCCTCTATTTACACGTGTGTCTGACACCTGTCTACTCTATATACCTAATATATACATATATATATATACTGTGTACACTGCTACAGGGGGCGGGGCCCTCTATATACACGTGTGCCTGACACCTGTGTACACTATATACCCCATATATACATCTATATACTGTGTGTACACTACTACAGGGGGCGGGGCCCTCTATATACACGTGTGCCTGACACCTGTCTACACTATATACCCCATATATACATCTATATACTGTGTGTACACTACTACAGGGGGCGGGGTCCTCTATATACACGTGTGCCCTTCACCTGCCTATTCTATATACATCTATATACTGTTTGTACACTACTACAGGGGGCGGGCCCTGACACCTGTCTACTCTATATACCGCATATATACATCTATATACTGCGTGTACACTACTACAGGGGGCGGGCCTTCTATATACACGTGTGCCCGTCTACTCTGTAAACCTCATATATACATCTATATACTGTGTGTATGCTACTACAGGGGGCGGGCCTTCTATATACACGTGTGCCCGATACCTGTCTACTCTATATACCTCATATACACATATATATACTGTGTGTACAATGCTACAGGGGGCGGGGTCCTCTATACACCTGTCTACACTATATACCTCATATATACACCTATATACTGTGTGTACACTGCTACAGGGGGCGGGGTCCTCTATACACCTGTCTACACTATATACCTCATATATACATCTATATACTGTGTGTACACTGCTATGGGGGTTAGGCCTTCTACATACATGTGTGCCTGACACCTGTCTACTCTATATACCTCATATATACATCTATATACTGTGTGTACACTGCTACAGGGGGCGGGCCTTCTATATACATGTGTGCCCGACACCTGTCTACTCTATATTCCTCATATATAAATCTATATACTGTGTGTACACTGCTACAGGGGGCGGGGCCCTCTATATACACGTGTGCTCGACACCTGTCTACACTATATACATCTATATACTGTGTGTACACTACTACAGGTGGCGGGCCTTCTATATACATGTGTGCCCGACACCTGTCTACACTATATACCTCATATATACATCTATATACTGTGTGAACTCTACTAAAGGGGGCAGGCCTGCTATTTACGCGTGTGCTGACACCGGTCTACACTATATAACTCATACATATCTATATACTGTGTGTACACTGCTACAGGGGGCGGACCTTCTATAGACACGTGTGCCCGACACCTACCTATTCTATATACCTCATATATACAGCTATATACTGTGTGTACACTGCTACAGGGGGCGGACCTTCTATATACACGTGTGCCCGACACCTACCTATTCTATATACCTCATATATACAGCTATATACTGTGTGTACACTGCTACAGGGGGCGGACCTTCTATATACACGTGTGCCCGACACCTACCTATTCTATATACCTCATATATACAGCTATATACTGTGTGTACACTTCTAAAGGGGACGGGCCCTCTATATACACGTGTGCCCGACGCCTGCCTACTCTATATACCTCATATGCATCTATCTACTGTGTGTACACTACTACAGGTATATACACGTGTGCCTGACACCTGTCTACGCTATATACAGCTATATACTGTGTGAACACTGCTACAGGGGGCGGGCCCTGTCTACTCTATATACAGTTGTGCTCATAAGTTTACATACCCTGGCAGAATTTATGATTTCTTGGCCATTTTTCAGAGAATATTAATGATAACACAAAAACCTTTCTTTCCCTCATGGTTAGTGTTTTGGCTGAAGCCATTTATTATCAATCGACTGTATTTACTCTTTTTAAATCATAATCACAACAGAAACTACCCAAATGACACTGATCAAAAGTTTACATACCCTGGTGATTTTGGCCTAAGGTAACCATCCTCACCTGTGATCTGTTTGCTTGTAATTAGTGTGTGTAGAAAAGGTCAATGAGTTTCTGGACTCCTGACCGACCCTTGCATCTTTCTGAGTCATGGGGAAAGCAAAAGAATTGTCAAAGGATCTGCGGGAGAAGGTAGTTGAACTGTATAAAACAGGAAATGGATTTAAAGAGATATCCACGGAATTGAGAATGCCAATCAGCAGTGTTCAATCTCTAATCAAGACGTGGAAAATGAGGGGTTCTGTTGAAACCAACTAAAATTTCAGCCACAACTGCCAGGAAAATTGTTCGGGATGCAAATTAAAACCCACAAATAACTTTAGGTGAAATACAAGACTCTCTGAAAACATGGTGTGGCTGTTGTAACCGCTTCCCGACCGCCTCATGCAGATATACTGCGGCAGAAGGGCACGTACAGGCAGAATCATGTACCTGTACGTTGCCCTTTAAGAGGCGGGTTGCGGGCGCCCCCCCAGCCAGGAGCTTCGTGAGCAGGATCACGGGTCCCACGGACTCGATATCTGCGGGGATACCTGCGATTGTCTCACGGAGAGGAAGAACGGGGAAATGCTAATGTAAACAAGCATTTCCCCGTTCTGCCTAGTGACACTGTCACTGATCACCGCTCCCTGTATTCGGGAGCAGTGATCAGTGTTGTATCACACAGCCCCTCCCCCCCACAGTTAGAATCCCTCCCTAGGACACACAGCCCCTACAGCGCCACCTAGTGGTTAACCCCTTCACTGCCAGTCACATTTACACAGTAATAAAAGCATTTTTAATTGCACTGATCGCTGTATAAATGTGAATGGTCCCAAAATCGCGCCAGAAGTGCACGATCTGTCCGCCATAATGTCGCAGTCACGACATAAACGCCATTACTAATAAAAAAAAAAAAATTATTAATAAAAATGCCATAAAACTATTCCCTATTTTGTAAACGTTATAACTTTTGCGCAATCAATAAATGCTTATTGTGTTTTTTTTTTTTACCAAAAATATGTAGAATACGTATCGGCCTAAACTGAGGGAAAAAAAAAAATGTATATATTTTTTGGGGATATTTATTATAGCAAAAAGTAAAAAAGAATGCGTTTTTTCAAAACTTTTATTTTTTTGTTTATAGCGCAAAAAATTTAAAACGCAGATGTGATCAAATACCACCACAAGAAAGCTAATCTATTTGTGGGGAAAAAACGGACATCAATTTTGTTTGGGTGCAACGTTGGCATGACTGCACAATTGTCAGTTAAAGCGTCGCAGTGCCGAATCGCAAAAAGTTCTCTGGTCAGGAAGGGGGTAAAATCTTCCGGGGCTGAATCGATTAATCACTTATTAAGAAATGGAAAATTAGGGGCTCATCACTAACTGTGATGTAAAAAGCCACATTGTGGAAAATTAACCTTTAATTGCCATTTACCATCTGTATAAAGGCCAAACATTCCAGGGTATGTAAACTTTTGATCAGGGTCATTTGGGTAGTTTCTGTTGTCATTATGATTTTTGAAAGTGTAAACACAGTTGATTGATAATGAATGGCTTCAGCCAAACACTAACAATGAGTGACAGAAATGTTTTTGTGTTATCATTCATATTCTCTGAAAAATGGCCAAGAAATCATACATTTTGCCAGGGTATGTAAACTTATGAGCACAACTGTATATTCTGTGTGTACGCTGCTATAGAGGTGGCACCCTCTATATACATGTGTGTCCGACACCTGTCTACCCTATATACCTCATATATACATCTTCTGTATGTGTATATATATATATATATATACCCCATTTACAGATCAATATACATACAGTACTGTGCAAAAGTTTTAGGCAGGTGTGAAAAATGCTGCAAATTAGGAAAGCTTTCAGAAATAGGGGTGTTAATAGTTTATTTTTATCAATTAACAAAATGGAAAGTAAATGAACAGAAGAGAAATCAAATCAAAATTAGGTGTTACCACCCTTTGCTTTCAAAACAGCAATAAATTCTTCTAGGTATACTTGCACACAGTCTTTAAAAGAACTCGGCAGGTAGGTTGTTCCAAACACCTTGGAAAACTAACCACAGATCTATGGATGTAGGTTACCTCAATTCCTTCTCTCTTCATGTAATCCCAGACAGACCTGATAATGTTCAGATCAGGGCTCTTTGGGGGCCAAATCATCCTTTCCAGGACTCCTTATTCTTCTTTATGCTGAAGATAGTTCTTTATGACATTGGTTGTATGTTTGGGGTCGTTGTCCTGCTGCAGAATAAATTTGGGGCCAATCACGCGCCTTCCTGATGGTTTGGCATGATGGATAAGTATGTGACTGTATTTCTCAGCATTGAGGACACCATTGATCCTGACCAAATCTCCAACTCCATTTGCAGAAATGCAGGCCCAAAGTTGCAAGGAACCTCCACTATGCTTCACTGTTGCCTGCAGACACTCATTATTTTACTGCTCCCCAGTTCTTTGGCGAACAAACTGCCTCCTGCTACAGCCAAATATTTCACATTTTGACTCATCAGTCCAGAGCACCTGCTGCCAGTTTTGTGCACCCAAATTCTTATGTTTTCATGAATAGTTGAGTCACTTACTCTTGGTTCCATGTCCTGTGCACGAAAACATAGGAACATAGGTGCCTGACATTTGTTTATATACAGCCATACAGACATGAATATAAGAGAAAGAAGGCAGCAGGACAGTGTACAAGGCTTCAACAGGGCAGAGGATGGGAGGTCAGCAGGGGAATGTACAAGAGTCAACAGGGTAGCGTGCAGTGGGTCAGTATGGCAAAAGTCAGGGGTCAGTAGGGCAGAGGAGAGGGATCAGCAGGGCAGTGTACAGAGGGCAGTAGGGCATCCCTCCTCCTAGAACTAATGGGCACAACTAAAATCTGGTGGGGGCGCAGCCCACTCCAGCACCCCCTAATCTGGCCATCCAAGGGACATAGTTAACAGTCTCTGTCCCTTGTGCTGATTCCTCTTCTTTTGGTCAAAATCTGTCTTTGCCCCCCCTGTAATCTAGTTTATACTTGCTTCAAAACATGGCTTTGAACGCGCCAGTCAAAGCTCCTGTCACAAATTTTGCTTGGTGGTTCAACTAGGCCTTGGTGGAGCTTCGTGGGGCTTCGATGAGGCTTCAGTGGGGCTATAAGCAAGCTTTGCCATAGGCTTCTATGGAGGCTTTGAAGATGCTTTGAAGCACCACTTTTGAAGTGGCCCCCGCCCCCCCCTGACGTCATGCAGAAACCATAGGGAAGTCTCCATGACCTCCCCGTGCGTCAGAGGGGGGCGGGGTCACCAGGTGGCCCCACTCTCCGTTATAAAAGAACTGTCAGACAGAGCGAAGCCTCACACAGCAGGAGCCTCCCATTGAGCGGAGTGGCCCGGCACAGAAGAAGAGACGCCGACGCCGTGGAAGAAGATGCCGGACGAGAAGACAGTACAGTTTGCGAAAAGGCATATAGGAGACTCCCAAAACGTATGAACTTTTTGGCCATCAAAGAAAACGATATGTCTTGCGCAAACCAAACACATTGCATCACCCAACACCATCCCCACAGTGAAACATGGTTGTGGCAGCATCATGCTGAGGGGATGTTTTTCAGCAGTCGGGACTGGGAAACTGGTCAGAGTTGAGGGAAAGATGGATGTTGCTAAATACAGGCATATTCTTGCGCAAAACCTGTACCACTCTGTGTGTGATTTGAGGCTAGGACGGAGGTTCACTTTCCAGCAGGACAATGACCCCAAACACACTGCTAAAGCAACACTTGACTGGTTTAAGGGGAAACGTAAATGTGTTGGAATGGCCTAGTCAAAGCCCAGACCTCAATCCAATAGAAAATCTGTGGTCAGACTTAAAGGTTGCTGTTCACAAGCGCAAACCATCCAAGGATGAAGGAGCTGGAGCAGTTTTGCAAGGAGGAATGGGCAAAAATCCCAGTAAGATGTGGCAAGCTCATAGAGACTTATTCAAAGTGACTTGGAGCTGTGATAGCTGCAAAAGGTGGCTCTAAAAAGTATTGACTTTAGGGGGGTGAATAGTTATGAACATTGACTTTTTCTGTTATTTTGTCCTATTTGTTGTTTGCTTCACAATAAAAAAAAACATCTTCAAAGTTGTGGGCATGTTCTGTAAATTAAATGATGCAAATCCTCAAACAATCCATGTTAATTCCAGGTTGTGAGGCAACAAAACACAAAAAATGCCAAGGGGGGTGAATACTTTTGCAAGGCACTGTATGTGTGATGAGTGAAAACACTCCAAAACACCTCCCCCTCTCACTAAAACAAAAAGAAAATGCTTATGGGAAGGCGAGTTCCCGCTATGCAGAGATGGGAATGGGGCTTGACATCTGAGCTTTTCTGTCCACTCCTTTCAATGTGTTTGTATAAATATGGTCATACACTATGCAATCTGATTGTATATTTTGTATTTAGTGAGAAGGGTGATCACTGATTGATTGCATGTCATTTAAAAAATGTGTAGCTGGGAGTAGGTGGGTGGATAATGCAGGGTGTGTGCTAATGAGATCAACTGGTCAACTCCTTCCTGTGCCATGACCTATAGTCTGTAAGGACGTAAGACAGAAGCAATAGATACGTTTGGAATCATGGATGGAGGACAGTAAGGTAAGTGTCTGTAGATTTTATGGAAAGCCTTGATATTTTTGCAAAAAAAGTACATGAAGGCTATATTGGTAAATAAGGGAGCTGGAATTTAGAAAAAAATAAAAGGTGAACTTAGCCTTTAAAGAAAAAATTAGGAGAGGGGAATATATAGATGTTTTAGCACTCTTACCATCTTCTAAAGAGTTTTTGTATAAGGCTGAGAAAAGGGATGATAAGGCAGAGGAGGACAGGAGAAGGCCTGTAGCCAGGTCTTTCAATAACTGGCTACAGGCCTTTTGTATTTTCAGTAGTGTAATGTGTGAAACGTGCCCAGGTCAGAGCCCTGGTCTTTTCCAGCACAATAAAATAATTTTAAAAGCATACAAAAATTTTGGAGGAACAGCGTGGTTTTCTTATGATGAGTCCTTCCGTCGAAAACTCACTGTCCAGCCTAATTTAAAATGGGGAGCCATCAGCTTATGGCTGAATCTTTTTTTCCCCCCAAAGACTATCTTTCGTTAAAAAAACAGCTAATGTGGTACCCTCATCAACAGCAGGGTAACTTCAACGATGGGCATTGCAAATGGCCAAATTCTTGCAAATACAGGTACGAATGTGCCTTTTTGCAGAAGGTCACCCAGTCCATAAGTGTTTTAAAAAGATGTCCAACGTACAACATGGAATGGAGGCATTTCAAAAAGGCAGTCACCCCGGTGAAGTGTTTATGAACTCTTCCTTGGCTTTTGGTTTCAAGGGTTTCTTTTACCGATTTTCGGGTCAAGGTTGTAAATTAGTAAAAAAAACTTCAGTCAGTTGATACTATGCATGAGGTGGTCAGAGAGAAAATTTTGAAAGAAATACAAGAAGGGAGGTTTGAGGGCTCTTTTTCTTCTCCATCGTTCATTAATTTTAGAATTTTGCCATTTTACCAAAAAAGGAACCTAATTCATTTAGGTTGATTCATCACCTTTCATATCCAGTAGGTGATTCCCTAAACGATCAGATTTCTGAAGCTATGTCTGTGGTTACGTACGTTTCTTTTGAGGATGCCCTTGTGAAGCTTAGGATTTTGGGTTCAGGAGCTGCGCTAGCAAAAGCAGATATTAAAACTGCATTTAGGCTCCTTCCCATTTATCCAGACTGTTTTAGTTCCCTAGGTTTTTTCTTTGAGAATAGTTTTTATTTTAACAAATGTTTGCCCATGGGCTGCTCACTATCTTGTTTTTATTTTGAATGTTTTTACACTTTTTTAGAATAGGTGGTTTCTTCAGTAACTGGTTCTTCCTTAATGATACATTACTTGGATGATTTTTTATTTTTAGGCCCCATTTTTTGAGGTTTGTAGCAAGTTTGGCGTCCCTTTAGCGATGGAGAAAACTGCTTGGCCTTCTACCTGCTTGGAGTTTTTAGGGATAACTAGAGATACAGTGCAAATGGATTTCAGGTTGCCGGAGTCAAAGGTAGGATGGATTAAGATACTGTTATATTAGATTATTAGGAAAATGAAAGTCTGTTTAAAGGATAATAATAATAAATAATAAATAAACCCTGTTAGGTTTATTAGCTTTTGCTACCAGGGTTATGCAGGTAGGTAGGACTTTTTCCAGGAGATTATACATGTCAATCTCCGGTTTAAAAAACCCCATTTTTGCATGTTAGGGTCATACATGACATGAGAGAAGATCTTTTAGTATGGGTACAACTTCTCAAACATTTTAATGGTAAAGCAGTGTGGCAACCCGATTTTATTTTGGATTCAGACTTTAACCTATTTACAGATTCTGTGGGTTCCATTGGTTTTGCAGCCATCTGGCAAAATCACTGGTGCGCAGGTAGTTGGAATTCTCGCTAGCAGGTAAAAGGTTACTTGAGTAGCAGTGGGCGGCACAGTGGTGTAGTGGTTAGCACTCTCACCTAGCAGTAAGAAGGGTCACTGGTTCGAATCCTAACCACGACACTACCTGCCTGGAGTTTGCATGTTCTCCCTGTGCCTGCGTGGGTTTCCTCCGGGTACTCCGGTTTCCTCCCACAATCCAAAGACATGCAGGTAGGTTAATTGGCTTCTGCCCAAAAATTGGCCCTAGTATATGAATGGGGACCTTGGATTGTGGGCTCCTGGAGGGTAGGGACCGATGTGAGTGTGCAATGTACAGGGATAGGGATTGTAGACACTTACTCAGGTTGAACTGGATGGACTGATGTCTTTATTCAACCTTACTAACTATGAAACTATGAGTAATATAGTCTTGCTTGAACTGTTTCCTATAATTGTAGCCCTTGAGGTGTGGGGCTATGATCTTAGGAACAGACGAATTATGGTTAGTACAGACAATAGTGGGGTAGTTTATGCAATTAATTGTTTGTCATCTACAGTGCCTTGAAAAAGTATTCACACCCCTTGAAATTTTCCACATTTTATCATGTTACAAGCAAAAACATGAATGTATTTTATTGGGATTTTATGTGATAGACCAACACAAAGTGGCACAAAATCGTGCAGTGGAAGGAAAATGATAAACGGTTTTCAAAATGTTTTACAAATAAACATGTGAAAAGTGGGGCGTGCATTTGTATTCAATCCCCCTGGTTCTACAATACTTTGTAGAACCACCTTTCGCTGCAATTACAGCTGCAAGTCTTTTTGGGAATGTCTGTACTGGATTTGCATATCTAGAATGTGACATTTTTGCCCATTCTTCTTTGCAAAATAGCTCAAGCTCAGTCAGATTGGATGGTGAGCATCTGTGAACAGCAATTTTCAAGTCTTGCCACATAGTCTCAATTGGATTTAGGTCTAGACTTTGACTGGGCCATTCTAACACATGAATATGCTTTGATCTAAACCATTCCATTGTAGCTCTGGCTGTATGTTTAGGGTTGTTGGCCTAATGGAAGGTGAGCCTCTGCCCCAGTCTCAAGTCTTCTGCAGAGTCTAACAGGTTTTCTTCTAAGATTGCCCTGTATTTGGCTCCATCCATCTTCCCATCAACTCTAACCAGCTTTCCTGTCCCTGCTGAAGAAAAGCATCCCCACAACATGATGCCACTGCCATGTTTCACGGTGGGGATGGTGTGTTCAGGTGATGTGCAGTGTTAGTTTTCCACCACACATAGCAATTTGCTTTTAGGCCAAAAAGTTAAATTTTGGTCTCGTCTGACCAGAGCACCTTCTTCCACATGTTTGCTGTGTCCCCCACATGGTTTCTCGCAAACTGCAAATAGGACTTATGGCTTTCTTTCAACAATGGCTTTCTTCTTGTCACTCTTCCACAAAGGCCATATTTGTGGAGTGCATGACTAATAGTCGTCCTGTGGACAGATTCTCCTACCTGAACTGTGGCTCTCTGCAGCTCCTCCTGAGTTACTATGGGCTTCTTGGCTGCTTCTCTGATTAATGCTCTCCTTGCCCGGCCTGTCAGTTTAGGTGGACAGCCATGTCTTGGTAGATTTGCAGTTGGGCCATACTCTTTCCATTTTCGAATGATGGATTGAGTGCTCTGTGAGATGTTCAAAGCTTGGGATATTTTTTTATAAACTAACCCTGATTTAAACTTCTCCACAACTTTATCCCTGACCTGTCTGGTGTGTTCCTTGGCCTTCATGATGCTGTTTGTTCACTAAGGTTCTCTAACAAACCTCTGAAGGCTTCACAGAACAGCATAATTTTTACTGATATTAAATTACACACAGGTGGACTCTATTTACTAATTAGGTGACTTCTGAAGGCAATTGGTTCCACTAGATTTTAGTTAGGGGTATCAGAGTAAAGGGGGCTGAATACAAATACACGCCACACTTTTCAGATATTTATTTGTATAAAAAATTGAAAATCATTTATCATTTTCCTTCCACTTCACAATTATGTGCCACTTTGTGTTGGTCTATCACATAAAACCCCAACAAAATGCATTTACATTTTTGGTTGTAACATGATAAAATGTGGAAAATTTCAAGGGGTGTGAATACTTTTTCAAGGCACTGTAAGTCTTCACTGGTCATTATTTTCCTTCGTTATCTAATTTTTAAATGTTTAAGCCTGAATATATAGATCAAGGCAAGGCATGTAGCGGGAAAAAATAATGACCTGGCGGATTCATTATCTCCCTTACAGATGGACCCTTATTTTTCCTTTTGCCAGAAGCAGATACAATAGGAATAAAGGGCCCATCCCATCTATGGGAATTCATTTAGAACTTATTACAGATAATATAAATAATTCAGTAGCACCTGCAACCAGGGCTGGATATCACTCGGCCTGGTGCCTGTGGTTGTCTTTTTTGGATTCATTATGGTAGAACCATAGTGCTTTTTCTGAAAGCTTGATACTTTTATTTTGAAATAATTTGTTTATTAAGAAGTATTTGTAGTCTCATGTAAATAAAGTTATGTCTGGAGTGTCCTTCTTTTTAAAGTTACAGAATCTACCTTCTTGTTCAAGCTTTTTCTTGGTTAAGCAGGCAATGAAGGGTTATGAAAAAGGTAATTGTAATGTGGATAGGCGGAAGCTTATAACTCCAGATATTTTGAAAATGCTGTGTGATTCAATAATTCAGGTGTGTTTTTCAAATCTTGAAGCTGTGATGTTTAAAGCAGTTTTTTCGATTTATTTCTTTGCAGCACCCAGGGTTTCTGAGTTGGTTCTGCACAGTAAAGTTGGTAAGTATAGTTTACAATTGGCAGACATACTTATTCAAGATGATGTGTTAAAAATCTTTATTAAACAATCTAAAACAGATCAGTTGGGAAAAGGTAGGTGGGTTCATCTTCTTGCCTATAGTGGCTCCTCACTCTGTTCAGTCAGGTTATTATCAAAATATTTAAGAATCAGGCCTCATTCAGGGCCTTTTTTGTTTATACATGTGGATGGTTCACCACTAACAAGGTTTCAATTTCTCAGTGTTTTCAAAAGATGCCTCTCGATATTGAATTTGCAGGAGCATGTTATGTCTAACTCTTTTCGGATTGGGGCAGCTACTGAGGCATCTAGAATTGGTTTAGATTCATATATCATAAAATAAGTTGGGAGATGGAAGTCTAATAGTTATAAGTTATATGTCAGAACTAACTCTTATTTTAACTAATTTCAGGTAATACTTAAGTTATATGGGCCATTCCTTTGTGTTTTGGGCACAGCGAAGAGCAGCCAACAGGGTATACTCAGAGAATTTAGGTTTTGATCCAGCTAGATTTCAAGTTTTTTGGAGCGGGAAGAGAGGTATGGTGTGGGCAGATTTATTTTTTCAATTGGGTCGTCTGCACCAATTTCTCCCCCTCCTAATATTTTGATTATTCATTTGGGGGGAATGACATAGGACAAATAAAAATGGTAGATTTTATATTTAGCATTAAAAATTATATTTTTTTTCCGTTTTAAGGCATCACTTCCTCAAGCTTTGATGATTTTTCAGAGGTGATTCAGAGGCTGAGGTGGTTGGAATCGCCTTAGCTGAGGCCCCTTGAAAAATTTAGAAAAAGGGTAAACAGAACTGTAAAAATGTTTTATGAATTCCATCTGAGAATTTTCTTTCAGACATATGTAGCTGGAAGGAGGTTTTTCCAGTTTATACAGAGATGACGAAATACACCAGACTGACATAGGGCTGGATATTTTCAATATAGATTTGCAGAATTGTATTGAACGGGCCGCGCTTCTGGGTTTTTTGTGACAGGCGGGTCTAGTCCCACCTGTCTTTTGGGAATATTTAAAAAATATTGAATTATTTATTATACAGCTTGAGGCATGGTGACTAAGCTGCTTTGAATGTTGTCATTTCTTGAAAAATTATATTTATTATTCAATATATCTTGTTTTTAAACCAACAATAAACAGCCGTGGTCAGTTATTATCCAAGCTTTGTGTCTGGTGTATTTCTTTATTTGTGAGCTGCCTTCTTGTCTGTTGTCCCATGGACTCACAGTTTAGAAGTTCCAGAAACACCCAGATTTGGACGTCTGAGGTGACATGTATGTTGTCACCCCCTGAGCCTGCCTATCAGGGCCGGATTAACATAGGGGCTATTGGAGCTGCAGCTCCAGGCCCCTTACCTTAAGATAGGCCCTTTTGCAAAAAAAAAGAAAACGACTTAGAGGGTCGTGGCTCAGCGACCAGGGGTCACAGAGACCCCACATTTTGGTTCCGGAGATACAGGGCTCCTTGCGCAGCCTGTCAGAAGCTACATACAGAGCGGCCAGTATAAATACAAGCTGATACATGCTGTTTGCAGCAGACTGAGAGGATGAGCTGCCTCTCCTCACATCTTGTCAGAGGCACTGAGCTCAATGGACAGCTTGGAGCATGCAGAATTTGACAGGCAGCACCGCCTATCAAACCCGCCTATAGATTTCAATGGGGCCACTCTGCAACTGCAAGCCAAACTCGCCCACAGTAGCAGCATAGTCCAACAATGCAAAACTACCATTGAGCAATGTAAAAAAAAAAAACTAGTGCTATACCACTTGTTGAAAAGCAATCCACCACAGATCACTTTTCAGAGAGCAGTAAGCATTACCGCAAATGTGAAAGAAACTTGAAACACATCATCAATTTCACACTCCCCACCAACCAGGTTACTCCCCAGCCCTATTCCCATGTTAGCTACCTCCCTTCAACTTATATCACAGGTGACCATTTCCCAACCTGCAGATGACAGACCCTACTCCAAAAGATATCACTCCCGGTTACTCCCCCCACCCGCTGATTGATAGCCCTCCATGACCACCTCACAGCCCCCTGCTGACAGACCACTCTCCCCAGCCTGTCCCCACACACCCTCTCACCTGCAGACTGTGGACGGGGTAATCACTCCTGCAGTGTTATATTGTTCTGCCAGTGTGTCAGGGCTTCCGTCCGCTGCGCACGGACCTTGACCTTTGGCTTGCCTACTTGGATTTGTTACCTTCTCCTGCCCTGGACCTTTGGCCTGTACCCTGGACTCTCTTCTAAACCTGCCAGTGTTTGATCCCTAGCCTGCCTTGGACTCTCCTGCTCAAGGATACCTTGTACCTACTCTACCAGTGTTTGACCCCCGGCCTGCATTTACCTAACCTGCCTGTGTTTGATCCCCAGTCTGTTTGCTGTGTTCTCAACTAGGAATTCGTGGACGTACTACCCTGCTCCAGTCTACCCTTCTCTACAACATCAGGAGCCCACGCCTGGTCACCATCCCACCGGTGGCTTGTGCCTCTTGGTGCCAACTGTCCCTGTGTCACCTTCAGGGCAGTGGGCGCCGAGTCGCAAGGGCAACCGCTCTCGGCATCTTGGCCTCGGTGAGTACCTAGTTCATGACAGTACGAACCAGCCATGACAGAGGCCAACAGAGCGGTTTCTCCACTGGACATGTTATGTCAGCAGGTGTCTGCCCTCACGGAAGCGGTACAGAAACTACAGGAAGGTTATGCTCAAGTCGATACTCGACTCCAACAACTGACCACGGCCGCTCCTCTAGCAAGTTCAGCTTCCGGGTCTACTAGTGGGACTTCTGCACCTCAGGCTCAACCTCCACCTGCCATGATGATGGCCGTGCCTGAAGCCAAGGTACCAATTCCAGAACGATTTTCGGGTGATCGCAGGAAGTTCAGGTCCTTCAAAAATGCTTGTTCCCTGTACCTTGCCCTGCAACCCCGAACCTACTCCTCAGAGATTGTCAAAGTCGGGTTTATCATCTCCCTTCTATCCGAGGAACCCCAATCTTGGGCCCATGGTCTCATGGAACAAAGGAACCCTCTCCTTAATACTGTTGATACATTTTTTGAAGCAATGGGCCAACTCTACGATGACCCCCAACGTAAGGCCACGGCTGAGGCCACCCTACATACCCTCTCTCAGGGTAAAAGGCCTGTAGAGGACTATACGGCGGAGTTCCGCAAATGGTCTGCCGATACCACCTGGAATGAGGCAGCCCTCCTCTACCAGTATCGACTGGGATTAAGGGAGAGTCTGAAGGACGAGTTAGCCCGGGTGGAGCCTCCTACTTCTTTGGAGGAGTTGATCCAGGTAGCCACCAAACTGGATCGACGTATGCGGGAACGTCGCTCAGAACGTGTACAAGGGTCCCGACCAATATGGGTTTCCCCAAGGATGCCAGCTGCTTATCCGACCGTCCCATCCGGTCCATCGGCCCCTGAAGGGGAACCAATGCAGTTGGGCCTAGTCCGTCCCCGCCTTACCCAGGAAGAACGGCAACGAAGACGGAGATCCAATCTGTGCCTCTATTGTGGGGGTTCAGGACATTTCCTCCTGAATTGTACCATCCGGCCTAGTAAGTTGCCACCTCAGCCTTTCATGAATTGTCCAGCCGTCAATCGGGCCCAAACTTATGTGACTCTTTCTGTTTCCCTACAGCTAGCGGGAAGGAAGATCCGGCTACCAGCCGTGATTCACTCAGGTGCTTGCAGCTGCTTCCTGGATATCTCTATCGCCAAGGAATGGCACGTTCCTTGCTTCAACAAGGCAAATCCTCTATTGGTCCATTTAGCTGATGGGTCCCTTCCACAATCTGGTCCAGTAACTCAGGAGACTTCACCTATCCTCACCACCACAGATTCCGGCCACCAAGAGTTTCTACGGTTTGATCTTATATCTTCTCCAATGTTTCCCATTATCCTTGGACTTCCTTGGCTGCAAGCTCATGACCCCCAAATTCACTGGAATAGGAAGGAGGTCTCCTTCTCATCACCATATTGTCACCAACACTGCATCTCTCCAACTCCCCGCTCTGTCCTATCGGTTATCTCGACATCAGAGAATCTTCAACACATTCCCCCGGTCTATCAGGACTTTAAAGATGTCTTTGACAAAAAGAAGGCCGACCATCTACCACCACATCGGGCCTATGACTGCCCCATCGAATTGCTCACAGGCTCCGCAATTCCCTTTGGGCGCATATTTCCTCTGTCAGAGACCGAACTAAAGGCCCTCAAGGCCTATATTGATGAGAATCTCGAGAAAGGCTTTATCCGGCCATCCACCTCTCCAGCAGGGGCTGGTATTTTCTTCGTTGGAAAGAAAGATGGTTCACTCAGGCCCTGCGTTGATTATCGAGAACTTAATAAAATCACTATCAAGAACCGATATCATCTACCACTTATTCCTGAACTCTTCCAGCTTCCCGGCTCATAGCCAGTGACAGGGAGAAGATGCGGCGGCGCGTGCGCACTCGTGTTCCCGCCAAGCGGCGCGCGCGCATGCGCAGTAGCGCGGCATCACCTCATGTGACCTCAACGGCCCTATAAAAGGAGGGCCTCTGTGCCCAGACAGACGCTGGTTCGTCTGACAAGCTGCTTCCTGTTTGTATCCTGTACTTGACCCTTGAAGATTGTCTTACCTGTTTGATCCCTAGCCTGCCTTGGACTCTCCTGCTCAAGGATACCTTGTACCTACTCTACCAGTGTTTGACCCCCGGCCTGCATTTACCTAACCTGCCTGTGTTTGATCCCCAGTCTGTTTGCTGTGTTCTCAACTAGGAATTCGTGGACGTACTACCCTGCTCCAGTCTACCCTTCTCTACAACATCAGGAGCCCACGCCTGGTCACCATCCCACCGGTGGCTTGTGCCTCTTGGTGCCAACTGTCCCTGTGTCACCTTCAGGGCAGTGGGCGCCGAGTCGCAAGGGCAACCGCTCTCGGCATCTTGGCCTCGGTGAGTACCTAGTTCATGACACAGTGGGGAGCCTTTCCTAACCACACAATACAATGATCAGTGTTGCTAACTATAGCTGGCAGCACTGATTGTTCTGGGAAAAACCTGACAGGCTGGTTGTACTCAAGTCGATTAATAGTTTGACTTGTGTACAACCAGCTAGCCCATACATAGATTGCCTATAGCTGTTCTCTGCTTAATTGGCTTAATTTAAATCCATGTATGGCCCGCTTAACCTAAACATCCTTCCACAAACCTTTAAACCATCCTCCTCATCTGTACATAGTGCTCACTGTCATACCCTCCACACTTCTCTCCTGTACATAATGCCCACTGCCATACCCTCCACACTCCTCTACTGTGCCTCTTACCCACAAAAACAGTTCTTTAAAATTATATTGAATATCCTCAATGTTACCAGCTCTATAATGAGCACACTTTTGTTAGTTCAACTAAAGGAAATCTCCTCATATTTGTTCTGCCCATTATTAGTACCCGTACTCATTACATTTTGTGATTACTATTGTGATGTATAGAGGAACATAGGGGATGTAAACTACTCTAAATATACCACTAGTAAAAAAGTGTCCCTGAAAAGATTTTTGTAATGTTGGCAACTATGCACTTGGACACTGCACATGGGCCACCGGGTCAGTAGGGGGGCCCCATGAGAGGCTCCTGGGATCCTGTCATATTAAAGCGGTAGTAAACTTTGCTAACATTACTACTTTTTAGAGGCCCTGAGGTAGGTTAGGCCATAATGTACTAGTATGCACAGCATATTAGCACATTAAGGTACATTTACCTGTCAGACTGAGCCCTCCAGTGATGCGCTATGATAAATCCGGTGGGTCCCAGGCACTTCCATCTTCACCTGGTCTTCCTTCGGGTTCTGTGCCTTCGGTCACTTGCCTTGGCCGGGCTGCATTGCTGTCACTCCCAAGCATGCTCATGCAGATCCTCTCCCTCTCTCATCCCCCCTCTCTCTCTCATCCTCCCTCCCTTACCCCTTATCCCTCTCTCATACCCTCTCTCTCTCTCTCATCCTCCCTCTCTCTATTTAATTTAATTTGTTATATTTTTTTTATTTTTATTTTTTTATAAAAAGCCACACAAAAATCCTGAGCACCAGGCCCTTGTTCTTAATCTGGCCCTGCTGCCTATATAAAGGGGGTTCTGTGACTGGGGGCTCATTCGCCTCAGAAGGCACAGCCATGGTGCTCCCTGCCCTCCTACCAAAAATAAAAGTTTTGTTGTGGCTGATATTGTGTGGTGGTGTCACCTTAAAATCGAGGGGGACAGTTGAAATACTATGCAAGTTGGCCTGGGTTTTTGATGACTGGGTCTGAAAGTATTTTAAGTTGAAGGTGAGTATCTTTGGGAAGTTTTGAAAAAAATATTGAATTATTTATGATATAGCTTGAGCAGTGGTGGCTAAGCTGCTTTGAATGTTGTCATTTCTTGAAAAATTATATTTATTATTCAATATATCTTGTTTTTAAACCAACAATAAACAGCCGTGGCCAGTTATTATCCAAGCTTTGTGTCTGGTGTTTTTCTTTATTGGTGAGCTGCCTTCTTGTCTGTTGTCCCATGTACTCACGATTTGGAAGTTCCAGAAACACCCAGATTTGGACGTCTGAGGTGACATGTAGTAGGAAATGTTGTGAGATTTGAGCTGCTTGATAATATGTTACATGAGGGACTCCTAAACCTCTAGTTGATGGGTAAAAAGTGTAGTACAGCTGACCGTAGTGCGTTTATAAGCCAAAATAAAGGAAAGAATCTGGTTCTAAAGAAAGAGGGGACTTGGATTTGTAACATACAGAAATGATAGAGGACTTTTAGGAGTATGGTCATTTTTATTGCATTTGCGCAGCCTATCCAAAAGAGACAGAGGTTTTCATGCTTGCATAAGGGATGTAAGAGCATGCAAGGTTCTCTTATTTACCCCATGCTTAACTGTAAAGTGTCATTGAACCCACGTCATTAAAAACTATAAATAAATGGTGTATTACATGCTGTTCATACTCACTCAGTCACTATGAGATTCATTTTCTGTATTCTGCAAAAAAAACTGGTTGATCCTGCTGTTCTCTATCTCCTGTCAATGTTCCCACTGCAGTTGGGGATTTTGCAGTGTTGGCAGCTCTGCACATGCTCAGTTTTCAGTGTATTTTCTACCCTGAGCAATTCCTCCCTGATCACATCTGAGCAGCCCATGTGACTATAGAGTCACACATGTGGGCGTATACACAGTGGTAAATGACATCCCACTCCCTCCCTCCTCTCCCATGCTCACTAGCCAGCTAAACACAATGGGGTGGGATATTACATCTTGATTGATGGAGGCTTCACTACCCTGTTATTCTAAGACAGACTGGAGGGACATGACACAGGCTGTGATTGGCAAAATTCCACCCACACCGTGGTATTGCCAAGATTTGATTTCAAATATATATTTGTATGACAGATTAAAAAGGTTTTTTGTTATTAATTATAAATTTTGACTCTGTATTCCACAGACAGTTTTTTTTTTACTTTGAACATGTAACCAGCAGCAGAGGTCTAAAATTCCTCCTGTTACTGTTTCCCTGCAGACAGGCTGGGAAAGATCTGGGTCATGTTACAGCTGTATATCGATTAGGAAAAATTTGGAAAAAGAAGAAAGCCCCAAGGGAAAGATGAGTCTAACAGCTGGGTTGCACCTCTTCCCTTCAGGCCACGAAGAGGACGTTTGCCTAATAACAGGGAGAAAGTATATAAACACTTCACTTCCTTAAGACACAATCTTCAAAGAAAGCCAGAGATGAGAGAACACTTATTTTCCTTCATGGAGAAAATATTCAAGAATGGCCATGCAGAGATAGCTCCAAACCTCAAAGACTTAAGCCCCATACACACGGTCGGATTTTTGCATGGATTCTGTCCGATCGGACAATGTTGTTGAAAAATCAGACCGTGTGTATGCACCATCGGACAGTGTACGTCGGATTGTCCGACGGACAAAGTCCTATCTCCTGCTGGATAGATTTTCCGACAACACGGTCCGATCACACCAAATCCGATCGTGTGTACGGTTGTCCGACGGACAAAGTGCTACGCATGCTCAGATCACATTACAAGACCAAAGCTATTGGCTACTAGCCTCTACGTAGTCCCGTCGTAGGCAACAAACGTCACCACGTTCAGAATGATCGGATTTTCCGACAACTTTGTCCGGCCGTGTGTACGCAAAACCAACATCGGACAAAGTATGACGGACATGATCCGACGGACCTGGTCCTCGGATAATCCGAGCGTGTGTATGGGGCTTTAGAGGAATGCTGGTACTTGCCTATATTTGGAGTCTATAACCCTAAGGAGCCAGAACAATGGAATTTAGTGCCTACAGACTACAATCCTGCAGACTAATGTTGGACTTGATGTTTTTGGTCCCTGGTCTGTCATCACCCGGTACACTAAAGGGGGACGTTCAAACAGTAAAAACTGGGCAGTCATATTCACCTTCATGTCTATCTGAGCTGTCCATATTGAAGTTATTGAATCAATGGATACTTCAAGTTTCATTAATGCTCTTAGAAGTTTTATTGCAATAAGAGGCCCAGTGAAACTCATTCGCTCTGACAGAGGTTTTAACTTTGTAGGAGCAGCAAAGGAACTGCAAATTCCTTCCAACTTGGACACTCTCATGCCGCGTACACACGGACAGAATTTCCGACAGAAAAAGTCAGATGGGAGCTTTTCATCATATATTCCGACCATGTGTATGCCCCTTGGACTTTTTACGTCGAAAATTCAGACGGACTTAGATAGAGAACATGTTCTATAATTTTCCGACAGAACAAATTCCTATCGGGAAAACTGCTCTTCTGTATGCTGTTCCGACGTACCAAAAATGACGCATGCTCTGAAGCAAGTACGAGACGGAACACTCAGTGTCTTAAAACTAGCGTTCGCAATGAAGATAGCACATTCCTCACGCTGCAAATTCTGTGATCTTTTAATGCAGCGCATTCTTTTGTTCTGTATAATGCTAGAATAATGAAGTTGTTTTGCTGTTGATATTCACACAGAGTTCTCACAATCTTATTTCTTCATTATTTCTCGTGATCTCATGAATAATCTTTTATTTTTTAAAAGCCAGATCGCCATAATAATGTTTAGAATTATTTTTTATAGTCATCTTTTTTTTTTTTATTTCATCAAGATCTCCTTTTTCACAAACTGAAAAGCAGTTAAACGATCTGAAAAGCACGAGTCTGAAAAGCGCTAATCGTCTCTCACCAAACTTCTGCTAACACGAGATAAACACGAGATTAGCATAAGGAGCCCAAAGGGTGGCGCAGTTTTCTTTCTTCCTTTTTATAGTGCCATCGTACGTGTTGTACATCACCGCGTTCTTGATGGTCGGAATTTGGTGTGCCCGTGTGTATGCAAGACAGCTTGAGTGGAATTCCGTCGGAAAAACCTTCAGAGTTTATTCCGATGGGAAAACTGGTCATGTGTACAGGGCATAAGTGTAGAAAGATACAGTGCCTTGCAAAAAGTATTCACCCCCTTGGCTTTTTACCTATTTTGTTACATTAAAGCCTTTCATTCAATGTTTTTTTAATCCGAATTTTGTGTTCTGATCCATCACATATTAGTCTAAGTTGGTGAAGTAAAATTAGAAAAATATATACATAAAACTATTTATCAGAAATAAAAATTTGATAATTGGCATGTGTGTATGTATTCACCCCCTTTGTTATGAAGCCCATAAAAAGCTCTGGTGCAACCAATTACCTTCAGATGTCACATAAATAGTGAAATGATGTCCACCTGTGTGCAATCGAAGTGTCACATGATCTGTCACTACATATACACACCTTTTTGAAAGGCCCCAGAGGCTGCAACACCTAAGCAAGAGGCATCACTAACCAAACACTGCCATGAAGATCAAGGAACTCTCCAAACAAGTAAGGGACAATGTTGTTGATAAGTACAAGTCAGGGTTAGGATATAAAAAATAGCCAAATCTTTGATGATCCCTAGGAGCACCATCAAATCTATCATAACCAAATGGAAAGAACATGGCACAACAGCAAACCTGCCAAGAGACGGTTGCACACCAAAACTCACGGACCGGGTAAGGAGGGCATTAAACAGAGAGGCAGCACAGAGACCTAAGGTAACCCTGGATGAGCTGCAGAGTTCCACAGCAGAGACTGAAGTATCTGTACATAGGACGACAATAAGCCGTACGCTCCATAGAGTTGGGCTTAATGACAGAGAAGAAAGCCATTACTTTCAGCAAAAAACAAAATGGCATGAAGACCAAAGAACTCTCCAAACAATGTTGTTGAGAAGTACAAGTCAAGGTTAGGTTATAAAAAAAATATCCAAATCTTTGATGATTCCTAGGAGCACCATCAAATCTATCATAAGCAAATGGAAAGAACATGGCACAGCACAGCCACACACCACACAAACTCACAGATTGGGGCAAGGAGGGCATTAATCAGAGAGGCAGCATAGAGACCTAAGGTAACCCCGGATGAGCTGCAGAGTTCCAGAGCAGAGACTGGAGTATCTGTACATAGAACGACAATAAGCTGAACGATCCATAGAGTTGGGCTTTATGGCAGAGTGACCAGAAGAAAGCCATTTCTTTCAGCAAAAAACAAAATGGCACATTTGAGTTTGCAAAAAGGCATGTGGGAGACTTCCAAAATGTATGAAGGAAGGTGCTCTGGTCTGATCAGACTAAAATTTAACTTTTTGCCCATCATAGAAAACGCTATGTCTGGCGCAAACCCAACACATCACATCACCCAAAGAACACCATCCCCACAGTGAAACATGGTGGTGGCAGCATCATGTTGTGGGGATGTTTTTCAGCAGTCAGGACTGGGAAACTGGTCAGAGTTGAGGGAAAGATAGATGGTGCTAAATACAAGGATATTCTTGAGCAAAACTTGTACCACTCTGTGTGTGATTTGAGGCTAGGACGGAGGTTCACCTTCCAGCAGGACAATGACCCCAAACACTTGAGAAACATGTAAATGTGTTGGAATGGCCTAGTCAAAGCCCAGACCTCAATCCAACAGAAAATCTGACTGGGCAAAAATCCCAGTGGTAAGATGTGGCAAGCTCATAGAGACTTATCCAAATTGATTTGGAGCTGTGATAGCCACAAAAGGTGGCTCTACAAAGTATTGACTTTAGGGGGGTGAATAGTTATGCACATTGACTTCTGTTATTTAGTCCTATTTGTTGTTTGCTTCACAATAAAAAAAAAAACATCTTCAAAGTTGTGGGCATGTTCTGTAAATTAAATGATGCAAATCCTCAAACAATCCATGTTAATTCCAGGTTGTGAGGCAACAAAACACGAAAAATTAATACTTTTGCAACGCACTGTACTTGAGTAAGCAAGGCTGCACATGGAGTTTCAACCCTCCTCACTCTTCTCACATGTGAGGTGTTTGCGAAAGGATGATAGGCATAGCCCGCAGAATTCTGGACTCCATCTTTTTGCAAGTAGGAACTGCAAGGCTTACCTATGAATGCCTAGTGACTTTTATGGCAGAGGTCAGAGCCATCATTAATGCCAGACATTTGACATCAATTTCAAGTGACTCTGAGGATCCAGGGATTCTTACACCTGCTATGTTACTCACTCAAAAGACTGGCCTTGTTGGTGCTCCAGCTGGAGAGTTTTGTGAAAAGGACCTTTACAAATGTCAGTGGAGACAAGTACAAACCCTTGCCGATACCTTCTGGAGTCGATGGAGGAAACAATATCTCCACTCTTCAACCAAGTAGCAAGTGGTACATTGAAAAACCTAATCTTAAACCTGGTGATGTTGTGCTCATGAGAGATTGCCAGACATAAAGGAATGAGTGGCCTTTAGGTCTGGTCACCAGAGTACTGCCAAGTGAGGACAAGCATGTCCGTAAAGTGGCCAAATTAGTAGTGACATCACATGACGTCAGACGGGGAGTGTTCTGCCCGTCAGGCTTTTTATAGAGCATTGTTTCTTTATTATATGCAATATTGTACTGATTGATGTTTGCTTTATCAATTTGTAGTTTCACCTGGCTTGTTCCAATAAATCTAA
Source organism: Lithobates sylvaticus (assembly GCA_028564925.1). Taxonomy (NCBI): domain Eukaryota; kingdom Metazoa; phylum Chordata; class Amphibia; order Anura; family Ranidae; genus Lithobates; species Lithobates sylvaticus. The sequence goes on along the minus strand of CM053030.1, from coordinate 126,424,023 downwards.
GATCAAAGAAATATGGTATCTGACGTTTAAAGAGCAAAAAGGTTTAACTCTCTGTCCTAGAGACAGGACACACACACACAGCAAATCCAGTGTTTTCCTGCTGTGATCAGCTGCTCCCTTGCCTATGTCATTGGTAGTCAGATAGGTTATCCAGGTTCTTGCTGCTAGCCTCCTAATCAAAAAAGCCCAGTACATGCACAATATGTTGTGGATTGCCCCGAAGCCTTCTATAAGACACGGGTATTCCAGGAGGCTTCGGCAGCTAGGGCTGTATCATTCTCACCTTGGAGAGAAAGGCTGAAGCCTGGGCTGTCAGAATATCTGCACAGTGGCTGCATCTGATTAGATGCAGCCAGTGTTTGACCAACAATTTTCCAACCAGCTCCTTCGATTTTGTGAACATCAAAGGCTGTAATGGGATGGGACATGGGGAAATAAAAACATACAATTTAATGTAACCAGATAAATAACAATACAAAAACTTGATTTGCCAGCCCTGATGTTTATTAATAACAGGAATGATTAGATAAAATAACATTCGAACCATACTCAAAATATATGACTATAACATAGCTATGATTGCTAAGCCTAATTTTTCAAGAAGAGACTGGATCTAGAAGTTTACGCTTTTTCCTTCCAATGTATACCCACCCTGCACCAACAAACAACATAAATAAATGATAAAGCTGGAAAGGTTGATGAGCACCCTGTCATCATCCTAAGAATATGGTGGTACATTGACCTACAGTCCACCAAGTCACCACCAGTCTGTTGCCTGTATCCATAAGCATTGTATTCTACCAGCAAACCTGTTAACGACAAAAATATTTTAAAAAATTGTATAAGAACGCTATGGGCGGTACCTCATTCTGTAACATTAGAAAAAAATAATAGAGAAGGAGAACCGACTTGATGGACTTTACCGGTACCTGAACACAATGTGCAAACCAAAAATATATATAAAATAGTTTATTTAAACAAAATATATAATAATCTACAATCTTATTAAACACATATACATAAATACAGAAAAGTTAAATTCATTAATGTCATATGATATGTCATAAATGCTAGTTGACGCGTTTCGCCCGAATGCTTCCTTAGAACCAGGTAGACATAAACATGACACTTAGAAGGATCACAAAAGCCTGGAAGATATAAGGCACAAAGGTCAAGTCCATAGAATGCACAGCAATATTAGTCATACAGTGGTGTGAAAAAGTGTTTGCCCCCTTCCTCATTTCCTGTTCCTTTGCATGTTTGTCACACTTAAGTGTTTCGGAACATCAAACCAATTTAAACAATAGTCAAGGACAACACAAGTAAACACAAAATGCAATTTGTAAATGAAGGTGTTTATTATTAAAGGTGAAAAAAAATCCAAACCATCATGGCCCTGTGTGAAAAAGTGATTGCCCCCTAAACCTAATAACTGGTTGGGCCACCCTTAGCAGCAACAACTGCAACCAAGCGTTTGCGATAACGTGCAATGAGGCTTTTACAGCATCCTGGAGGAATTTTGGCCCACTCATCTTTGCAGAATTGTCCTAATTCAGTTACATTAGAGGGTTTTCGAGCATGAACGGCCTTTTTAAGGTCATACCACAACATCTCAATAGGATTCAGGTCAGGACTTTGGCTAGGCCACTCCAAAGTCTTCATTTTGTTTTTCTTCAGCCATTCGGTGGTGGACTTGCTGGTGTGTTTAGGATCATTGTCCTGCTGCAGAACCCAAGTTCGTTTCAGCTTGAGTACACGAACAGATGGTCGGACATTCTCCTTCAGGATCTCTTGGTAGACAGCAGAATTCATAGTTCCTTTTATCACGGCAAGTCTTCCAGGTCCTGAAGCAGCAAAACAGCCCCAGACCATCACACTACCACCACCATATTTTACTGTTGGTATAATGTTCTTTTTCTGAAATGCAGTGTTCCTTCTACGCCAGATATACTTGGACACACACCTTCCAAAGAGTTCCACTTTTGTCTCATCGGTCCACAGAATGTTGTCCCAAAAGTCTTGGGGATCATCAAGATGTGTTGTGGAGAAATTGAGACGAGCTTTGATGTTCTTTTTGCTCAGCAGTGGTTTTCTCCTTGGAACTCTGCCATGCAGGCCATTTTTGCCCAGTCTTTTCCTGATGGTGGAGGCATGAACGCTGACCTTAACTGAGGCAAGTGAGGCCTGCAGTTCCTTGGACGTTGTTGTGGGGTCTTTTGTGACCTCTTGGATGAGTCGTCGCTGCGCTCTTGGGGTAATTTTGGGCGGCCGGCCACTCCTGGGAAGGTTCACCACTGTTCCATGTCTTCGCCATTTGTGGATAATGGCTCTCACTGTGGTTCGCTGGATTCCCAAAGCTTTGGAAATGGCTTTATAACCCTTTCCAGACTGATAGATCTCAATTACTTTCTTTCTCAATTGTTCCTGAATTTCTTTGGGTCTCGGCATGATGTGTAGCTTTTAAGGATCTTCTGGTGGACCTTACTGTGTCAAGCAGCTCCTATTTAAGTGATGCCTTGATTGTGAACAGGTGTGGCAATAATCAGGCCTGGGTGTGGCTAGAGAAATTGAACTCAGGTGTGGACAACCACAGTTATAGTATGTTTTAACAAGGGGGGCAATCACTTTTTCACACAGGGCCATGATGGTTTGGATTTTTTTTCACCTTTAATAATAAACACCTTCATTTACAAATTGCATTTTGTGTTTACTTGTGTTGTCCTTGACTATTGTTTAAATTGGTTTGATGTTCCGAAACACTTAAGTGTGACAAACATGCAAAGGAACAGGAAATGAGGAAGGGGGCAAACACTTTTTCACACCACTGTATGTCTATATAGACAACAATTGAATCAATCATTATGGGTAATTTTAAACAGCCTACCTTAAAGTTATGTGAATCTAACATGGCCACCATCATAAGTGGCTCAAACAAACAAAGAAAAAAATGGAGGCGGCGTTACACCCATAGATGAGGGTATAAGAAGATGGTGTCCATGTACACAAGGGACCGAAGTCAAACCTCTGGTGAATCTGTAGGCGAAAGGAAAGAGGAATAGTAATATTCCATCCTTAAATGAACCAAAAAACCATGTTCAAGTAGAAAGATGAAGGATCATAAATAGAAAAATAAGCAAATAAAGTATAAAATTAAACAATAATAAATAAAGCCTACTTACATACATACAAAAATATTGGAAAAAGGGGCCCTGAGCTCCATCCGTCTGGGGGCGCTTGATAGATACTACAGAATCAACAGAGAATGACATGGGTTTCACCTATACCAGAGGCTGTCCTTACACATTGTACCGACTGGAGAGGTGGTGATCATGCTGTGCAAATATTTGGCTCCCAGATGGTTTTAACAGAGCCCCAATTTTAGTAGGCAGAGAAGCCATATCAATATCCTTAGTTTTTAACTATAACACATCATATCTACATCAAAACAAGAAATAGATATGAGGTAGTGCTGTGACTCTATTTATGTTCCAGAATGATTCCCTTACAAATATATCGAAGGAAAAAGTGAAATTCAATGTAATATCATTGAATCAAATGTCCATCTAAATAAATAGTCCAATAGCACCTCTCAAATAAGTGATCGGAAATTTAGTTCTCCAAGATGTCACCTCCAAACCTATATATTGTCGGTATTACATTTGCCAATCATTTATTTGAAAGGCAATATGAGTTGGTGAGGGAGAGGTTGAGGACCTGTCACACAATGGATTGGAGGAGTTGGTTCACAGAACTGATATATATACAATCTCAGCTAATATTGGCGTGGAACACTATTTGCACTTTTTCACTAGTGCTATTGGACTATTTATTCAGAAGGACATTTGATTCAATGATGTATTGAATTTCACTTTTTCCTTTAATATATTTGTAAGGGAATAATTTTGGAAAATATATAGATTCACATCGCTACCTCATATCTGTTTATTGTTTTTATAGAGATGTGATGTATTATGGTTTAAATTAGTAGGTAGCAGCAGTGAATTTTGGACATATTCAGTTTGTTATATTAGTGTGTAAGGGTATTTACGATTAAGCACAATTATTATTAGTGCTTAATTATTATTATTATTATTATTATTAATTAATTATTATTTTTAGGATTACAATACAAATTTAATTATAGAACTAGCCTATTGTTAGTAAAACATTGAGCAGGTGAAGGAATTGTTAGCAAAAGAAAAAAAAAAAAAAATTAATTGATAAAACATTGATGCGTAATCAGTCAAATAATGGATAAGGAGGCTATACCAAGAGCAAATTTTTCCTGAAAAAAATTATTTACTAATCTTTTTTTTTTTTTCTACATCAATAGCAATGCTAATAGAAAGACTCTTTGGTTGAGTATTTGCACAGAGAAAAATTTATCATATATCATTTTTTTTTAACACTTTCCAAAGATTGTTTTTGGTTTTGCTAAATTTTCTTTGTAGATGCCTTTCTTTATAGTAGAAATGTTGTGCCACTTACCTCATCACAGCCTCTCTTCTCTCCAGTAAAATAATTAGCAACGAAAGATTAAGCTGCTTTTAACAAATCAGTATATTTTCTGTAGGTATTTAACATCTGCTAGCATGCAATGAATAGCCCAACTAACTCTATTCTACATTCCTTCTTAGATCCTAACTTGAAGTTTATGAACTGTGTAGAAAATACCTTCCCAGGGTTTCTGGTTACATTTTTGGGGGAGGGGAATGAAATAAGCTTGCACTATTTATTCTAGCTTTGTATTCTTAGAAAGAGCCCAAGACAGAGACCTGGAGAGATTCTATAGTCTTTAAGCTGCAGACATACAATTCATGTTCAAATGGTGTAAAATGCAGAGCTGATGCAAACAGATGCAAGCTTTGCAGCCAGCAACAACTCTCTGTACAAAAAGCAGAGAACACATCGTTAGGGTTACCATTATTTGACCTGAGTAAGAAGCCCTGGGTGATTTTATGATTAATAGGGAGTTACCTCCCAAGAATAAACTTCCATTAGGGATGGCAGATGCTAAAACAGTAGGAATGCCAAATACGTTAATTTGACTTAGTGCTGTCTTTAAAGTAAAAATAGATAAATTCCAGCATAGTCAAGAGTTTTAAACTGGGCTAGTAACAGTTGTGCACAATACTGAAGTCAAATGACAAAATAATAAAAAGTAAAACATTAAAAACAGAAAAAAATATAAAATATTGCTAACATTTGCATATTATTATTATTATACAGGATTTATATAGTGCCAACAGTTTGCGTAGTGCTTTAAAATATAAAGGGAGACAGTACAGTTAAAATTCAATACAATACAATAGGGTTTGGAATAGTACAAACGGTAATAACTATGAGGTATGAGCTGATGAAAGAATTAAAAGAGAAGTATGGGATTTACTTTTTATTTTGAATCATACTTACCTAGCTGGATGCAGCATCGGTCATCATCATCGGGCAAAACTTAGAACCGAGCAATCAAACACCACCGATTGCTCGGTTCTTGCAGCTACGTGAGCAGAGAGCTGGTGACTGTCAGTCACTGGCTCTCTGCCCCCCCATGCTCACTATAGCGCTGGGCTGTGGAGGGGGCAGGAGCGGCCAGCTCAGGCTCTCAGCTGCTCAATGAGAGGCTAAGCCGGGTGCCTGTCCACGCATGCGGGAGGATCCCGACCATATGGTCACGATCCTTTCCAAGCCTGGGCCAGCTCAGTGATGTCAGCTGACAGCGGGCTTCATTCCGCTGTCTGCTGAAAATGGGTCACAGGAGTGCAAAACCAACTGCACTTCTGTGATCCATGTTGGAAAAGAACAACAGCGTGTAATGTAAAGTTTGTTTATAAACTGACTATATATATATATATATATATATATATATATATATATATATATATATATATATATATATATTATACCTATCTACGCCAGCAGGTGGTGCTGTAGTATTATAATGTATAGTTCATGTATTCTGTGATATGAGAGGAAGTACCCTCTGTATTTAAGTATGCACTTGTTTGTGTTCTCTTCCTGTTCCATGATGATAAAGACATGTTCTGATATTTCTCCATGAAAGTAAAGCTCAGTGCTGAAACAAGAAGCTTCCAGCTCATAATTATTCAATAACCTTCTAATAGGTTATGGGTCCCAGGCAACCAGGCATTGGAGAGGATACTACAAGTGCAGGCACTGGAGAGAATACTGAGTACAGAGAAGTCTGAGTACTGTATGCAAGCTACTGAAAGATAACAAGTGGTTCAGATGTGAAGTTTGCAATTGCAAAGCTGAACAATGCCAATTACCAGCTGTGGAATTTCAAGTTAGAGGTGATTTTGAACAATGATGACTTGTGGCAAGTGCTGAATACAGACAGACCCACAAACGGAGAGACGGAGGAATGGGACAGGAAGAATAGGCAGGCAAAAGCAACCATAAGCTTACTAAGTTACTAGTGGAAGATGACCAGCTTATCCACATAAGAACAGAGAAAATGGCCAAAGGCATGTGGACTTCATTACAGAAACTGCATGAACATTCAAGTCTAAACAGCAAGCTGTTTTTGCTACAAAAGCTGTATAAGATGAGACTAGAAGAAGGCCAGAAAATGTGTGACAATGTGAAAGCTATGCTAGAGATCATAGAGCAGCTATGAGCCATTGGAGAGGACATCAAAGATTATCATATTGTTGCCCTGCTCCTCTGCAGCCTTCCAAAGACATATACTGCACTAAATTAACGCTTTAGAAACCAGACCGAGCAGGAGCTAAAATATGTCAAAGGGAAATGAATCAATGAATCTGACAGAAGGAAAGAAAATATGCACCATGATGACAAAGCTCTTAAGATGTACAAAGGCATAACACACAACAAAGAAAGCAGAGCCTGTTTTCGCTGTAAGAAGACTGATCTATCTGAAAAGCTAAGTAGCGAAAGCTAAAGCTATCCACAAAAGTAAGAGTCAAAGCAGTCACAAAGGAAACTGAAGACACATCATGGAGTGGCACCTTTAAATTGACAAAGAGTGGAAAGCTATGCAGCATAGACTCAGCACACGCACTACGCAGCACAGACTGGTGCATAGACTCAGGTGCGACAAGCCGCAAGACTAGCGATGAGACCCTTTTCACAAATATTGATTACAGTGCAAAAGACAAAGTTTTCCTAGCAAACAGAAAAAGCATCACATCAGAAGGTAAAGGTCAATTAGACAAATTAAAGATGTTAATAAGTATTTTCCTTTTTTTTAATATATTCTTACTTTGTATATGCACGATATTCCTAAAATATAAATTTCACTAATAATGAGCTATGCATATGATATGACGAGTGGTGATACTTGATGGGCCATTAATTCTAGGCAGATGTGTGTTACGTCTGCTGGAATCATTGCATCTTACTGGCTGCTTACTGATGCATGAAAGAAGTAATAAAATAAAATAAAAGAAGGTAAAGGCCAGGGCTTCCTGAACTGCATTACACTACAAGGCAAGCAGAGTATACTTACTTATGTTCTTCTCGTCCGGCATCTTCCGCTGTGTGAGGCTTCGCTGCGTCTGACAGGTCTTTTATAACGGAGGGCGGGCCACTTGGTAACCCCGCCCCCTCCGACGCACGGGGATGTCATGGGGAATTCCCTATGGCTTTCCCCATGAGGTCAGAGGGGGGCGGGGTCACCAGGTGGCCCCGCCCTCCGTTATAAAAACCTGTCAGACGCAACGAAGCCTCACACAGCGGGAGCCTCCCATTGCGCGGAGCGGCCCAAGAAGAGACCCGGACGCTGTGGAAGAAGATGCCGGACGAGAAGACCAGAGCAAGAAGAAGCGGATCGGAGGAAGAAGATGATGGAAGAAGAAGATGGAAGAAGATGCCAGAAGGAGAAGATGAAGAAACCGAAGGATGAAGAAAGGAAGAAGGAAGACCAGAAGAAAGAAGATTTTAATAAAGGAATTGTCAAAGACCGTCTCCTGTCATTTTAACCATTTTTGACACTTTTTTGGTGAAATGGTAGGGGTACTTTTGTACCCCTTACCATTTCACACAGGGGGGGCGGGATCTGGGGGTCCCCTTGTTAAAGGGGGCTTCCAGATTCCGATAAGCCCCCCGCACGCAGACCCCCACAACCAATGGCCAGGGTTGTGGGGACGAGGCCCTTGTCCTCATCAACATGGGGACAAGGTGCTTTGGGGGGTCTCAGACCCCTAAAGCACCCTCTCAATGTTGAGGGCATGTGGCCTGGTACAGTTCAGGAGGGAGGGGGGCTGCTCTCGTCCCCCCTCTTTTCCTGTGGCCTGCCAGGTTGCGTGCTTGAATAAGGGTCTGGTATGGATTTTGAGGAGGACCCCACGCCATTTTTTTTTGGCCGTGGTTCCCCTTAAAATCCATCCCAGACCTCAAGGGTCTGGTATGGATTTTGAGGGGGACCCCACGCCATTTTATTTATTTTTTGGTTGGGGTCCCCCTTAATATCCATAGCAGACCTGAAGGGCCTTGTTATTGAATTTGGGGGGACCCCCACGCTTTTTTTTTAAAATTTTTTAAAATTTTTATCAATGACTTTTTTTTTATCAATGACTTTCAATGAATGACTGTTCTCTGTGTTACAGGAGCCGTCAATTCATTAGCCGCAAGTGATTTTAAATAGCTTTTTTTCCTGCAAAAATGACACTTTGTGCAGGGACAGTTCTAAGCACAGGAAACATGCGCCCCTTCACAGGCATACTATAGACACCCCCCAGGTACGACATCTAAAGGAATATTACACTTTTATTGTTTCACTTTAAGCATTATTAAAATCACTGCTCCTGAATAAACGTCCGTTTTTTTAAAAAAAATTTGCATTGATACATGTCCCCTGGGGCAGGACCCAGGTCCCCAAACACTTTTTATGACAATAACATGCATATTAGCCTTTAAAATTAGCACTTTTGATTTCGAACGTTCGCATCCATTGTAACTAATAGGGTTCTTATGCTCGCATGGACTTTAGGTTCGTTCGCGGGTTCTGGTGCGAACCGAACCCGAGGGTGTTCAGCTCATCCCTACTGACAAAGTGACAATAAGATGTAGTGTTTATTTTTATAAGAGCCCATCACCAGAAACACAGATGCCTGAAAGCTGTGAAGTGAATATACCCAGCAAACCAGAAGAAAAGGTTGACCAAAGCGAACCTGTGCAGGAGTCAGAACAAGAGGTAGAACTCACAATGCCTAAATCAAGTTCCCACCAGATCCTGCTGAACTGCCTGAAATCAGAAGATCCACTAGGACTAGAAAAGGGGATACCACCCCACAAGCTGTCATACACTGTTAAAAAACACAGAATACTTGAACCAATATCCTGGGAAAACATAGAAAAACTGACAAAATGTGAAGCCAATAAATGGAGAAAAGAAGCAAAGGAAGAATTAAAGTCACTTCAAGAAAATAAAACTTGGACACCCACAGAGCTCCCTCCTAACCGCAAAACTATAGGAAGTAAGTGGACTTTCAAAGTAAAGTCAAATGCAGAAGGGAATATCCACAAATACAAAGCCAGACTAGTTGCCAAGGGTTACTCCTTCAATTTCAGTGAAGATTATGATGAAACATTCGCTCCTGTCATAAAAGACAGGAAGGACATGCAAGTCAAACACCTAGGCTTCACTTCCTGATTCCCTTACCGAAGATGGTGGCGACAGCATCCGAGGACCGAGGCCTCCGGTGCCGACATCGCGGGTGCCCTGGACAGGTAAGTGTCCTTATTTTAAAAGTCTACTTTTAAAAAATATATATTTGGCGGACCTCCGCTTTAAGCAATCTGCAAGGATGTGGAATGAGAAAGTGAACAAAGTACTTACTATAGAGAAATTCTCAAGAAGTAAAACAGACCCCTATCTCTACTCCAAGAATCAAGCAGACATATGGAGACACATCCTTATATATGTTGATGACATTATAATCTGTTTTTAACAAGAAGGGGAATTATAATCAGATAGTTCACAAGCTGAAAGGAAATTTTGAAGTCAAAGAGCTAGGGAACATTAGCTACTATCTGGGATTCCAAATAGATAGAGAAGAAGATGAAAGTTATCTTCTCAACCAATCTCAGAAAATCTCCAAAATCTTGGAACAATTCTATATGCAAGACGCAAAGGAAGTGAAAGCTCCTATAGAACCAGGCTATCTAAAGAGCAATGAAACAGAAAACATGCTACCCAACAATGACACCTATAGCAGAGCAATCACCAAGCTGCTATATGTTGCCACTGTGACAAGACCAGACATAGCCGCAGCAGTGGGCATACTATGCAGGAAAGTTTCAGCTCCCTCTCAGCATCACTGAAATGCAGTAAAGAGAGTGATACAATACCTCAACGGAACAGTTCAGAGTTACGGTTACCAGCAACATCAGATTCAAAACTGGTCGGATTTTGGATACTGATTGGCCCGGGGACTGCACAGACCGCAAATCTACAAGTGGATTAATCTTCCAGTATGGGGAAGGAACCATAAGTTGGTCTAGTCGAAAGCAAGCAACTGTTGCTCTATCTTCAACTGAAGCAGAGTACATTTCAGCAGCAGCATGTCAAGAAGCGATATGGATTCATCAACTTTTTGTGGACATTGGGATAGACATGTAAAAACCCCAAACTCCCCCCCCCCAAAATTCCCATTTTTGAAGACAACCAGGGATGTATAAAGCTTATGCAATCAGAAAGGGTCAATCCTAAGACCAAACACATCGACGTCAAGTATAACCTACTCAGGGACAATCAAGAGCAAGGTGTTATTGACATTCAGTATTGCCCATCGGAGAAGATGACTGCCGATGCACTCACCTAACCTTGTACATTATAGTTATTTCCAAAAGAAGCTGAATATAATTTGACAAAACGCATGCTGTTGAGTAGGGGTGTTGGAAAAACGGAGTTGTTTATAAACTGACTATATATATATATATATATATATATATATATATATATATATATATATATATATATATATATATATATATATATGCATTATACCTATCTATGCCCGCAGGTGGTGCTGTAGTATTATAGGGTATAGTTTAGGTATTCTATGATATGAGAGGAAGTACCCTCTGTATCTAAGTATGCACTTGTTTGTGTTCTCTTCCTGTTCTATGATAAAAGGCATGTCATTTATTTCTCCATGAAAGTAAAGCTAATTGCTGAAACAAGAAGCTTTCAGCTCATAATTATTCAAGCAGGTATATTAGCAGGTTGCTAATAATCCACAGGAGAAGTACAACCAAACAAGCTTTGGCTGTACTTCTGCTTTAAAAGATTCAGTTGTTAGGTGGAAGCGGGAAAGGTTTCCCTGAAGCAATGAGTTTACAGGGATAACCTAAAGGAGGACAGAGTAGGAGATCCCTGGACAGATTGAGTTAGAGAGTTCCAGAGGATGAGAGAGACTCTGGAGAAGTCCTGGAGGCAAGCATGAGAGGAGGAGACAAGGGAGCTAGAGAGCAGGAGATCTTGGGAGGAGTGGAGATGATGCTTTGGGTGATTTTCTGAAATAGGATTGCTGCTGCAGTCTACTTTCTTCACTGCAGGTGGCGCTCAACTGCAGCAGCATTGTTGGGGGAGGGGAAGTTAAGAGGAACATGGTTCCTTTATGGCTCCTGGGTCACTGGGGGGAGCTATCCGATTGGATGCTGCCACCCCATCTGACTATGGTGGCCATCTTGGGTTAGGTACAGTCTATTTAAGACCCTGGCTCCTGGGCCTGGTGCGCATTTTTGTGTAATGTGTGGGTAGTGTAGTGACAAGTCACCCATCTGACAGTGATTAGCAGCAGGGAGAGGTTCCAGACAAGTAGGGAAAAGATAGGGACTCTTCCCCCCCTCGCTCACTGAAGCGCTGGGCTGGGGGGGCCGGGAGCGGCCAGCTCAGGCTCTCAATGTCTCACTGAGAGGCTGAGCTGGGTGCCGGTCCAGGCATGTGAGTGGATCCCGACCATGTGGTCGTAACTCTGATGGCCATCTTGGGTCAGGTACAGTCTATTTAAGACCCTGGCTCCTGGGCTTGGTGCGCATTTAATGCGTGGGTAGTGTAGTGACAGGTCACCAATCTGACAGTTATTAGTGGCAAGGAGAGGTTCCAAACAAGTAGAGAAAAGATAGGGACATGCCATCCTTCCTGGAAACCTCCCAATTTGGGTTTGGACCGGCCAGGGCGCATTCTGTCCTTCAAGACAGACGCTGTTGGCACATTTGAGACCTGCTCTGCTAAAGATTGCTGTTATATACTGTGAGTATTCCCAGTCGGGTGCCTTCCCACAGGGTTTGTTGTGAATTACTGGGTTCTACAAAAATGCAAGTTCTGTTCTCTGCAACCGGACTCTGAGTGTTTACTGCCGCGGCACCACACTGCACCTTCCCATGTGTATATTGTTTTTGTTAGGGATTGGCAGAGAGGAGTGGTGGACACGGACGGTTGGTAAGGTAGATGAGTCTGACAGCAGCATTCATGATAGACTGAAGGGGGCATAGCCTGAAAAGAGGTAGGCCTATGAAAAGGGAGTTGCAATAGTTTAGGCGAGAAATATAAGGAAGTGAATGAGGAGCTTTAAATAGGGTATATTTTAGAGATGTTATGGAGTTGACGTCTACAAGCTTTGGACACTGATTGAATTTTTGCCTGAAATGACAGGTTAGAGTCTAGGAATACAACTAGTACATTGGCTTGAGGAGATGGACTGACAGTTGTTGTTGATCTTGATGGAAAATTCAGGGAGGAGGGCATGGGTGGGGGCGAATATGAGCTCAGTTTTAGAAAGATTTAGTTTGAGAAAGTCAATAATAAATACATACAATAACAAGCACACCTTAGGCCCCCTTTCTAATCTACGAAAGTCCCTCACCCAGGTGCCTATTTACCTCTCACTGACTGCTGCGGTGTCCTCCTGTGTTAATAGCCCTATTGTTCTATCTTCTCTGCTGGCTGTGCCTTACCTCCCCATAGACCTATAGACTTGAATAGAGCTGTACTCCTACAGTAGCAATGCGAGGAGTAGAGCTCCATTTAAACCGCTGTCCTTTGCACGTCTGTACAGATAGGTACACCTGTGGAGTGACGCCTTAAAGCGGAGCTCCACCCAAAAAGGGAAGCTCCGCTTGTTCACACCCCCCCCATCCACTGCCCCAGTTGGCACTTTTTGGGGGGACAAGTATCCATGGATTTGACTATATCCACTCCCACTTCCTGGTAAGATCACTGCATGGTCATTTCCCTCCTCCTTCCCCCACTGCCTTTTGGGTCCCAGAAGCAAACTATAACAGACATCCTCTAACTTTTAGGAGAGAGGGCACATTTTCATTGGGAAGAATGCTTTAGGGAAGACATTGTAGGCCAAGTCTTGCACCAAAAGGAAGGGCTGAACTTAGGTTTTGAAGTTGTGCTTTAAGGCCGTAGATTCTCCTTGGAGGGGGGGTTTGGAATCCACTGTCGAAGTAGAACCTACTCTCCTGTGACATCTTTTATAAATTGGTCAAGTGTCTCCCCAAAAAGATGTCTGTCTAGAAAGGGCATAGGTTTGAGGCACTTTTTACAGGCAGTGACCATACTAGGAAGACTTCAGGTACTGCTCAAGATTACCATCTCTGATTCTGGTGACTCACACAGCAGGAGAGGAGAGAATCACAGTCCTGGAATTCAGGGCCATTTTGGTTGTTCAATGCCCTAGTTCAGTTTTCTATATTTTGACACACTGATATTGCAGTGAGAGTTGGTTGCAAGGCTGGGCCTGCAAGAGTAAAGAAAGCCTTTAAGAGCGTCTCAAGCTTTCTATTTACAGAATGTTTGAATGAAGGAACATAATTGATACAGTGAGATGTTTGTTTAAGATGGAAATGGCAGTATCAACACCATGAACAGACCACTTTTTAGTGAACTAGTTTTCCACTGGAGTTCAGCAAAGAATTTTGTAAGAGTAAAAATATTTTCTGGAGTGATCAATCATAGAGTGCCCATTCTATTTGTTCATGAATGGGAAATGTCTTTATAGATTTTGCAGGTATCTTTGTACCCAAAAAGGGCATAGTGGGACAAGGAGAATCAAGTTCTACAATGCGGAGGCTTATACACATTAGCAAGCATGTTGCGTTAAGCTCCTGCTTCAAGTGTTTTAGAGTGTGGGGGAGAAAAGTCTTTCGCAGCCACCTCTAATATTGCTTCTATATTCTCACCACTACCTTCTGTGTCTACCTGGTCTAGGGCAAGCATACAGTGATGGAAAAAAGTATTTGATCCCCTGCTGATTTTGTACGTTTGCCCACTGACAAAGAAATGATCAGTCTATATTTTAATGGTAGATTTATTTTAACAGTGAGAGACAGAATAACAACAAAAATATCCAGAAAACGAATTAAAAAAAAGTTATAAATTGATTTGTACTTTAATGAGTGAAATAAGTATTTGATCCCCTATCAATTAGCGGGATTTATGGCTCCCAGGTGTCTTTTATACAGGTAATTAGGAATGAGCCGAACACCCCCCAGTTCGGTTCACAGCAGAACATGCGAACAGGCAAAAAATGTGTACGAACACCATTAAAGTCCATTGGACGTGAATGTGAAAGATCTAAAATGTTAATTTTGACCCGGGGACAGGTACCAATGCAAAAAAAAGTTTTTAAAAACTGACATTTTTTCCGGGAGCAGTGATTTTAATAATGCTTACATTGAAACAATAAAAATGTAATATTCCTTTAAATATTGTGCCTGGGGGGTGTCCTTAGTATGCCTTTAAAGTAGCAAAAGTAACAAAATAAGGTCTGTTGGCATGGACCATAGGGTGAGTACATGGATTGAAAACTGGCTACAAGGGCGAGTTCAGAGGATGGTGATAAATGGGGAGTACTCGGAATGGTCAGAGGTGGGTAGTGGGGTCCCCGAGGGTTCTGTGCTGGGACTTATTTATTTTGCTCATAAACGACCTGGAGGATGGTGTAAACAGTTCAATCTCTGTACTTGCGGACGATACTAAGCTAAGCAGGGCAATAACTTCTCCGCAGGATGTGGAAACCTTGCAAAAAGATCTGAACAAATTAATGGGGTGGGCAACTACATGGCAAATGAGGTTTATTGTAGAAAAAAGTTAAATAATGCATTTGGGTGGCAAAAATATGAATGAAATCTATACACTGGGGGAGAACCTCTGGGGGAATCTAGGATGGAAAAGGACCCGGGGGTCCTAGTAGATGATAGGCTCAGCAATGGCATGCAATGCCAAGCTGCTGCTAACAAAAGCAAACAGAATATTGGCATGTATTAAAAAGGGGATCAACTCCAGAGATAAAATGAAAATTCTCCCGCTCTATGAGACTCTGGTCTGGCTGCACCTAGAGTATGTTGTCCAGTTCTGGGCACCAGTCCTCAGGAAGGATGTACTGGAAATGGAGCGAGTACAAAGAAGGGTAACAAAGCTAATAAAAGGTCTGGAGGATATTAGTTATGAGGAAAGGCTGTGAGCACTGAACTTATTCTCTATGGAGAAGAGATACTTGAGAGGGGATATGATTTAAATTTATAAATACCGTACAGGTGACCCCACAATAGGGATAAAACTTTTTCGCGGAAGGGAGTTTAACAAGACACGTGGCCACTCATTAAAATTAGAAGAAAAGAGGTTTAACCTTAAACTACGTAGAGCAGGGGTCTCAAACTGTTGGCCCTCCAGCTTTTGCAAAACTACAAGTCCCCATGAGGCATTGCAAGGCTGACAGTTACAAGTATGACTCCCACAGGCAGAGGCATGATGGGACTTGTAGTTTTGTAACAGCTGGAGGGCCACCAGTTTGAGACCCCTGACGTAGAGAGTTCTTTACTGTAAGAGCGGCAAGGATGTTCAATTTCCTTCCACAGGGGGTGGTCTCAGTGGGGAGCATCGATAGTTTCAAAAAACTATTGTATAAGCACCTGAATGACCACAACATACAGGGATATGCAATGTAATACTGAAATATAATCACACACATAGGATGGATTTGATGGACTTGTGTCTTTTTTCAATTTTTTTTTAAATGGCATGGGGGGGCCCCCAGGCACTATATACTCTGAACAGCAGTATATATACTATACGGCCTGCCCTATATGGGTCTTAGGTGTTTGTGGTACCAGAACACTGTAAGCCCTCACAGTTACTCTTGTTGGGCGCAGGAACGGGCCCTGCTGTGAAATATTATATCAAGAATTGTAATTACATGACCCTGTTAAACAGGGGAAAAAAATTGGGCCTTTGGCTTTGGTGGCACCAGAACACTGTGAGCCCTCACATATATTCTTGTTGGGTGCAGGAACGGGTCCTACTGTGAAATATTAGATCAAAAACTGTAATTACATGCCCCTGTTAAACAGAGCCAAAAAAATGGGCCTTAGGTGGTGGTGGTGCCACAACATTGTAACCCCTCATGGATACTCTTGTTGGGCACAGGAACGGGCCCTGCAGTGAAATATTGGATCAAAAATTGTAATTACATGCCCCTGTTAAACAGGGGCAGAAAACGTGGGCCTTGGGTGGTGGTGGTGGTGCCCTAAACCAAAAATATTGTTGGAAGCTGGCATCATCAAGATTGAGGAGGAACAGGATACTCTGTGTCAGGAAAAGTTCCATCCGCTGGTAATATCTGTCATTTGGCGTGCATTACTGAGGTCCACCAGCAGGTGTCTCCTGGCAGTTTGGAACTGTCAGGAGAGCTTTCCCCTGCTGATGTTATGTCATATTTGGGCTGCAGTACTGGCATCCACCAGTGGATGAATCCTGGCAGTGTGGAGCAGACAGCACCTCCTGCAATCAGGTGTCACTTGAGGCCAATTACAGGCATATAAATACCCAGCAAGCACTCACATGTTTGCCTTGGTATCATCCTTGTGCCCTGACTTGCTAGCTTCTGATCCTGATCCTGATCCTGATTCTGAACCTGTTCCTGTGCCCTGATCCTGTCTCCCCGTCCTGATCCCTATCCTGTCCCACCTGTTTCCTTGCATCCCTGCCGTCTGATTCATCCATCCTCTCCCTGTCCTGTGTTCCTTACCCCATCTACTGATCTCCCTGTGTATGACCTTGGCCTGACTTATGTTTATGTTTCTGGAACATCCCCTATCCATCTGCTGATCTGCTGTGTATGACCCTGGCCTGGCTAATGTTTATGATCCTGGTATCTCCCATTTATTGTACATATCTGTCTGTTGTTATTTGTGGGTCTCTGTCACAAAAGGGGGAAGAGTCTACCAGCTGAAAAGGCAGCAGTTTCAGTGCTAGCAATTTGGCCAAGCTAGCATTTAGACGCTGAGCATGTAGATGGCTGGAACCAAATTTCTTTTTACAGTTCAGCAATTAGGGTAGGGAAATTTGCCTGCTAAAATTAATTGGTGGTGTACTGCTAGCAGATTGGCTGCAAGTACTTGGAACACCTATTGCTATACCTTCATTCCTCTCAGTGCTAGTTTTTGAGAGGACTGGAGGTATAGTACTGTTGGAGATCCCAGATGAGGAGCAAGGAGAATTCTGCCTTTTTCTTTGATGTGGGTCTTTCAAGTGCTGTTGCCAACAAACTGCATGGCAGGTCGTCATATGTCTGGTCAAGCATGTGGTGCCCAAGTGGCTGCTGTTCATGCCACGCTTGATCCGCTTCAGACATAGGTTGTGATCTGCTGCACACGTGTTGAAAAAGGCCCACACCAAGGAACTTTTAAAAGTCAGTGGAGAGAGAGCAGCGCCCTGCACCTGCGGAGCTCTGCAGTGTGATGCAATAGGGTGGCTGCCCTTAAGTTGCCCCCTAGAGGACATCCTGCCTCGTTGGAGTTGTGCCTCCTCCTCCTCTCAGGCACCCAAGTACAGTCAGTGACCTCATCATCCTCTCCCTCCCTCCTCATCACTGGAGTAAACTTGGTAGTATGCTGCAGCTGGGAACATGACTGCCAGTTACTTGTCCCTCTCTGGCACCCCCTCTCTCTAGGCTCACGTTACTCCCTTCCTCAACCTGGGAACCAACAATGAAGCCTTCAAATTGCTGTGCATCCTCCAGCAGCATGTACCCGACACTGTGGTCAAATAATTCTGGGGACTCCTCCGTGCATGATGGTGGGGCTACGGAAGGAGTGACTGTGGACAAGGAGCCAGTGGAATAGGCCACTTTGTCAGCTGTGTTGGAAGGCAAACTACTCTGAGCCTGGGCGACAGAGGATGAGGACAGCTTTGTTATCCACTCCACCAACTCTTCTGCATGTTGTGGTTCAATAACACGGCCAGCAGCAGAAAAAAAGGACAAGCGTGCCCCATGGCCACCTGCAGAGGATGCACCATGTTCACTACCACCACTGTTAACTGTAGACACAGAGGATGCTTGTCCTCTTTTAGTGGCCTGTGAATGTCTGCCTCTCCTTGGTGGCCTTCCGGACATGATGTATTTTTTGTTTTGCAACACCACACTACACTGTATTAGAAACTGTATTAGATACTGTGTACACCTACGGAAAAGTAGTAGAAACTGTACACACTGTATTAGATACTGTGTACACTGCCTGCACTGTATTAGAAACTGTACAACGGCTGCAATGTATTGTGTACTGTGTACACCACCAGAAGTGTAGTAGAAACTATACACACTGTATAAAAGACACCTGTCCACAGAAGCAATAAATCATTTCAGAGATTCCAATCTCTCCACCATGGCCAAGACCAAAAAAGCTGCCCAAGGATGTCAGGGACAAGATTGTAGACCTACACATGGCTGGAATGGGCTACAAGACCATTGCCAACAGCTTGGTGAGAGGGTGACAACAGTTGGTGAGATTATTCACAAATGGAAGAAACACAAAATAACTGTCAAACTCCCTCAATCTGGGGCTCCATGCATGATCTCACCTTGTTGAGTTTCAATGATCATGAGAATGGGGAGGAATCGGCTCAGAACTACATGTGAGAATCTTGTTAATGATCTCAAGGCAGCTGGGACCATAGTCACCAAGAAAACAATTGGTAACACACTACGCCGTGAAGGACTGGAATCCTGCAGCGCCCACAAGGCCCTCCTGCTCAAGAAAGCACATGTACAGGCCCGCCTGAAGTTTGCTAATGAACATCTGAATGATTCAGAGGAGAACTGGGTGAAAGTGTTGTGGTCAGATGAGACCTAAATTGAGGTCTTTGGCATCAACTCAACTCGCCGTGTTTGGAGGAGGAATGCTGCCTATGACCCCCAACATCAAACATGGAGGTGGAAACATTATGCTTTGGAGGTGTTTCTCTGCTAAGGGGACAGGACAACTTCACCACATCAAAGGGACGATGGACGGGGCCATGTACCGTCAAATCTTGGGTGAAAACCTCCTTCCAGGGCATTGAAAATGGGTCATGGATGGGGTTTTCAGCATGACAATGACCCAAAACACACAGCCAAGGCAACAAAGGAGTGGCTCAAGAAGAAGCCCATTAAGGTTCTGGAGTGGCCTAGCCAGTCTCCAGACCTTAATCCAATAGAAAATATGTGGAGGGAGCTAAAGGTTCGAGTTACCAAATGTCAGCCTCGAAACATTAATGATTTGGAGAGAATCTGCAAAGAGGAGTGGGACAAAATCCCTCCTGAGATGTGTGCAGACCTGGTGTCCAACTACAAGAAATGTCTGACCTCTCTGATTGCCAGCAAGGGCTTTTCCACTACTAAGTCATGTTTTGCGAAGAGGTCAAATACTTATTTCACTCATTAAAATGCAAATCAATTTATAACGTTTTGGAAATGTGTTTTTCTGGATTTTTTTGTTGTTATTCTGTCTCTCACTGTTAGAATAAACCTACTATTAAAATTATAGTCTTATCATTTCTTTGTCAGTGGGCAAACATACAAAATCAGCAGGGGATCAAATACCCTTTTCCCTTACTGTTTTTGGATCTGACTCATGTATATATGGAGGAGCAGGAGAAGGAGCTTGTTTTTTTTAGCCCTGGACAGATATGGCTGTATTAAAGCCATTAGTTGTCTGATAAATTGTGACAAACACACAGAAAATTCTGCTTCTGTCACATAGGCTGCTTTTTACTTTTGTAAAATAGAACTAGAATCGGATGAAGTGACTGATGTTAAAATTAGTTCCTGCTCTGGTGCAAGGAAAACATTGTCACAGTTTGAGTGTTGTGTGGACATTTGGCAGAACTAATGTTAACCTGAGGTTTTGCCATGGCTCTCTTTCGTCTGGTGCCGATATTTCCATGTGGTGTACTCATGGAGTAGGGTGCAGAATTTAGGGTAAGTGCGTTGGAAGGAGTTTGCAGTAACCTGGGTGTAGACCGTTCTGTAGAGAAGTCCTCGTGGTGAAAGGGCAGGAGCAAGTGCCTGAGTACCTATAAGGGCTGTAGGCAGAAATGGCAGAAAAGTGTGTGACCATTGGGGTGATGTAACACATGTTCATTTACCTGAGACTAAGTTCTGAGAGATTGAGTTTTAGCTCCAAGTTTGAAATTTACATGCTAAACATAGTCCCAGGTATTATAGCAATGGTTAGGGATACAGGGTCTTACCCGTCCACCACACCTGTCGTTATATAGGGTCCAGGCTTCACCCGTTGTGGTGGGCATACCCCCAAAGGAGTCTTCAGAGTGTAAGTTCCATAGGGTCCCGCCCTAGACCTGTGTAGCACCTGCTGCTGACTACACGTGTTGTACAAAGTGCTAAGATGAGCCCCCATGGAGGATCTAATGCCCAAAGCAACATTATAGACCATCCCCACAGCATGGGGTCCAGTTATGGCTCCCAAGGTTAAACCAAGGCTGTGCGGATCCAGATCCACTGCTTCTGCTTGTTTTACTTGAATTCAGTGAGGGAGACAATTGAGGAGATGATTGAAGAATCCAAAAGCTAAAATAATAAACAAGTTAAGTGCAGAGTGATTTTTTCGGCAAGGTCCATCACTTAGGACAATCCTAAGGACTCATGGAAGGGGGTAGGGTTATAGGGGAGGTAGTATCTGATCACCTAAATATATACAAGCCTAAAACCCAGGGTCTATGAATACTTTGACTGTGTCCTGTACGTTATGATTAAAGTGTTACTAAACCCACAACAGTAAAATTTGTATTTATATGCAGTAAAGCATGCTTGTTACACTCACTATGGAACTTAAGGGGTTAATCCTCTGTGCATTGTGTAAAAAGGTTTGATCCTGGCTCTGCCCCTCTCCTCCTTCCACTGCCCCTGATCATTTCCTGAAAACACAGAGTCCATGGAGTCAGGCTGCACATGCTCAGTTTGGTGTGTATTGCTAGAGAGGTTTTTTTTTTTCTTGGGAGACTGCATGTGATCAGCACAAGGCTAATTAGCACAGAAGTCCAGACAGAAAGTTAGGGGTCTTGCAGTCTCACAGGAAAGTCTGAAAACTCCTCCTACAAGCTTTAACCAGTGCTTGGCTGGACACTGATAGAAGTCATAAGACTGCTCTAACTGCTGATGAGAAAAGGTATTTAGCAGTTTATACATACTAAAATAATTGTATTTCCATGTTCTGTGGGAGATCAGCTATAGTGAATGCAGGTTCCTGGGTTTAGTAACACTTTAAGATATTGTCTAATATACTGGAGCTGAACATAGAGGTGAAAGAAATATTTCCTGGTTGAGGTCAAAGGTAAAAACCACGGGGGTTGGTCCGGACCGGAACCAGGAATCAAAGAGCAAGCCGAACCCTGAACACGTGACTTCAGCATCTTAAATACCCCTTCCCAGACTACACAGCGGGGCCAGACGCGCCCACTGATTGGCTCTGAGAAAGATTGGTATCTAACACGTCCAAACAGGCTTAGTTCTCAGCCTGTCACAGGTGCCTCACTGCACCTATGACCAGGCAGAACTCCAGTAGAGCCCAGCCAAACTGATGCCAAAGTAAAAGACCTATAGAATTAACCCCCAGAACTCTGTTACAGTTCTGGAAAAAAATTAATTTGCATTATAGCGCACACTTTAGAAAAGTGTCAGCGCTACATAACTGTACCAGCGACAGGTTGAAAGTACCTGCTATGTACAGAGTGTATATGTACAGAGATCAGTTTACCATCTAGGAGTTATCTTCCTGCCATTCCTATACACCGCTCCATCCCCTGTCATTACACCATATCCCTACATGGACAACCCACTTTGGCCATGATCAGTCTGGATAGTCATGTGCATGGCTGAGCATTAACTAGCTGGACACTGGAGAACTTCTTGAGTTTACTTATCTTGACCTTATGGGTTCTACCCCTAGCCACTGACTGACATCCTCTATTTTTGACCGACTTTGGACTGTGGGTGTTTTTGATAGGGACATTATTAGGTTTTGAGGTACCTCTGGGCTTGCACCTTGCTCTATTACGGGGCAGTGCCTCATTCACCCATTGTGGCTTCAAGGTGGAGCACTGCACCCAGTGAGAGTGGTTTCATACTTGGTCCCTGGATGTGTGGCTTAGGGCCTGTTTACAGGGGGTACTTATTTTGGGGAGGGTGGGCTCAGCTCCCTGGTGGGACTGCATCCCCTGCCCCTCGTATTTTTGCGAGGGAAGGTGTATTCTGGTCCCAGTTTAGGGCGGGGAATTTGGGTGAGTTTAGGTGGGTTTTTTTCTTTCTTTTTTATGCGAGGGGGTCACAGGGATATGAAGGGTTTATTGTTATGTTTGTATGCATCCTTTAGTGGCTCAATACATTTTTATTTAACTCAGTTTGGTCGTGTACAGTCTTTCTGTTTTTCACTTTTGTTGGTATAATATATAGTCTACACCCTCCTGTGACACAGGGGGAGTACTACATTCTTTCTTACTTAGTTGGATTCCCATGTTTCCTTTTTTGGTTTCTATTTACAAGGTATGTCACAGGTCTTCCCTCAACCCTCCTAACTTGCACAGGCTTTGGACTGCTGTGGGAGCCAATTCACCTGCCAATATCTCTTTAGAATATGGGAGGAAACTATAGTACCTGGAGGAAACCCTTGCAAGTACAAGGGGAACATACAGTACAGTCCATGTTGACAGTGGCATAAGGCAAGGCATAAGTGCTAATTATTCAACCACTGTTCTGCTCCTTTAATGGTTCTCAGGGACAAATGCTGATCTTGACCTAATTGCAGAAAAGTTATGATTCTTCCTACAGAGTATTTCAGAGGTGAAATATTTTCTCACACCAAGCAAAGTGTGCTTTACTTGTGTGATAGTAAACCTTGCAGGAGGTAGACTTCCTACCTCCTACATTTACCCTAAAAAGAAAATATGAGGGTATCAACAAAAGTATTTAATGTCTAGGCCCATCCTGCCTAAGTGCCTGTCACCACATTAGACTATTCAGTTGGCACTGCTGGACTTTCCTTTATCTTAGCTAGTGCTTCGCTGAATGCCCATTCATTAGAGGTACTGTATATCAAGATCCTACAGTGTGAATCTAACTGTCTGCAGTGCGTACACTGGCTATGAAATATGGTACCAATTCAAGTCTGCTGGATATTCAGGAATCCTGTATTGGGAAGTCTAAGCCACTAATGAATGTCATTTTAGCCACCCTTCTTTCAATTCCTGCTGCTGTGCTGCCAATAAAATCTCTGAGATTATGCACTTTCTACCAATGAAAGGATGCAATTAGCATCAATATGTGACACATTGATTGGTTCTCTGCTTAAAAGCACCTCTTATGATAGCCTGCCAACTTCATGTGAACATCAAATACACTTTATGAATAGGTTTGAGAATTTTTGGGATAGGCAGCTAATTATGGGTCCAGGGGCCCATGTGTATCGCATTTCCCAGCTTGATTTTGGTTGTATATCTTGATGTGGCCTGTTATCCATGCTGGAATTTTGCGATACACATATAGTATCTATATATAAGATGTTTGGATGTTTATTTGGTGTACATTGTTTTTATATGCACTTTTGGTGTTTTTTGTTATGGTGAAGGTAAGCACTGTGTGTTCCCATAATTGAGTACATTTTAATAAATGTTTTTTATTCCTTGATATTTTTGGAATAAATGTAACTTTTTAAGTTATTAATTGTATTATTGTAAGCCTTATTTGCCATTGATGTAACTGCTTTTTTGCCCAATTGCAGAGCTTTACCTCTGTTATTATCCCCTATGCCTAGGGAGGTTTTTCTCTGTAATGTGTAGTTGTGCCCAAGTTAGAATACCTTTCTACCTTTGTGTGCCAAAACACATCCATAATGGTTGGTGTATGCTGCTGCTCTGGCAACTGGATGGCAATTAGATGACCCTCCAGTTGAGAAAAGCAAATTGCTCAGAGCTCTAAAATGTTGATTAACACTGAGGCGCTGTCTAGGATTACCCCTTCAGCTTTGCATCAATTGTTAGCATCTTCCAAGACAGTGGGAAGAAGGATTTCCTCAACTACCGAGCTGGATTCCTAAACCACCACACCAGGGATAACCTGGTCTTCGGTTGCCACGCGAGTTCATTTCTCTAGAGGCTGACCAGTTTGTCTTATGACAACACAATGTTGCATTGTAGGGGTCAAGAAGTGAACTGATCAATCGGTACTGGCTTGGAGTCTAGCAGTGGGTACAGAGATGCAGGTATTTTAAGAAATGTATCGGTTCCAGCAATGGCTTCTAAAAGTTCACAATCTAACTGAGCTTTTTAAGTTCTGGACTGTCTGCATTACTTTGTCAGGCTTTACACAGACTTTTCCCTCAATAGAAGATCGTCCAGGTATCCCACAATGGGAATTCCCTGGGAGTGTAGTAAGGCTAGCAACGGTTAATACCTTGGTGAACACTTAGGGTGCAAAAAAACGATCAAAATGGTAGTCCTACAAACTGGTAATGTTGTGCGCCCACAGCAAAATCGAGGTAGTGTTGATGCACTGGAAAGAGGGAGACATACAAGCATGTATCCTTGATGTCCACAGAGGCTAGAAAGTCTCCCTGATGGATGCAGGCTATGTCAGAGCTGGTGGATTCCATGGAGAACTTTTGGACTTGAATGAAGACTTCAGATCCAAGATGGGGCAGAGGCCCATTTTTTTATCGTACATCACAGGACATAGAGCAGCCATAATAATGACTGGCAGATAGTCAAACAGGATGTCCTTCCATATATAACCCCTCCTACACCTGAAGTACCTCAGTTTTTTCGCCAGTGTCTGTAAGGTGGTGGTCACTGATGTGATACATGTGCTCTTGGAGCATACTTGGAGGGCTGGAATGGTTCTACTGAGCATCAAGGACTTTAATTGGATCCATTTGAAAAGGCTGTCAGCCATAATGTTGTCAGCCAAAATGGATGGTACCCGAGTCTCATTGGAAGAAGAGAAGATTCCTCAAGGCTTGCCTGTAATGCAGCCTTACAGCGTGACCGCGCAATTGTCATTCAAAATGCGACAGCGCTGAAAGCTGAAAAATGGCTTGGTCAGGAAGGAGGTGTTCGTGCCTGGTAGGCAAGTAGTTAATCTTGGGGGGGGGGGGGGTGGACAACTGTTATCTAGGCCTGCATCCTTGTGGAACTGCTTATTAGGTTTTGTCTAATACAGTCACTTTATTATGTACCCGTTAGACGACCTAAATGATTCCAGAAGGGTGAGGCAGGTACTCCGGCCTCAGGCAGTGGTCTGGCAATGTTCACGTCTCCTGTTGGGCCAGTGGCATCTGAGCCACTGTGGCACCTCTTCTCGGATTAAGCCTGGTTAGTACTTGGATGGGAGACTGCCCAGGTTTCCCTCCTAAGTGAGGGAGGCATCTGTGTTTGAGAGTATCTCAGACCATAAGATTTTAGAGCAGTCTCTGAGGTGGTTTACTCCTTCCTTAGTCTGTTCAGTCTTTGCCTTGCGTTGGCTCTTAGAACAAAACTTATGGGCTAATTTTTGTAAAACAGTTAAATGGTAGCGGTTTAAAAATTGAATAGAGACATAAGGTCTATCTTAAGATCGCAATCCGCTGGGTATCCTTTTGTTTCAGATAGGCTCGGTCTGTTCAGTGATGACCTCTCTGCAAGAGGTAGATTGCGGAGCCCATAATCATCAGTAAACACACATCTTCATGCGCCGGGTTGTTTCCAGCCTCATCAAAGATTTCTGTAATTGCAGTGGAAAGTCGTGTTTTCTTTTTTGAGACCATCTTTCGGGCTGGCCACAGCTTCTGAGGTTCACCAAGCTCCAAGCTATGATGCTGGACTTGCTAAAGACGCAGGGGGTGTCAATCTCAGTATACACCAATAACCTTTGCTCAGAAAGCAGTTGGTCCAGATTTTCCTTGGTACATTTTGCAGTAGGAAGCTGTATCTAGGTCAAAGAATATTCCTTATGTACAGTCCTACTCCAGGTCTTGGTAGAGAAGCATTCTCTCTGTCTGGAACTTGAAGATCCAAGCATTGGATTACCGGAGGGCTCTGTTCTGTGGGGTGTTGCACAGCTAAAGATTGGTGGTTGATGGTTCGGAATCTAGAATGGTTGAATTCTTCATTTCAGGTATTGGAAGATAATAACCACTGATGCCAGTTTCTCCATTTGGTTTGAGGGTGGCTACAATTCAGTAGACTTGGTCTCTGCAGAAGAGAATACTGCCCATAAATATCTTGGAACTTTTGGCCAGTACGCCTTACTCTGGATTATGGGACAAACCGGTTGAAGGTTCTATCCGGAAAAGCCTCTGCAGAGGCATATACAGTATCTCACAAAAGTGAGTACACCCCTCACATTTTTTCATTTTATCTTTTCATGTGACAACACTGAAGAAATTACACTTTGCTACAATGTAAAGTAGTGAGTGTACAGCTTGTATAACAGTGTAAATTTGCTGTCCCCTTAAAATAACTCAACACACAGCCATTATTGTCTAAACCGCTGGCAACAAAAGTGAGTACACCGCTAAGTGAAAATGTGCAAATTGGGCCCAATTAGCCACTTTCTCTCCCTGGTGTCATGTAACTCATTATGTCGCGTATACACGACTGGACTCTCCGGCAACCCAGGTCAGACGGTCTTCCCGACGGACTTTCGGCGGAGTTCCGGCGGACTTTCCAAACGAATGGACCAAGTACGTTCGAAAGTCTGTTAGTTTTTTAACGTGGTGACGTAAACGGAACTAAAAAAGGAAGTTCACTAGCCAGTAGCCAATAGCTGCCCTTGCTTCGTATTTGGTCCGTCAGACCAGCACACAGGCAAACGGTTTTCCCGATTTGAGTCTGTCGGAATTGAGTCCGTCGGATAAATTTGAAAAATGTTCTATTTCTAGGTCCGCCAGATTTTTTTCCCAGAAAACGAACGGATTAGCCCACACACGATCGGATTGTCCGACGGACTAATCTCGTTGGACTTTGTTTGCCAGAAAGTCCGGTCGTGTGTATGCGGCAATAGTGTTACAAGGTCTCAGGTGTGAATGGGGACCAGGTCTGTTAAATCTGATGTTATCTCTCTCTCTCTCATACTGGTCACTGGAAGTTCAACATGGCACCTCATGACAAAGAACTCTCTGAGGATTTAAAAAAAGAATTGTTGCTCTACATAAAGTTGGCCTAGGCTATTAGAAGATTGTCAAGACCCTGAAACTGAGCTGCAGCACGGTGGCCAAGACCATACAGGACAGTTTCCTCTTAGAATAGGCCTTGCCATGGTTGACCAAAGAAGTTAAATGCACGTGCTCAGCATCACATCCAGAGGTTGTCTTTGGGAAATAGACGTATGAGTGCTGCCAGCATTTCTGCAGAGGTTGAAGGGGTCAGCCTGTCAGTGCTCAGACCATACGCTGCACACTGCATCAAATTGATCTGCATGGCTGTCATCCCAGAAGGAAGCCTCTTCTAAAGATGATGCACAAGAAAGCCTGCTAACAGTTTGCTGAAGACAAGCAGACTAAGGACATGGATTACTGGAACCATGTCCTGTGGTCTGATGAGACAAAGATAAACGTATTTGCTTCAGATGGTGCCAAGCGTGTATGGCAGCAACCAGGTGAGGAGTACAAAGACAAGTGTGTCTTGCCTACAGTCAAGAATGGTGGTGGGAGTGTCATGGTCTGGGGCTGCATGAGTTCTGCCGGTACTGGGGAGCAACAGTTCATTGAGAGAACCATGAATGCCAACATGTACTGTGACTGAATCAGAGCATGATCCCATGCCTTTGGAGACTGGGCCGCAGGGTGGTATTCCAACATGATAACGAACCCAAACACACCTCCAAGACTACCACTGCCTTGCTAAAGAAGCTGAGGTTAAAGGTGATGGACTGGCCAAGCATGTCTCCAGACCTAAACCCTATTGAGCATCTGTGGGGCATCCTCAAATGGAAGGTGGAGGAGTGCAATATCTCTAACATCCACCAGCTCTGTGATGTTGTCATGGAGGAGTGGAGGAGGACTCCAGTGGCAACCTGTGAAGCTCTGGTGAACTCCATGCTTAAGAGGGTTAAGGCAGTGCTGGAAAATAAAGGTGGCCACACAAAATATTGACACTTTGGGCCCAATTTGGACATTTTCACTTCGGGGTGTACTCACTTTTGTTGCCAGCAGTTTAGACATTAATAGCTGTGTGTTGAGTTATTTTGAGGGGACAGCAAATATACACTTATACAAGCTGTACACTCACTAATTTACATTGTAGCAAAGTGTCATCTCTTCAGTGTTGTCAAATGAAAAGATATAAGGAGTCATGTGGCTCAGGAAGGTGAACCACATTCTGTCTGGGACAACACAAGTGCTGTCTCTATGGTCAGTGCATATTCCAGTTATAGAATAGTGGCAGGGGGGACTCTGAAGGTGAGTCTACTAGATTCCAAGTTCTACAACAAGTTGGGACAGGATGAGAGTCCCACTGGCAATAGGGGTATATGCACTGTCATCACCTTTGGGACCAGTTCTCCTTATTTGATGCTTCCCTCTGTTTTGACTTCTGCCACATCTTTTGCAAAGAATGCGGGAGGTGGTAACACTGATAATAGTGTTAGCTGAATTAGCCCAGGAAGGCTTGGTACACTGACAGTCTTGCAGGGGTCGCTCCTTGGACACTCCCAGTCCAGCGGGACCTAGGTCTTGAGTCTTGTATCTCAGCAATGTTGAGCCCCTGGAAGCCAGCTTCGGGGAACTTCAATTACAGGACTTGGAAATATTTTTTTTGTCTGGGGTGAAGCCAGGAAGTGGCACCCGCAGAAATATGTGAGTGGGAGTTTTTATTTTTCCATTCGGTAGGGGAAAAGAAATATGCCTTAAGTACCGTTAAAGGTAAGAGTTCGTCTCTATCCATTTTTTTCTAGTGGCCGTTGTTTCTCACTCCTTCATTCATACAGAGTGTAACGTAGACAGTCCTGCCTGTCAGGCCACTCTTGTGTCCTTGGGACTTACATTTGATCTTGACTGTCCTTACAGAGGTCACTTTTTGAACCAATTGGGAGATTTTGTTGGTCCTTTATCTCAGAAAGGGGCTTCTTTGGTTGCAAATTACTTCACTAAGTGGAGTATCAGAGTTGGCGGCTCTTTCATGCAAGGAGCTGTTCTTGGTCTTGCATCATGTTAAGGCGATACGTCCTCATCCATTTTTATTGCCTAGAGTGGTGTCTAGTTTTCACTTGAATCAAGACCATGGGGGTTATTTACGAAAGGCAAATCCACTTTGCACTGCAAGTGCACTTGAAAGTGCACTGAAAGTGCACATGGAAGTGCAGTCGCTTTAAATCTAAGGGGTAGATCTAAAATGAGTGGAAGCTCTGCTGATTTTATCATCCAATCATGTGCAAGCAAAAATGCTGTTTTTTATTTTCCTTGCATGTCCCCCTCGGATCTACAGCCACTTTACTTCCAAGCACACTTTCAGTGCACTTGCAGTGCAAAGTGGATTTTCCTTTAGTAAATAACCCCCAGTGTCTTTCTTTCTTTTCTGATCCTCAGTTGGCAGGAATAAGATCACTGCATACTCTAGATGTAGATCAGGCAGTCAGAATTACTTGAATTGTCGATACAGGTCAGGAATCCTGGTTTGTGCTGCGGGTAGAGCCCACGATGGGCAGGCGGCATCCAAGTTAACTATTTTCATTGGATTTGCCAGTTAATTATTCAAGCCTATGGCTTGAAAGGGCAAGGTCCCCCACCCCTTTTTTTTGGTAAAAGTGCTCACTACCAGGTGTGTGGGGGCATCTTGGGCCAGCCGCCATCAGGTGTCAGTGGCTCAGGATTTTAAATTACATAGTCTTTTGTTCATACATTCAAAGAATTTTACCAGATGGATATCAAAGCCATGGAAGATACTACTTTGGCCACAGTATGTTTTGGGCGGCAGAAGAAGTCCTTCTCAGGTGACAGTTTTTGTGATTGTGCCTCCCTCCCCTCAAATGCATTGCTTTAGGACATCCCATATAGTTATTATTATGGCTGCTTTGTGTCCTGTGATGTACGATAAAGAAAATTGGATTTTTCCTACAGCTTACCTGTAAAATCCTTTTCTTGGAGTACATCACGGGACACAGAGGTCCCTCCCATCTTTTTTGGGATATTCATTGCTTTGCTACAAAACTGAGGTACTTCCTGTGTAGGAGGGGTTATATAGGGGGAAGACTTCCTGTTTGACTATCTGCACGTGTCCTTTCACCTATATGTGGCGTATAACCCATATACCGTATATACTCGAGTATAAGCCGTTTTTTTGTGCTGAAAATGCCCCCCTCGGCTTATACTGGAGTCAAGCACTTTTCTGCAGCATAAAATTATATTTTCCGACTCGACTTTAGGGCCCTGTATCTCGGGGCCACTTGATGCTAGGAACCCCATCTTTGGATATGTTGTAGTGCTAGTTCGACTGGGTTTGCACACTCAATTTAGGGTTCCTAGCACCAAGTGGCCCAAGATACGTGGCCCCAAAGTCGGTCAACTGTGTCCATCTGCAGCAATGTCATTTCAGGACCCTTTTGGCTGCAGATAGGGGGCATCTAGGAACCCTTAACTACCAAGTTTGAAGTTCAAGGGACCTATGGCTGCAAATGGGCACAGTGAGACATGCAAATGGGCACAGTGAGGCTGCAAATGGGCATTGTTGACCCTCTTTTCCACTTACAGTAGCTGCGCATTTCTCACCCTAGGCTTATACTCAAGTCAATAAGTTTGCACAGTTTTTTGTGGTACAATTAGGTGCCTCTGCTTATATTCTGGTCGGCTTATACTCAAGTATATATGGTAGTCATTATTATGGCTGCTCTGTGTCCAGTGATGTACTCCAAGAAAAGGATTTTACAGGTAAGCTGAAGGATAAATCTAATTTTTGGGATTTTGAACAGTGAAAAGTTTGGACCTTTCTGTCATTGGAACAAAAACATTAACTCCATGGCTCAAAAGATCTGTAAGCATTGAAGTTTGCTAGCCTGTGCACAGACACAGGCAGGCTGAACAGCACAAAATGAGAAGGGGGCAGAGAGTTGAACTCTAGTTGGCAGCCTCAGATGTCCCCACACTTTGGAAAAGTGGGGCCATCCTTTCACACCAAAGGGGAGTTATCTGTAGCTTCAGGAGCACTGTGTTTGCTTTTAAACTGGGCTCCTGGTTTGGATCTTGCCTTGGAGGTTGATGCCTGGGAGTAACGAAGGGAACTTTTATTGGCCTCAGGAGGGGAAAGGGGTCTTCCTACTTTATGGCTTAGACTTCTTCAGATGGGGCAGATAAGTACTTTAACCCTCAGTGACAACCTTTATAAGGGTGTCCAAAGCGCCAAGAAGATGTTTACTATCAAAAGACATGAGCAAGCATTTTTTTTTTTTAAACATCGCTGTTCTGCAGACCAACATTTTAGCCAAAGAGTTCAGCCAAAGTTTATCAGGAATATTCCAATGTGAATATAGAACACCCTTAAGTAAAGGGTGGCTCTGAAACAGAATGCTCAGAAACCTCTACCACTGCTGGTGTGTCAGACAGATTCTGGAGAGGATAGGTGGGGAACAGGGCATGAACAGAACTAGTGCACATGTGACACTGTAGCTAAGCTAACGATGCAGCATGTAGCATATTAACCCTGTCCCTGAAGACTAACAGGAAAAAAAAAAGGAAATAATGGTTTCAATAATTATAATAGCTTCTTATGCTCAGCACACACAGCCTACCCATAAATGAGTCTCAGAGACTGGGTTACACCAAAGACTGTGCTACGGCTCTGGACCTGCAAAGCATTCTGAAGGTAACTAGCACACTACACATAGTTCTGGAAAGCACTACCTGCACAACCCAGCATCTGGAGGTCTCATTCTAGGAACGTCCTACATTTACTAGTCCAGGTATCGCCCTCAAATCTAATGCTGAGGATACACCAAGTTGATGAGCTGCATAAAGAGCCCAGTTCAGCAGCAGGTATATGAATATTTAAATATAGATTACTTTTGTACTTCAAAGAGAAAAGGGCCTGAAAAATAGTTAAGCTTTTCTCAGTAGACAGAAGATGCCTGTCCTCCTAGGACACTAGCCAAAAAAAAGCAAAGCTTGCAGGCAGTGTCCAATTTTACCTATAGGCAGCAGTATAACCCAATTGTCTTTGAATAACTAAATCCTGTGTTCCTTAATGGCTAATTAGCCCGTATTTAGGGTGTAACATGTTACTAGGCAGCACCCTTCTTTTCATTTTTCTTCCATGCGATTGTGTATTCTTTGCAAAATTAGGCTTCATCTAATTTAATAAGTTCTGGATCAACTGCACTTGCAATGTGCACAGTCTGTTTGCCTTTAGTAAATCCTCCCCCTTGTGCTCTAAGGCTACATTCACATGGGAGTTTGTGTGTGGAATTTGCTGTGTTCAGAGGCATCTAAACGCTATGTATGCTATTGCCTCATACAAACTGGCTGATTATCTGCAGGCGCAAACTTCAGTCTCGCCATCAAAAACTTTATTAATTATTGAAAAAATCTCAACACAAACACCAAAAAACATCTGAATAGGCATCCAAATGGGTCACGGGCGACAGGCTGACATACGGAGTGACGGCATAGTGGCGATCAACTCCACAGTTGAACTGCAAGTGGCCAGTAGATTGAGCAGGCCAGGTGACATCTGCATATGGCAGATATATGCAAGTCTTCACCTGAATAGAGTTGGCTGCTGTCCCATTGGATGCAGTGACGTGGGGCGGTCGTGAGTATACTCTATGAGACTGTCATACCAATGTTGCTGTTATAGCGTATTTACCTTATACGACTGCCCGCATGCCTCACGTTGGTAGACTCTGACTGCAGTGACTTATGAGCATCTTTGTCTGAACAAGTTGTACTCTATGCCATGCTTTGCAAGATTTGATCTGCTTTTGGCTGTCATAAAACTATTGAATCATTTGCTCGTGCTGCTATAATTTGCACTTTTGTCTGCTGTTGCTACCCTGCTTGCCCGCCTTTCTCCCTTGCTTGACCTTTAACCCTGCATACCAGAATGCCTAACTTGAACTTGATGGACTAAGACTTAGTTTACTGTTGTCATATATATGAATGCTTGGGACTTCCTAACATGCTTGCCATATGCAGTGCTGCACATAAATGAGTACACCCCAACAGATATGTCAGAAAACCTTTAATTTTCTTTCAAGATCTACATTTTCTATGGGACACTATACTAAAAAATACTCCCACAAATGCGGGCCATTGATTGCAACCAAGATTTGTTAATTTTCACAGTATTTTTCCTAACAAAATTGAATAATTTGTTGCAAAAATTAATACACCAAAATTAAAGTCTTAGCCCCCGTACACACGGTCGGAAATTCCGACCACAAAATCCGTCTGATTTTTTCCAACGGATTTTGTCCGACACTGGTGTTGCATACACACGGTCGGACAAAGTTGTCGGAAAATCCGATCATTCTGAATGTGGTGACGTTCCTTGCGTACGACGGAACTACGTAGAGGCTAGTAGCCAATGGCTTTGGTCTCATAATTTGATCTGAGCATGCGTGGCACTTTGTCCGTCGGAATTCTCTACACACGATCGGAAAAAGTCAGATCGGATTTTGTTGTCAGAAAATTTGAGAGCAGGATCTCAAATTTTTTCCATCGGAAATTCCGACGGAAAAAAGTCCGATGGAGCCCACACACAGGCGGATTTTCCGACAACATGGTCCGATCGGACATTTTCCGTCGGAATTGTACCGACCGTGTGTACGGGGGGCTTAGGAGCAAAGCTAAATTTTAGACAGCCAAAATCCTAATTAACAAGAATTCAACCACAAGTTAGTCTAATTATTCATTAAACAGGTGTCCAACAGACAGTTGATTATAAAAGGGCAATACTTATCAAAGAAAACAGCTCCCCATTTCATACTGTCAGCAATGGCACCACATGGAAGAGAAATGTCACAAGGCGTGAGGTGAAGGCTACAAGAAGATCAGCAAAGCTTTACTTATCAGAATACTGTAGCAAAAGTGCTACAAAAATGTAACAAAGATGGAACAGAGAGGCCATCCACAGAAGTTAACACCTTGACAGGAGCGTCTTCTGATGAGAAGGGTTGAAGAAAATCGCCATGCAAGTTCACTGCAGTTAGCTAAAGAAGTAGAAAGCCAAGCTGGGGTGATACACTGCAGAGGAATGGAATGCATGGGTGTTGTCCATGAAGGAAGCCTCACCTAAAGCCCATGCACAAAAAAAAACCCACCTAGAATTTGCCAGGGCCCATGCTTAAAAAGAAGACTACTGGGACTCTGTACTCTGGAGTGATGAGACCAAGATAAATGTTTTTGGAACTGGTGGCTTCAAAACTGTATGGCGTCGCAAAGGTGAGGCGTACAACGAAAAATGTATGGTCCCTACAGTGAAACATGGTGGTGGCAGCGTCCTTTTGTGGGGCTGCATGAGTGCTGCTAGTGTCAGGGAGCTGTATTTCATTGATGGCATCATGAATTCATAGATTTACTAATTTATACTGAAAGAGAAGATGCTACCATCACCCCGTGCCCTTAGTAGTTGTGCACTTTTCCAACAGGACAATGATCCAAAACACATATCTGAGGCCACTGTTGCATTTCTGAAGAACAGGGTGAAAGTAATTCAGTGGCCAAGTATATCTCCTGATCTGAACCCAATCAAACACCTATGGGGAATTCTGAAGAGACGAGTTGAGCATCACTCTCCATCCAGCATCCAGGCTCTAAAAGAGGTTGTTCTTGCAGAATGGAAAAAAATAGATGTTGCAATCTGTTGCCAACTTGTTCATTCCATGCCTAGAAGACTTGTTTTTTTACAAATCATGGAGGTCATACAAAATACTAGATGTAGTAGTTTTTGTTGTGGGGCGTATTCATTTTTGCATCTAATTATAGTAAAACTGAAGATTTTGTAATCCAAGTTATATAATTAACCTTACTTTCATGTAATGAGCTAAATAAATGTTTTATAAGACCAAAGATTTGTCAACATTTTGGAAATTGTTCTTGTGTTTCTTTGCGATATTGATTAAAATCTTACTTTTCAAAAGGGGTGTACTCATTTATGCTGAGCACTGTAACTCTGAATTGACAGTGGGCTAATTATATATTAAGATATAGAAGTTCCATATATGGAATAGCATCAGTCAGTCTATCAGTGGTTCTTCATTGGGTTAAATTATTGAGACTAGATGTCAGCTGTTGATTTACACACCTCGTGTGGTTAATTTTACAGAGGTTTCCTATGTCTTAATAGGACCCTTTGAGTAAATTGCATTATATTCGGTATATATCAGCTGGTCAAATGCGTGAGAGACATCATGGGTCTATTTTAGACAACGTTGTTATTTTTTATAATGTATTGCGTAAGCCACTATCAGTTTTTGATGTTTATATTGATATTTATATTATGTTTATATTATATTGAAGGTGAAACTGCAGTTTGTCCCATATTAGATGTACTTCATTGGATGTCTTCCCACTCTTTAGCTAACCAATTTATTTTTGTTCTGTGGGCACCACCAGTTATTTTTAAATGATGAGTCAGTACCCTTCACATAATTGGGTCTTTATTTACTTGATCAATTTGTATGCCCCTGTGTTTTAAATTATTGTTCTCTGATTACCTGCAGCGAGTATGGAGACAGACAAAACTCTGTAGAAACACTGACCTTGGATGAAGACTGGCTGCAC
Source organism: Lithobates sylvaticus (assembly GCA_028564925.1). Taxonomy (NCBI): domain Eukaryota; kingdom Metazoa; phylum Chordata; class Amphibia; order Anura; family Ranidae; genus Lithobates; species Lithobates sylvaticus. The sequence continues at coordinate 126,388,014 of CM053030.1, read as the reverse complement.
CTAAGGTCAACATTTGTATGTAACCACTCACATGTGTGCAACAGTATTCAAAACCTCTGGCAAAAATCTACAGATTTTTGCTAGTGACCACATATGAACTATTGTGTGAATGTTGCCTAAATGTTTATAAATGAAGGGTTACATGTCAATGCAGTGCAGAGTATTTCCAGCAATGTTCTGAGGTTTGTGAAGAAGACAATCTGTGCTCTGCTAGAAATGCTCCCCTAAAAATCACAGCAGAGAGTTTCCCTGAGGTCTGATAGTTTTCAGTTTGTGTCCTTTACTCACACCAATAAAAAACACTGACTTCCAGCTCTTAAGTAACCATGACAGTATTAACCACTTGCTGCCCTTACACAGTAGTTTTACTGTAGATGGACAGCACAGTGACATACTGGTATGTCACCCGGCACATGCACAGTAGCACACCCATGACTGATGCATGCAGTGGACACAACAGATCACAGCGCTCGGGAACCCAGGCGCTATGAGTGGCTGGGGTATCATGTCATTGCTATGATTGGTCATAGCGATCATATGTTTACAATGTAAAACATTTATGAACAGCTTTAGTGTTGTAGAGCTGTAATTGGCCCACAGCTATCACATGGTACCTGATACCCTGTGCCATGTAATTAGTTGTAGCCAATCACAGCATGTCAACAGAAAACAAGCTGTCATGAATGGAAAGCCATTAATGACAGTTAACTATTTCTTATAACACTGATCAACACTGTTATAAGCTACAGTGTTTATATATATATATATATATATATATATATATATATCCTTGATCAATCCCCCTGTTTTTTTTTTATTGAATTTTTTTTTTCCTTTACCATTCACCAGTCAGTATCCCTGATAACTGCCACTACAGTCATGTGACTAGGCTGTACTGCACTGATGACAGTATGAAAAAAAAAACACATTTTATTTACTTTCTTCATTTTCCAAAAAATTGTGACAAAAAAGTACAACTTCAAAAACTAGCCATGCCTCTTACTAAATACCTTGGACTGTCTACTTTCCAAAAAGGGGTAATTTGGGGGATATTTGTACTGTTGTGGCATTTTAAGGGCATCAATAATTGAGCTAGGCCATCAGTACATAAGGACTGATCAATTTTCAAATATATAGCAAAAAAAAAAAAAAACAACATGGTCATTAAATACCACCAAAAGAAAGCTCCATTTGTGTGAAAAATATACAAATTTAATTTGTGTACAGTGCTGCATGACTGCGTAATTTCCAGTTAAAGTAACACAGTGCTGAATAGCAAAAAATGCCCTTAAACTCAAGCCCTTAAAGAGGAAGTAAAGCCTCTTAAAAAAAAAAAAGACACCCTGCAAGGCAAAGGCATAATGAGCTAGTATGCATAGCATACTAGCTCATTAAGAAAAACTTACCTGAAAACGAAGCCCCCGAAGCCGTCCCTATCCTCGATCTTCTTCGCCGCCATCCAGGGCCGGAGTGACTTCCGGGTCTCGCCGCTCCAGCGCTATCATTCGCTGGAGCAGCGAGACGTCACTCCCGCGCATGCGCACGAGATCGGCATAACACCGTGATCTCGGCATCTTCAGTGCGCCTGCGCGCCGCTGTCTACGGCGCATGCGCCGTAGACAGCGATGCCTTTTCATCGCTAAATATCTCCTAAACCATGTAGGTTTCGGAGATATTTATTGGACCTACAGGTAAGCCTTAATCTAGGCTTACCTGTAGGCCAAACTATATGATTCTGTATGGGTTACAGTAGGGCCATAGGAGACATCATGTGTTACTGAGATCAGGCAGTTTGGAAAGCGGGGGTCCCAGAATTGTCCTTAGAATAAAGTTAAAATGAAAATATTTTATTCATTTGCTAGAATATTTCAAAAACGGAACATTTTGATTCTTGATAAGCTCAATCATGATTTTATAGAACTTTGTATTGCTTTTTTTCATTTGAGCTTGTATAGACCCAGCCATACCTGTCAAGCAAAAACATTTCTTATCAATATAGTTCCATAAAGCTTTATCCTAAACTTCAGAAATTTCTGAAAAAAAAAACATGAAACATCTGTAAGATTTGTATGTTATCTAAACCATTCTGCAATTTTATTGATTTTGTGGAGTTCACATATTTTATACAGCAAACACTGTAGGCCTCAAGAAGCTGCAGCTCTATTGTTTAAAATAGCAGCGAGGTATCTTTTAATATCAGAGATTCTGGACAATAAATAGTCTATCTCTTTGGATGTGAATGCTTAACATGACGACCCGCTGCAGCTTCATAATGTGACTGCTATTTTACAGAGCTTATACACAAAAATATATATATGCAATCTTTTTGTCTATATTTTATACAAATACAACAGTAGTTTGTGAATACATTGTAAGTACATTTACATGATAAGCAACACAACTTCCCATATCTCTTGATAACTTTTTTTTTAAATGCAAGAAAGATACACAAAAAATTCAGTCTGGAATGCAATTTCTTCAACTTCTTTGACTTTTAAAACCTTTTATAATCTAAATAATTTTTTTTAGCATTTGTAAGTCCAAACTTTTTTTTCCACCTAATAAAAATATAAATTTCAGCAATAAGTCAGAAGAGATTTAATCAGTTCCAAAAACTTTTCAAAGTGATACAGAAAGGCATAGTTTTTTTCTGTGTAATATACAGAGTGCTCTTTACACCACGCTATATATTATGCCCATTTCACTTATTTTCAGCTTAAATGAAACGAAGAAAAAGTTGGGTGTGTTCGAGAAACAAACAGCATGTCCATGGATTTTCCTTTTTTTTTTTTCTTGAATTTTTTTTCGCTTTGCAAGTGCATATTAATACGCTGTGGTGTTGTACAATGTTCAGTAAAAGGGTAAACTAAATCACAGTATAAAAATATATCATACAACTATAACTATAATAAAATAGTCCTTTTTTTCTATGGTAAAAATACATCTGTAAGTGACAGGGAGGTTGTAGCACCATTAGAGAACGGTTTTCCCTAGTTACATTAGCAGCATGATGATCCAATAGTACAATATTGTAGGAGTGTTTTTGAGAAGAAAGACATTCATACTGGTTGGATTGTACCACTGAAGCTTAAACTGAAAAGTGCTTACACACATATAAATGTAAGGATCACTTCTATGGCAAGATTTCTGGTCAAGAGACACTGCCCCCCAGGTAAGTACGTTCCTTATAAAGTGAAATGAAGGTGTAAAATCTTCCGAGGTTCTCTTCAGCCTCCCTTTCCTACCTTTGTCAGCTCATAGGCCACAAAAGACAAAAGGCAAATAAAGCTTCATGAATAAAATGTTTTAATAAGGTATTTTGGCTTAATGGCCCTATTATAGTGCATAATGACTACAGTGTTTAGACACACAGTGAGTCCCTGATAGGAAGCTGCCAAGGCCAACATGAAAGGTAGCTGGAAGCTACATGTGGCTCAAGGGCTCCTGGCTAGGGAATACTGCTACACTGCAATGATCATCATGAACTAAAACATTTGCAGTTACTGGAAATTGTGTTAGGTTGAATATGAACAACCAGTGATATGTAATATTTGTGAAATTGAAATATGTATCCATTGAAAGTGTGAGAATTTTCTTTTTAATTGTGGAAGGAGTAGGGAAATGTTAAAGCCACTGTCAAAATGTTAATGCTGTCTTTGTTCCACCTGGGAGAAATTTCAATCCATGTATTGGCACTGTGGTTGAACAGATGTTGATCTACTGATCAAATTCTGTTTAACCAGCCTGTTGGAAAATTTCCTCTTGATCAGCACTGATCAGTCTATTCTAATGGCTGGGAAGTTTCCCCACTGTCAGAATAAAAGACACAGTGGGGAGGATACTCCCATCCACCTTGAACGTGTGGATGGGGGAATCGGGTCAATTTTTTTTTTGTTCAACGTGCTGATTTAACGAAAAAAAATAAGATTTTTAGTTCTAAAGTTTTAGTTTAGAACAGATAAAGATGGAATTCTCTGAATGGGGACAAGTGTTTCATTGGCAGTTGTCTAAGAGGATTTCCCTTATTTTGCAGAGTTTCCACTCACTTCCTGTTGTGTTTAGGATCGGACACATTTTAAATTTGAAAGAGTAACTGTTGTAAAATGTCACTCGGTTGTTAACACAAGGTTATGACATGTCAAATGACTGATCTAAGTTTAGATTTTTCATTCAAACAGTTCCTACAAGCAAAGGTGATATACTTGAACAATTGACACATAAAATTGACATGTGTTCATTGCCATAATCAAAAGGCTGATTGGTCAGGTGGGAAACGTAAGTTCAGCCCTGTATTTACCACCACTTCAAATCCATGAATTTAGAATCAGGTGTTCCAGATAAAGTATAATTTATTGGAACTGTATCATAAATAGGCAATTGGTCTAATTTAAACCTCAGATATCTAGGGTCTGGTGTTCTCTTTGCTACTGGAGTGTGTGGTGTCATGCCAAGATAAAATAATAATTCTCTAGGGCCCTCATGAAGACTGTGGATGTCTAAGAGTGGACCATTTGATTCTAAAAAGTCTTCCAGAACACCAACAATTCATTATGGGTGACTCCTGCAACAGTTGGTGTTAAACTCCATGCGTCTAAAATTAGAAAGAGACTTTTTAACCTGCATTAGAGGTATGCAGGTATGGTGTTCAAAATAACAAAACAAGACTACAGTTTACCATTGAACACGTGAGCAAAGACCATGCCTTCTAGAACAATATGCCATGGACTGATAAATCAACAATAGAGTTGTTAAGTCAAAATAATAATAGACAAGTTTGGTGCCAAAGGTAGCATTTAAGAAGGACCTCCTGCCAATTCAATATAATGGTTTGGAGTTGCTTTCAAGGCCTAAGCAGCCTGCAGTCATCAGGTCAACTATGCATTCTATATATCAATATTCAAAAGATGAAGTAAAGGTTTTTGGATCGGCCTACTCAAAGCCATGATTTCACTCCTACTGAAATATTTTGAGGATTTTAAAATAGGCAGTTTGTGCACCCACAAACATCCTGTAACTGAAGGAATTTTGCATGGAGTAGTAGTCAAAATTTGATGTCAGAGGAGACTGGTGGGAAATTATGTAAAACTCCTACAAGAAGTGATTCTGCTGAAAGGGGCAATACCAGCTTCTGAGGTGTACTTTACACACAATACACCTATACATCTATTAATGTTTTTGTTGAATAAATTATTAAAAAGCCAAGTTTTCTTTGCGTTTTAGTTTATATCATTTGTGTGGCTAGAAAAAAAAATCTAAAAAAACCTGGTATCAGTCCCATTTTCCCTTGTGGAATTGATTCCTTTTGTTTTAATTGAAGTATATTACCTTTACCTGTAGGCATGGTTTGAATGAAGATCTTATGTTTACCTGTTCAAATATTTCAACAATTTTCATGGGATGTACTTTTTTTACATGTCCTAATAAATTCATATTTAAGTAAAGGGAAAACAGGTTTATAAATTAGGAGTAGTTATGTTCCTAAAGAAATTTTACATTGTATTAGTAATAGTGTGAAGGGTATATTACAGAATTTTAAAAGTGGGAAGGTTGGCTGGATAGCCACATTATCTGGCTCTGTCAGTAATATAGTGGAATATGCAAATGGTAACCTGTAGCAGTCAAACAGATTTTTTAACTGTTCAAACTACAGTAAACAATTATTGATTGCTATGGATTGGTATTCTTTACACTGCCATATCGACTCAGCCTGTTTTTTTTTTTTTTTTTTTACAGGTACCTTTTAATCTGCATCAAAAGTCAAGTTAATGAATCTTATCTAAATCATGTTGACTTCACACAAAATTCTAAGATGGTACAGTAAAATTGCTAGAAAAAAGATTTAGGGAAGAGGGTTTGCATGGAATTGGTAATCTCAATTTGGTTATTTTTCCATTCTACTTTTTTTCTTGTTAGCTTAGTTATGAGCAGCGTGCGGTTCTCCATTTGTTGAGGATCTAAAAGTCCTTGGGTGCCCTTCAAATATGATTAGATCAGCTTTTTGAGGAACTTCATCTGTCATGCTAAGTGTTAGACTGTATGGGTTTCCCTCATTTCATCACTCTACTATATCAGTAGTTTCCCTTTCTCATATTTGTGAACACTGGAGAGACCAACTGTGCTGTGGGTTTTTTTGTAATATAAAAACCACTGGGGTCAGATTCGCTTATGTGACCCCAAAATAAGTGCATGAATGAAAGAATACCAGACAATGTTTATTCCACATTAATCTGCCATATAGCACTGGTTAAGATTAAGAAAATAAGTGCCAAATGTTTGAAGGAACTAAAAAAGGGACATAGCTGTGCTTTTATAATAAGCTCTTCATTTTGGTGCTGACAATGTTCCACATACTGTACATGCTTAATTATTATAATTTTTTTATATTTGAAATTATTTTGCTCCACACACAGGATAGGACTTGACAACAGTGTGCCTACTGCAACTTCAACCCTAATACAAAAAATGTATGCAAAAAATAAAATAAAAAACAGACTTGGATAGAACTGTGCATTCATAATAGGAATAGCTGTGTCAACTAAGCTGATATGCACATCATGATAGACAATTCCCTCTACCAGGAGTAATAATGGGGACATTAACCTACACCTGTTCTAAATAAGGTGTGGCAAATAACCAGGCATTATTATTACAAGTGTAAGCCTGCTCGTCAAACATCCCTCTGAAGAAGGCAGTGTGTCTTGAAGTGTGTAAACCTAATCAGTAGGTATTGAAAACAACACTAATACTTGTGTGAATGGAATCCATGTTGGAATTCTGCAATACTCCACAAGTATTTCTGGCAGCAAGAGTTATTAAAAATACAAAAAAAATAAAGACACTGGTTTGTGCAACATAGCAATTGGATAAGCAACACTGTAAATAAAGTTGTACCTGTTCAAAACTAGGGTTTTTCACAAAGCATTATTACTATAAGTTCTACATCGTTTTAAACTAATGGAAATTGAACACATTATTAAAAAAAAAAAAAAAAAATCTATAATAAAAGCATTACCTTATTTCTCTCATAAAAGGTTCCACATTTTTTAGCTTTTTATTTTTTCCCCCAAAAAAGTGCTATATTTCATAATATGTGTAACATAGATGTCAACCAAGCTTAATTTGACAAAATATTGGCCTATGACACACATTAAAAAAAACTAGGCAAATAATCCTGAAAGTAAATCTTAACATTCATAACCTCAACGCAAACAGCTCTGGCTCATGTATCAGTCAGCATATAGTTCTTAAAAAAGTAGTAAATAAAATATACTGGCAAAATTTGTAAATTCACTGTAATCCACAAATTAGAGGTTGGACATACAATAAATGAAAAAAAGTGTTACAAAAAAAATAAAAATACACATTTTGCCAGTGGACTTCTTCTACCACCCAAAATCTAGTAGTGTATGCCCACTATGAAAAATGGGTCAAAGGGGTCAAATGTAATTGGATAGCAAAATATGGATATGCTGCCAGTAGTGGGGCTAATTTAAGGCATTCAAAATAATCAGCAATTGCTTATATATTTTAGATCTAGGGTAAGACAATTGTAACATTATAGCCTGTCTGAAGCCATGATGACCAGTTAAGGTTCAACATATTGTCTTGATTATTTTTTTATTTTTTTAATAATTTTTAATGGAATATAATTCTTTAAGAAAACATCCTTCCAATAAAATGCAGAATTTGGCTAATTATTACTTTAAGGGTGTTGGCGCAAGTTATATATATTTTTATATAATATATACACAAAAACACACACACACACACACACAAATACATAAGACGTTTTACATCCAGATACTAACTGAAACATAGTATACTATAATAATATAAATATATGGCACTTTTATTTTACCCAAAATATCCAATATAAGGCCATGATTTAGGACATGTGGCAGGCTTTAGCCTATATACGGTGTTTTTTTCCCTATGTATTAAAAGGCAGGTTTAATGTGTCTTAGGTAGTCTGCCTAATAAATGGACAAAAGTAAAGGAAATAAGAGGAGATGAAAATAAGGGTTGTGAAAAAAAAACACAGAAAGAAATAAACAACAAAAAAAAATTTACAAAAAAAAAACCGCAGCAGTTGAGAGTTGAAAACACAAAAACTAAACTTTCCAAACATTTCTAAACAAAAAATGGCAATCAATGATTTAGGTGTGTTTCTTTTTGAGAAATCTACAGCCCTTTTAACTACCCTTACTCAATGTGGATTAGGTTAGCTATTAACATTTTTACCTATTCCCTTCTGTATTTTATTGCTGCGCAGTATTTTATTTATTTTTTTCTGTGAAGAAAAGGCAACCTTGAACACTAATTGTTCAATGAAAGCCATCAAATTGTTTCATAGAAACTATAGGATGAATATTAGAATATCAGAGCTGTCAGTGCACATTATATGCACAGATTTGTTATTTTCACTCTGAAATGTTAAAAGCAGTTTGCATAAAAAAATACAATTCCTACCATATAATGCCTTTAGAAGAAAAATACTGTTAGACATACAATGAATATTTACAAGTTACTGGAAAAAAAACAATAACTAAAAATTACTTACTAAGAAAATATAATGGAAACTTTATTTCCCATAATGTTTATATTTTTGCCCTGACATATTTTCTCAGGTACACTTTGTAATAACTAATTTATTTATATATATATATATATATATATATATATATATATATATATATATATATATATATATATATATATATATATATATATTATATATATATTTATTTATTAATTAACCATGTAATTCTTCGGTTATAGACTTTGCCTTCCCTCCTAATGCCTAAAATCAGATAGCAGAGCATGTTGATTGGGGCTGGTTATAACAGTTTCTAAGCAAAGTGGTGTAAGCAATATGCTTTTACATAACTCCTTAGAGTCCTCTTTTGAAACCTTGGCAATAAGAAAAAGGTCCTAAACCAAGTAAAAATATCTGCAAGTGCTGGCGGCGTGTATCTGTTGAATGGCAGTACCATACCATATAAACAGATAATCACAAAAACTATATATATATATTTATATATTTTCTTTTTGACACTGGCTTAATGAAGGCACATATGTAGTAGTCAATACTACAGGCTGAGGCATTTCTTTCATACAATCTGACAACAAAGGTCTTTTTTGCCCTGGCTGAAAAGAGCCATATTTAAAAAATTGATAAAAATACAAAAGTGCAACCCATTGTGAATATTTAACATAACTGCATTGCATAACAGTTTTAAGTTGAAGGTTTATCGATACGTTGCATTAAAATTGTACTTTTTTAAATTAAACTCACATCAACGTTCCAATATCTTTTTTGGAAAAGTGTATTCTTAGAATTATGAATTCGTAATTTTAACATATGAAAATTAGTTTTATATTGGTGATAACGTTTTCATTTATACTTGACCAATTTGAATAATTTGATAATAAATTGGGCATTAAAGCTATGATAATTTCCTACAGATAGAAAAAAATAAAAATTAGCTGGCATTATAGCATACTGCCACAAAGAGCAAGGAGTCTAAAATGAGAGTAAACAATTAAGACATTTGTAAAAAGGTGAAAAGCGAACAATGTACTGGCTTATTTAGGTTGTTAAAGTATAGACTAGTAGAGGTGTTTCAAATGTCTTTTCATTGGCACTAAGATAAAAAAAAGCTATCTAATGCAATCCATAGTATAAACTCCTACTGGAAAGCTTGATGAAATCGTGGCAATGTTGTGGTTGAATTCAGATTACTTGTAAAAGCAGAAGACAATGAATGTAAAGAACCAAAACACATGTTATTGCTAGGATCTTGAGGATCCTGTGGTTGTTGGGGGATCTGTGCCATCGATGAATTAGCTTCTTCTTGAGAGTAACCCATTCCTAAATTCCCAACAGATACTGGTGCATTGTAGGGGGGACCGTTGGAAGGTATGAAGTTGAACAACTGATTAAAGTCCAATGAAGATGGGTTAAGAGGTTCACTAATTGATACAGAACTTTTAGAGAGGGATACTCCATCATGACCATCCTCTAAAGGCCCAACTTGAGGATCCAAGCCTAGCTTTGACGAAGATAAAGGGGACTCTTGAGAGGAAGGCGTCATGCCACTTTGCAATTCCATAAGGTAACTCTCTATTTCCACTTTCAAAGGTTGTTCTTTCTCAGGCATGGAAATGGCATATGAGGTAGAATTAAGTGGGTATTTCAGCGAAAGCTGGTGAGAAGAATGGACAGGATCCATATCTATTGGACATGGCATACCCAAAGGCAATGTTGAAGCAACCATTTGGTGTGTAGTTGCAGAGCTCTGCATGGACTGAATGTGTGTGTTATAGAGGTTTAACTGCAAACTGTTTGTGAATGGCTTTGATATCAGCTCATTGGAAGCTAAGGACATCACGGGAAGCAGCTCATCTTTAATAGGAACACTGCAGGTGAAGTGATCCAACAGGTCCATAGGTTCCGTTTTCACTTTAAGCAGTTCTTGATTGTGACTTTTCTTCATATGACGGGTTAGATGATCCTTGCGTCCAAACCTTTGTGCACAATATTGACAAAGGAAGTCTTTTCTCCCAGTGTGCACTACCATGTGTCTGCGGACGTCTTTGCGAGTGTAAAAGCGTCGGTCGCAATGCTCACACTGGTGTTTTTTCTCCTTAACACCACTGGAAGATTTGCCTGCATGGGTCTTTAGGTGCTCCAACAGCACCACCGTGCTTTCAAAAGTCTGTAAGCATACTTTACAGGTAAGGTCTCCACTTGTAGCAGCATGCAAAGCCAAGTGACGTTTAAACCCAAGCTTGGTATTGTAGTTTTTTCCACATTCTTCACACTTGAAGGCTTCTTTATTGGGATCATGGGTATGGAGGTGATTCTTTAGGTGGTCTTTCCGGTGAAACATTTTCTCACAATAATTACACTTGTGGGTTTTCTCTGGAGAATGTGTAGCCATATGCCTTTAAACACAGATATAGTCAAGTAAAATAACTGTTAGAATGACAAAGCAAAAGTTTATTTTTTTTCAAACTTAATAACATAGCTCAAGAAAATCAAACCTTTACCATAAAAAAATGCTTTGCATTAAGTGTCTTATTAGAACAGACTAAACATTTTTTGTTAATAAAGGGAAGTTGTCCTCAAAATTCCGTTGCACAACAGTTTTCAATGCCTTCTTTAAGCAAAATGTTACAGAGGAAGCTTGTTAAATTACAGTCAAATCAAAAGACATGCAATAAATGAGCAAAAAGTTAGCTGGCAACCCCATTCAGAGCCAATCAATGAAGCAGCAAGGTTGGGGCATTGGCAGTTTAATGTTTAAATCTTACTAGTCAGTACTCTCATTTCCACGATCAGACATTCCAATTGTTTGGCTTGTGCACTTATGGAAATCACCAGTCTTCCTCTAAGCCCACCAATAGTGAGCTCCTTAGATGTATTTGGGAAATTCTTAACACCCAACACAAAGAAGCTGCAAGTTAACACACCCTAGAGGTACATTAATGCAAAATGTTTTTTAAATCTACACTGTGATTTTATTTCACTTAGTAAAAAACATTGTCCCAGATGTGCCACCACATACTTTAAATGTAACCATTTACAACAGACCCAGAGGCTGATTTTGTTAAATTATGCTTTTGAAAATGCTAGTTTTCTGTCTGTCACTGTTTTTCTTACTTCCATACTTTCAGTCACTGCATGAAACAAGAAGACAGATAAGGACTTCTATATTTTCTCAAATTTTTTTTTATTTGCATACTTTTTATGGGTTAGTAACTCAGAAATTACTTAAACAAGTTGGTCAATATAATAGCCATCCAACTAGCATTTACAAAAGGATGTCAGCAATAGTGGAGCCCATATTTTTCTCATAACATGTTTACTTTAGGTTTTCTAAAACAGTGCCTTTGCATTCTCCAGGAAACGCCCCAAACCTGAAGTGTGCACCTAATCCGGGATTCAATGAATAAAATTAGAGTGTTTATTTGAGAACAGATCTTCCTGGCATTTCCCTGAAAGTGCTAAAACTTTTCCCATCCCTCCCATAAATTTGTGTTAGACAGGGAGGCAGTCCATAAAAGTGATAGGCCAAACAGAAATGTATGGGGGTGCGAGAGAGCTTTTACAGTACAAAGAAATACCAAGGCTTTGCCAGATAACACTGGTCCAGCTTTGGGTGAAGCAGAACACTGCAAATGACTGTAGGTCTATGCAGGCACTTCTCGGTTCCTTTCCTTTATACCCATCAGCAGCATAAAATTCCTTTTATTTTGAAGTGACAGAGCCACTTAAAACTAGTCAGTTTGCAGAATAAGACTATGGAGCAATTTCATTTTGCAATCCTCTTCCTAAACTTCTCTAATTGGCGCTGAACAGAGTTGCCCTTTAACAAAAGCTGAAAGATAAATAAGAGTTTATACCTTAATAATTTGTATTTAGAAACAAAGGCCTTGGTGCAGTCTTGTTGCGTGCACTTGTAGGGCCTCTCTCCTGTATGAGTGTATGAATGGACTTTTAATTTTTCAACACTGTTAAATGCTTTGTCACACAGTTGGCAAGGGAAGTTTTTTCTTGGTTTTGTTTCACCACGTTTACGCTTCCCTGAAGGGACTTTCTGGGTATCTCTTACTTCTGACAAATCACCAGGAATGACAGTGGCCATCGCAGCCTATACCAGGCCTTCTTGTTGGACAACTGGCAACTGCCCAACTCCACTAAGTGACAGCGTTTTTGGTGGCTTCAGAAGTTCCATGTGGTCGAAAAAAAAACAATAGGGGACTGAAAAAAGAAAAATAATATAAAATAACTATGTAGCAATGGAGCTTTATTCTAAATTCTGTTGCCTTAAAGAGCAGAAACATAAGAAGAGAAACAAATGTATTATTGTTATTGCATTGAAAGTTGGGTTACAGGTTCTGGTATCCTGTAATAGTGCTAGAAGTTAAAAGGTACTTAAAATGACCCAGCAGACACAGCTGAATAGTTGTAATTTTATATTCTTGTGTTCATCATTTGTACATGGTTTTCTTTCTGATATTCTAATTTCCTGAATCTAAATTAAAAAATACAGACCCATGTGTTCCCTTGTTCCAGCAATGTTCTCTGTCTCTGTCAGCACACACAGCAGAGCAGGAGAAAGACTGCAAAGAAACATGTGAAAAAAACACCCACAGTCCTACCCACAATCTATGAAAAATAGGATGTTTGTACTCATCATAAAATCTTTTTTTTTGGAGTCCATTACACAGCTTGGTGATAATAAAAAAACCTAGAGAAACCTAATGCTGCCTATAAGAGAAACAGACACTACGCACAGAGTAAACTGAAGGCCAGCGCTCTTGAAGGTATAGTGCCTCCTCCCCACACCTGTCTGTTGTTGCAAGCAGTCCAAAGGAAATATTAATATATAAGGGGATGGAGCTGTGTTTCTCAGGGGTTGGACCCTGAGAAAAAGATTTTACAGGGAATACAAAAATACTATTTATGGTCCATTGGGAGACACAGCAAAATAATAATTAAGCAACCTAGAGTCCAAAAGAAGTGCCAAAAGAAGTGCCAACAGCAGTGAGAACATTTAAATATAGGTAAATCAGCCTAACAAGAAAAACCAAACAAGGGGAAACCAAGGTCTGAAACAGTTGCTTGCAGAATCTTTTAACTGAAACTAGCATCTGCCAAAGCAGATACATTAACCTTGTAAATATTGTAGGTATGGACAGAAAGCCAGGTTGCAGCCATAGGAATCTGTGCAATTGAGGAACTCCAGGAATACGATCATGCAGATGCCGCCACCTCTGCGTGGTCGATGGTGAATCTTTAAATTACTGTTGTAGCATACGCTACAACAGCAGCTTCGCTCCAGCAAGTTCCCCACTGTGCGCTAAATAAAAAAAGTCACTTGCTCTGGCACGGCTGCTGGGGCAAGTGACTTTTCAACTTCGGATTGGTTGACGTATACAGATAACATTAGAATCTCTATCTCAGCCAGTCAGTGGAAGCCTTATGTTTTCAATGAAAAAATACAAGGCTTCTCCAAAGTGGTGAAGGTTCCAGGGTAAGCAATTCTCTTCCACAAAGGGGAAATTGCTGGAACACCTGACAGAAGAGAATGCAGTTTACAGTAAATTACAGGTTAACCGTTGGTCACACAGAGGTGGCATCTGCATAATTTGTTTAAGCCAAGCTGGCCCAATGTAAGTGTATTACGAAATCCCATTCCTGGGGTTCATCTTTAATGAGAAAATGTCACAGTTATCTTACAACTCATAGGCTCGCATAGTAAATGGATTAAGTTACTTGAGATGGTGGATGTCGAAGCTGGAATAAAAACCTTGATGGCCCTCACCCACATCTAGGCAATGGAGAGAATCCCCTTAAGAGTAAACTGTTGTAGGATCCAAGGAATGCAACACCATATCTACATTAGGGTGAAAGCAGAATAGTAGTTCCTTGATCGTGTACAACTCCATTAATAAAAATATTACAACATGATAACAAGAGGATGTGGGAAAAGAACAGTTAGTACAGACACCATCCCTTGGATAGTGCCAAAGGGCCAAACATTGTTCTATTACAAAACAGCAGGAAGAAAAAACACAGCCCATCAAAAAAAAGGGCTTACACCAGTAAACATAGGTCTTCCACATTCATATAAAAACCTTGCAGGAAAAATATTAATGTACTTTAAACATGGCTGGCATTACAGAATCCCAAATACTCCACTCTCTTAGAACTTAAGTTTTGAAAAACCAGATCGTCAAAGCCAGAAAAGTAGGGGGGGGGGGTATATGATCACAGATCTGGCTGATCAGGTAGAGGCTATGGCATTTTGGCTAACAGACGAATGAGGTTAGCATACCACACTCACTGAGACCAAATTGGGAATATAAAAATGACTGGAAGGCTCTCAGCCTTGATTCTTCGAAGTAGATGGGCAAATGGTTTTAGTGTATGAAAGGCATAAAAGCAGGACATTCTGATCCCATGTTACCAGGGAATCTGCTGCATCCACCGTCAGGTATTGCATCTTGGGGAAAAAACTTTCCAGCTTCTTGTATACCCTAGATGCCAATACGTCCACATCTGGCATTCTTCAACACAGACATAGGTCCTGGGACACCTTCGATTAGAGAGACCATTCCTTGGGGTCCAGACACCATCCTTTCTATGCACTGCATCAGAAGGTCCCAGCAGGAGAAGAAGGTACAGCAGGAGATTCAAGCAGCTGCCAGAAAAGTTTACCAACAATATAGCAGAATAGTAAATGGCAGTGTGGGTTTAAATAGTGTCCAACATCAAAAAACACCACACTCCCCCAGATAAATGAGGGTTTTCACAAGAGCAACTGTCCCCCTCTGCACAGTGAGCTATAGATGCTTGTGTGGCAAATACTACACATAGTAGGTATACTTCAAAAATTCAAGTATACTAAAAGGGATAAAAAAAAATTCATATAAAAAAGACCTGCTTTAGCCACTCAGTACCAGTGAATCTTCCAAGATGGGGACAGACAGCTCTGTGACAGTTCTAGTCTCAACACTCTGCAAGGAATCCCCAGATGTACTGGCTTGACCTGAATAGCGTCCTGTAAAAACTGGAACACTGATAGGTTAGTCACTGCCGACACCAGTATAAAGAACTGTGAAAACCGCTGATCATTGGCTAACTAGAGAGATGTCCAGGATTTTCTAATTCAAGACAAAAATGAAGCAGAAAAGAAAGACATGCATTTGCCTGAGGACACTAAGCAGGTGTGAGGTGGGTTTGGCCTTCAGTATTCTATGTGCCTAGCATCTTTTTCTATTGTATAACTCTAGGTTGTTTAATTATGATCAAGCTGTGTCCCTCTACAGACCACAAAGAAAAAGTATGCTCAACTTGGCTAATACTGATGAAATAAAATATAGACTTAAAGAGGAACTCCAGTCTCCCCCAGAAAAATTAAAAGTCCGCAGTTACAAATACTGTAGCGGTTGACTTTCAATATATGGACACTTACCTGTCCAAGGATCCAGAGTTGTCTTCACTTCATTCTTCAACCAGCTTCGGGTCCAGGTGCCAGCATCTTAAAGTGATTGTAAAGTCTCTTTTTTTATATTAAAATAACAAACATGTTATACTTACCTCTCCTGTGCAATGGATTTGCACAGAGCCCCCCCCCCGATCTGCCTCTTCTCGGGTTCCTCTTTGGCGCTTCTGGTCCCTCCCTCCTGTTGAGTGCCCCCACAGCAAGCAGCTTGCTATGGGGGCACCCAAGCCGAGCTTCAGCTCCCTGTGTCCATTTAGACATGGAACTGCGGTTTGGCCCCGCCCCTCTCTCTCCTGATTGGCTAACTGACTTTGATTGACAGCAGCGGGAGCTAAAGGAGCTGCTGCTGTGTCTCAGGAGGGAGAGTCCCGGATGGCCGAGACACTCGTGGACATCCCTGGACAGAGATGAGGCTCAGGTAAGTATTAGGGGGCTGCTGCACACAATAGGTGTTTTATCCTAATGCATAGAATGCATCAAGATAAAAAAACCTTCTGACTTTACAACCCCTTTAAGTAAGAGAAACCTTGCAGTTTCCCACTGCGTATGCGCAAGCTGCTCTGTGCTTTGTGAATGGTCCTGAGGTTTTCTGGGACCTTTGATGTGAAGGAAAGGGGGGTCAAATCCAGGTACCCACTCTCCCAAAAACTTCCAATAATTAAAGGGGGGGGATGCAAAGAAGCAGAACCTTCCCTTTTGGGTGATGTTTCCCTTTACGATAAACTGAATGTTCAATGCATCAGTGTTTCTCAGCTTGATTTAGCTGTTAACACATTAATTTTACTTACTTAAAAGGATAAGTTCACCTTTCTTTGGTAAAATATTACACCTGTATTTAGGGTGATACGTGTAAAATGTTACCAAAGAGCCCCTGCCGCAAAGCCCCCCATTTCCTCACTGTGACAGCGGGTGGGGGATCATCTTCCTGTAACTATTCAAAAACAGTGGCTGTTCCAGGCCCTGCACACATGTCTGCATCATTCATTTACAGCTACAACGGCAGAGGCTTGTAGTTCTCAATGAACTGAGACGGTGCTACTAAGCACTCTTGTAGTTCATTGGTTTTTCCTACAGTGTAGTAACTGTCTGCCTGTATGAAAAGTATCGGCAGACAGCTGACCGTCTGCAGGATCCTGGCATTGCACCAGCAATCTGCTGATCGTGGGTGCAATGTTTTACAGGTTGCAGGGTAAAAAAAAAAAAAAAATGCACACTTTTTACCTGCAATAAGATGTGCATTTATTATTTTTTACAAAAGATGAACTTTAAGGCTAAACTCCAGGCAGCCACTCTTGTGATCAAGTGACCTCTGCCAGACAACAGCAGTGTCTTCTACCTTCATTTCGGCAGCACATCTTGATTAAGAACAAATCCTCTGCTTGCTGATTACACAGTGAAGGCGTAGTCCGCCAATAAGGTTTTTTCAGATCTTTCCACCTGTCAGCATTAACTCATACATGAGCACTGTCCACATGTGCACAGCAGCAAAAACTGATTGACTCCCCTGTCATCTCTGAAGAGATGACAGGAGGCTGATATCAGGAAAAAACTCAGGAATTAAAAAATATATCAAATAATTTTAATGAATACATAACTGCATTCATTTAGTTTATTTTACCTGCCTTCCACAAGCAAAGAACGTTGCCTTTTTTTTCCTTTTTTTTTACAGCATAGCTGCAGTAAGACAATACAGTTGCTTTATAACTGAGCCCCTTCTTTCTCCATTGTGGATTATATGTGTGTCTACCACTCTCTTGGTTACCATATTGTAAAGTGGAAGTTCAGGCAAAACCTAATGCCTAGAGTGCTCTCTGATACATTCTAAATTTAATCTATCTAACCATGTAAAGCAAAAATTGCTTACCTATTCTGCAGCCAATTCGGTCCGGTCCCAGCATCAGCTGTCAGCGTTGGCTTCAGCATGGAGGCGGGTGCAGGAGAGGCAGCCAACAATGGAAGCCCCATAGTAAGTCTATGGGTAACGTCACTTCCAATGCATTTCACAGCCGTTGTCGGTCCTCTCCTGCACATAGCTTCTGCTGCTGGAAACCAGACCGGATCCGCTGCAGAATAGGTAAGTACAGCGATTTTTGCTTTACATGGTTAGATAGATTAGGTTTAGAATGTGGCAGAGAGCAGGTTTAGAGTTAGTTTGTTTTTGCTTGGACTTACACTTTAAGGCTGGATTCACACTTATGCGAATTGGATGCGGATTTCTCCACATCCAATTCTCATGACAGGAGAGCATGCCCGGCTTGCAATGGAGCCGGTTCACACACCTCTGGGGCAGCGCCGCCCGCATTTGAGAAGGGTCCTGTGCGTTTTTGGTACCGATTCAGGTGCAAATTCAGGCAAAAACTTGGACCTGATTCACACCTGAATCGGTGAACAGGGATGCACCAGCCCCCTACTGTGAGCCGCAGCCACAGCATTAGTGAACACGGCCTAAGGCTTTGTTTCCCCATGTACTGTGTTTTGTGAAAACAAGTATTATCAACTCGCATGAGGATAGATATTGCTAAAATGGTTTTACAGTGCTTGATTCTGGATTCACTATGTAGAGAGTAAAAGACATGGAAAGAGTCACACAGGAAACTCAGATTTTGCAGACTTTACTGATTGCATGATTGTTCCAGGTGAGTGACTCACTAAGTAGTGAGGATCAGGATATCAGTCTGCAATATTTTTTATCCTCCTCGGTTCCTTTTAATCTAGATTTTAGTATTACAATTTATGACCTATCACTCTGTGTTTTATAAGCTTTACTAAAGGCCATGTTACCCAAAATTCCTGGAAGTCTCTACCCCTGTAGATATTATGTACAGAGTATACTTTAGATATTAGGCTGTATATCTTATTCCTGTGTTTTCTATAAGTAAATATAGTAGCTGAAAAAAGGAGTAGGTTTTTAAGGGCAGGATCAAAAGAAGTCCCTACTAAAGCTCAAAAAGAGATAAGAAGGACATGGGTGATGGCACTGGATGATGTTACCCCAAAACATGTTTAACAAAATGGAATGGACTTGACATTTGAACGGGGCAACAAACACAAAAGTACAAGTTGCTTTACATAGAAGAAAACATGCGGTTGTGTGTAAAAGTTCCATGTCTGTACAGAACATGAGCATTCAGATTGTGTATCCATTTATTGGTATTCTGTTTATACTCTGTTTATTTTAGGCAAGAGAAATACTGTCCAACTTGTCCAGAACAAACCCTACAATGTTTTTAAAGAGGAACTTGACTCTCCCAATCAACATTGATTATTTTTAATCCTCATGCTGCTAGCATTAGTACATAGATAGGAAAGTAGATCATATGTACTGTTTTTTTACTTTTTTTTTTCTTACATTTCTTCCTGGTTTCTTGCCTAAGCAAATGATGTCATACATCCCAGGAGTCTTCAGAAGGCCAGAAGAGGAGCAGGGGTTTTCTCAGCTAAGCTCACTCCAGCATGCATGCTTGAGCTAAGGGCAGATGGATTCCAGGAAGTAAATGCTACCTTAATCACTTGCCCTTACTCAAGATGGCCAAAGCCAGAAATGCTAGAGGGTTGTTTTTTAAACTGATTTCTCAAAAAAATAAAGCATAGAGACATGGATGGATGGGGGACTTTGCTTTGACTATTAAAAATAAATTAAATGTTTTTAGTTTGTGGTGCGCAGATGCAGTAAAAATCTGCTTTAAACACACATTTCTCATCATAGCATCTCTGTAATGATGCTCTGAAAAGAAAAGAAAAAAATTTTAATCAATGGCTACAGATGGATAGTTAAAGCTAGTTTAATGTAGATTTTAAAATGTTCACACAATAGAGAAAAACAGATACCACTGGAAGCTAAATGGGCATGTACAGATTGTTTCAACATCGGATATTGTCCATTCACAAACTTTTTAGTCATCTGCTTACATCATCCATTCATAGATTCTCTTCCAACATGCAGATTCACTATACTGTATATGGCACATAATTTGCTAAACGGTTATACAGTATGCTGTAAATCATAGCACCAGCTTGTCTCTGTGGTCACGATGGGATCAGACCAAAATGTCCATATTGCATGATCAACTCTTTTTCCAATTGTGGTGTATTTGCATTTAATTTTTGTAATTTTTCCCAGCCTTTGCACTGTACATTTGATTCAGCAATTTCAGAACATTAAAACACATACCATGTTTTAAACAGGAATAATTATATTTTGTTAGTGACTGTAAAGCAACATGTATTTTACAATTCAAGGTAGAGAAGAAGAGTCTAAAAATGAATAGTATTTAACAAAGCAGACAATGGGGTTGGTTTACTAAAACTGGAGTGCAAAATCTGGTGCAGCTCTCCATAGAAACCAATCATCTGTCAAAGCTTAACTGAACAAGCTGAAGTTAGAAGCTGATTGGCTACCATGCACAACTGCACCAGATTTTGCACTCTCCAGTTTTAGTAAATCAGCCCCAATGGATTCAAGATCCTCTGATGCAGGGCAAATGGATCTTTGCCAAGCTTGCTCACTGGTTTCTCCCAATACAGGGCTGTTTATATTCACTGTGCTTTACACCAGCATATGTGCCAGTGAATAGTTTAAAGACTTTACAAGCAGAGTCAGCTTAGCTGTACTTCAGAACAAATCAGTCTAAATACTAGCCAGGCACACAGTGAATGTACATGTATATGAACTCTTAGTACATATCTAAAGTCCCAAAGGTAAACTGATCAAACAGATTTGATGAAACTTAAATGGAGGAATTTAATTATCTTATTAACGCAAAATGATATAGTCTTATGTAAAGAAAAATTAACTCATGTATTTAATTAAAGAAATAAATAAAAGTCATACTTAAAAATGTAAATTGACAGATTCCGTTCGTTTCACACCTGATGGTTGTCCAGTAGATTCCTCAGTTCAGTTCTGGTCTTTAACCTGTCCCGCTAGCACGTCTTTGAAGAGACCAGACTTTAGTAGTTCCCATTTTCTTAGATCTGTGAAGAGTAACACAAGATATAGTAAAGTAATAGTGCAATATTTTATGAAGTGGTAGAATGTAGAGCATTGTCCACTAATTAAGGGAAAAGGTACAGATATAGTATTACCCTGCCTGATCTGTCACATTTTATAGCATGGATCCTCTACTACTAATCTGTTGTAGCTAAATCTGTGCAATAATGTCTAAGGAGCATAAAAATAGGATCTTTTCGTCATACTTACCTGTAAAATCCTTTTCTTTGAATACATCACGGGACACAGAGTTAGGCTAATTTTCATTACCTACTGGGTTATACACCATCTCTAGGTGAATAGACACTGGTAGACAAAGTCTTAGACAGGAAGTCTGCCCCTATATAACCCCTCCCATACAGGAAGTACTTCAGTTTTGCAGCATGCACTGAATCCTCAAAAGAGGGGAGGGACCTCTGTGTCTCGTGATGTATTCAAACAAAAGGATTTTACAGGTAAGTATGATGAAAAAAATCCTATTTTCTTTACCATACATCATGTGACACAGAGTTAGGCTAATATTCATTACCTACTGGGATGTCCCAGAGCAATAGCCTTGAGGGGTGGGAGACACCCTGCCAGACAAAAATAGCCATCAGATTTTAAACACGAGCCTGTAGTATACTACAGCCAAAACCGGATCTCCAGATACTCTAACATCTACCTGATAAAATCTTGTGAACACATGCACTAAAGACCAGGTAGCAGCCTTACAAATCTGAGCCAACGATACCTGATGGCAAAAAGCACAGGAGGTTCCTACACCCCTGGTAGAATGAGCTCTCACCCTAAAAAGGAGGAGCCTTACGTTTCAGACCATAGACCTGAATGACCAACTGGAGGAACCAATTGGCAAAGGTAGCTTTGGAAGCTGCCTGTCCCTTCTTGGGTCCTTCTGGTAAAAACAAAAAAGCAGTCTGGTCCTCGGATCGCCGCAGATCTAGACAAATAAACTGACTGCCTGGACAACGTCCAAGAAATGTAGTTGTCTCTCTTCCGCCGAGCGAGGCTGAGAGAAAGAAAGAAGGCAAAGCAATGTCCTGATTTAAATTAAAGGCCAACACCACCTTTAGTAAGAAGGATATAATAGAACGCAAGGTATGGTTCTCTACATGAAAGGGCCGCCAATTCCGACACCCTTCTAGCTGAGGTGATGGCCATCAGGAAGGCTAGCTTGCTAGCAAGACTAATGGAATTTACTTGATAGGCTCAAATGGTTGTTTCTGTAACACAGACAGCATCAAATTTAAGTCCCAAGGACACATAGGTGACCTAATGGGGGGAAGCAAACGGGTTGCTCCCTGCATAAAGGTTCGGACCAGTGAATGGAAGGCTAAAGGCCTTTGGAAGAATACTGACAGGTATGAAATCTGACCTCTGATTGTACTTAAAGCCAAATCGGTTTTCCACAGCCGACTATAAAAAAGAGAGAATTCTCCCGTATTTCTGAGGATGCCATTTTCTGGCTTTACACCAAGCAATATAAAAGTACTCCAGACCTTATGATAGTGAATGCCAGGAAAGTGGTATTTAGGAAGATCTAAGGTAGACACCACCGGTCCTTAGATGCCACGATCATTCAGCACCCTGGCTTCAATAGCCATGCCGTCAAATTTAGAGACTGTAAATTGGGGTGGAATATAGGGCCTTAAGACAGTAGATCGGGGCAGTGCGGAAGCATCCATGGCCTGTCTATTGGCAATCTCACGATCTCCAGGATCCAGGGCCTATTGCGGCAGGCTGGTGCCACCAGAATGACTGGAACCCCTCTCTCCGAATCCTGCGCAACAAATGTGGTAGGAGAGGGATGGGAGGGGGGTGCAAGCATTAACCAGATAGTACTGGCTCCATGAAACTACCAGAGCATCTGCTCCGATTGCCAGGGGATCCCTTGTTCAGGACACAAACTGATGTAGCTTGTTGTTGAACCTGGATGCCAATAGATCAACATCTGGCCATCCCCAGCACTGGCAAATTTCCTGGAACGCCTACAGGTGTATGGACCATTCCCCGGGCAGATCTGCTGGTGGCTGAGATAATCTGCCTTCCAGTTCTCTAGCCCCCAGGATTTGGACCACCGATTGAACCGGCACATGTCCCTCTGCCCAGGCTAGCATGTGCCTGAATAACTCCTGGTACCGCCCTGGTGGTTTATATCGGCCACTGCAGTGGCATTGTCGGACTGAACCCTGATAGGGTAGTCCTTGCTCTGGCAAATGGACCATCTTAAAGGAGGGTCTAATGAGTGTTCTGCAAAGGGGCTGCTAAAAAAGCGCACTAGGACGGTCATAAAAAACAGAGCTGTCGGCATGGGCCGTGTCAGAGAATGCAGAGGGTAAGGTCTTTTCCTGGAAAAGGTGCAGTAGGGAATGGATTCCTGTGGATATGTAGGTCAATAGTTCACTCGAGAGTGATAGGGTTAAAGAGCATTTGTGGGGATGAGTGCAAGTCTGAGTAGGATGCCATGCCCAAGGATATGCAGTAGAGCTTGTGCTTTTAAAAAAAAAAAAAAAAAAAAAACGAATGCAGCCACCATATCTAAGGATTGATAGGTTGCAATATAATAAATATTTGCTTTTGGCTTTAATACTGCTTTGAATTACTTCATAGAAAAGGACTATACTGTCATCTGTTATGCTTGGATTTTTAGACACAAATATATATATATTTATATTATCATTTTCAATAGAACACCGATTGATTTTTTTGCTTTTTTGGAGTTTTTTTTTTTTTTTTATACAGATTCACTTTTTTTGCTTGAGTTTAAACTTATATTTGGCACATGCTAATATCACTGTAGGATCACTGGACATTGTTTTTAGGATTATCATCACTTGGTTATTATATAGGATCATTGGGTATTAATATTTAAAGTTATCTTCACTTAGTTAAGATATATGTTTTGAGATTATAACAATTAATCACATTTATAGAGCACTGTCACTTTTTATTTCATACTTTGCCTAATTTCTACTTTAAGTACCTTCTCTTACATGCATAACATAATATAAACATTTACATGCCAGGAAATGAAGCCGTACCCAGTAACATATACACAACATATACTTGTATACCTGGAAAACACTACATAAAAATAAGTGTAAAAGTTTGCAAAAACAAAGCATTCATAATGGTATACACAAATTTATGTTTTTCTGTTAGTAAACATACTGCACTTCATGACATCATACAATCAAATCATCATAACCCTCTCTTATAAATCTTTTATTTCACTCTTATTGTCCTGAAAAGTTAAATAAATGCTTTCATGTAAGACTTCCAAACTCCAAAAAGATAAGGTCCTTTCACACGGGCGATTAGCACACTGCTATTTTCAGTAGCAAAACATCTGTGGATTTCTGTGGCTGGAATGACATATCTGCTGTGAAAATAGCTGTGGATGCCCAGCCAATAGAATGCATTGTATGGGCTGAGTGGCCGCAGATAGTCATGACTGTCCCCACAGCTGATGATTACCTTCAATGGTCATCGTTATTGAAGGTACTCACCGGTCTGAGCTGTTTATGCTTGTCTGTGTCTCAAACATTAGTGTGGGTCACGTTTGGATGTACTGGAGCTAGAGAGTGGTGGAGAGCAGTGATTTCTGACATCATATCCTTAAAAGACCTCTTTAGAGGTCTTTTGCTTCTAGTGAGACCACCAGTGCACATTGAGGTGTGGGACCACTTGAAGGAACACCAGATTGCAGTGTTTTTCTCACAGTACAACTTTGGCTGTTTGGCATGAACTTTTATTTTTTAATTACTTATTTATATTACTTATGCACTATTGATTTTTTTTTTCAAATATTTTTTAGACAATACAAAAGAAAACAGTACAGTCAGGTAATGTAGGTTGCTCAAGTTACAAAGTGTATCACAAGCATCAATAACATAAAAGGCAAGAATAACATATCCCTTCTGAATAAGAGGTGTATTACGGTGCTGTATCATATTGATTCATTTTTGATACGCTTCTTCGGGTATTTATTGTTTCTAGTACAATGTCTATATTGAGCTTCACATTGTGAGTGTTTACTTATGTTTTTATCTTTATTAAAAAGGATACTGCACAAGGAGCCCATGCACACGCTCTCTCTCTCTCTCTTTGATCTATTTACTGTTTGTGATATGAATTTATGTATTTGAGTGTATGATGCACACAATTTGGACAACACAACAATTTTGGGTTTATATTTTCCTCATCTTGTATTCACATATGCCGCTGTTCGAATATACATTTTATGTTATTAGATTATAAGCTCTTCTGAGCAGGGCCCTCTTAAAGTGATTGTAAAGTCTTGTTTAAAAAATAAATAAACATGTTATACTTACCTCCTCTGTGCAGTTGGTTTTGCACAGAGCAGCCTGGATCCTCCTCTTCTTGGGTCCCTCTTTGCTGCTCCTTGCCCCTCCCTCCTATCGAGTGCCCCCTCAGCCAGCAGCTCTCTATGGGGGCACCCAAACCGAGTCAGAGCTTCGTGTATCCATTCAGACACGGAACCCCAGCCTGGCTCAGCCCCCTCTCTTCTCTGATTGGTTGACTGACTTTATTCACTGTGGTCTGGTCAAGTTGAGTCACAGCTCCCTGTGTCCATTCAGACATGGAGCACTGACCTGGCCCCGCCCCTCTCCTCCCTGATTGGCTAATTGACTTTGACAGCATCGGAAGCCAATGGCGCCGCTGCTGTGTCTCAGCCAATCAGGAGGAGTGTCCCGGAAGGCTTAGACACTCGTGGACATCGCTGGAGAGAGATGGGGCTCAGTTTAGTAATTAGAGGGTGCTGGGGAGGCTGCTGCACACAAAAGGTTTTTTATCTCATTGCATAGAATGCATTAAGATTAAAAAGCTTTTATCTTTACAACTCCTTTAATCCTCTTGTATTCTATTGTATTGTAACTGTATTGTCTCCTTTTTATATTGTAATGTTCTGCGTAAACTGTTGGTGCTATATAAATCCGGTATAATAATAATAATAATAATAATAATGTAAACTGGGTGCAAGATTTTAATTTATTTTACACATTAATAATAAAATAGATCCTCAAACAAGATGAGTTCTGAAGTCTACAACACTATGGGGGTTATTTACGAAAGGCAAATCCACTTTGCACTACAAGTGCACTTGGAAATGCAGTCGCTGTAAATCTGAGGGGTAGATCTGAAATGAGGGGAAGCTCTGCTGATTTTATCATCCAATCATGTGCAAGCTATGTGTGTGTTTTTTTAATTTAGGGTTTAGTATCCCCTTAAGGCCCCTTGCACACCGGGGAGTCGGTGGTAAAGCGCTACTATTTTTAGCGGTGCTTTACCGTAGTTTTTGTGGGAGTTTTCCAGCCGCTAGCGGGGTGCTTTTAACCCCTAGCGGCCGAAAAAGGGTTAAAAACAACCCACAAAGCAACGCTAGTGTCGCTTTGCCGGCGGTTTGGCAGCAGTGCCCATTCAGTTCAATGGGCAGGTGCGGTTTATACATCGCTCCAAAGATGTTGCTTGCAAGAGTTTTTTTTTTAACGCCCTGCAAGTGTACCGCTCCAGTGTTAAAGCCCTCGGGCTTTAACACTGGAGAGACAGGAGAGGCTCTTTACAGGTGCTATTTTTAGCACTCTAGCACCTGTAAAGCGCCTCAGTGTGAAAGGGGTCTAAACCATTTTTTTATGGACCTGCCTTTGTGGGGTACAGTCCCACTGGAACAGAAAAGAGCCTTCCTTATCTAACACACTCTACCAATAGGTAGGTGCTAGCAATAGGTTTTTACTAGGAACTGTCAGCACAGGCAAATTTAGGCAGGCCTATGCTGCAAGCTAGGTCTGTCTGTTTTGATCTGGGGGGCTGGGAGTAGTCAGAGTAGCAGTGGATGTGGCCACCTGTGCTCTAGCCTCTCCTGCTTCCAGGGAGAATGTTCTGGAAGAGGGGCAGGGCCTAGAACTGGAGTGGCAGGCAGCTTGTGTGGGAGCCCTAACCAATCCCCAACTGGAATTGGCAGGGGGCAGGTCTTCTATATAAGCTGAGGTAATGCGCCACTGGGAGGAGCTGTCGGCTGAGTGAAGTGGAGGATGGAATACTAGGCAGCAGCAGGAAAGCACCCCCATCTGGGGGGGGGGGGTGTGCTGATTGCAGGAGGAGGCCCAGGGAGAGCTGTGAAGGCTCTCCCTACACGGTCATTGGCAATGTCTTTATCATGACACGGTCGTTGATAAAGAACTCCTGGAGCAGAGGGGCAGGTGAAGCTGTCGGAACATATGGTCCGGTCAAGTTCTCCAGCAATGACTCAGGGCAGTGAAAGGTCGGTGAGTGTTACCACAGTGGAGGGTCTGTGAGGGAACGTTGCTTCTACACGGTCATTAGCAAAGTCTTCATCATTTATACAGTGAATGATGGAAGTCCTTGATCAGAGGAGAGACTGTATCCAGGCCCAAGTTCCCAGAGTCTGTGTGTTTCGGAGAGAGATGGACCCAAATGTGAAGTAAACCACTCCAAAAGGGTCCCCCAGGGACACACCTCCCAAAGAATAAAGCCCCCTCAAATGCCAGGGCCCATAGTCAGTATGCAAGAGGCTACCATGCAGTCCCCTCGAAAAAGCTCCTGTCCTGGTTGGGTCTGTCACAAAATCCAAAATAAAAAATGTAATGCAGTTTACCAATCCTTAGATGTGGAAACCTAGTCTGAAATATAGGAGCTACTATTCCTGACTCTTAGAATTTCCACTTTTCCAGGAGCCAAGCTAATCCTGAATAAGATCCAAGTCACTAACCTGGAACACACAGAAATCATAATTTCTGATCTGTATAAATATTCTGCCTCACTAACTTGAAGTATAGCAGCCACTGAATCAATCTGATGGCCAGACAACCAGTATTTTCAGAAGGATATGTTAGCAATGGTAGCTTCTATATATTTCTCCCAGAAATGGTTTTGAATGAAGGGCAATTTCCAAAGCAGTATAATATATACATACACACACCCATTTATAATAAATCCACACACCCACATACTGCCAACCTCCTACCCAATTATGCCTAAAATGGTGTAAAACAGAACCATGGGATGCACAGAAAAGTACAAGTCAACCATCTCAACTCCACATGTAGATGCATATCTTGGATTTTACCAGCAAGTTATAATAAAGTGAATCTGTCTCTTTGTCCTCAGCTTACACAGGTATTAAACCAATATTCCAACAGCTGAATGAAGCAGTGGATAAGGGCAAAGCAGGGAAGTATCAGTGGGCATGCTAGCAAGAGGGCATGTCACTTTGTTCTAAATGGGCAAAGCAGCATTTTTTTAACTGCTTTTAAGCTTGATTGATGTTCATTAAATTACAATTACAAATCTACCAGTACAGATTTGAAGACAAAATATTCACATGGTATCGCCCAGTATGTCATCATCTGTGATGCTGCACACTGCTGTCAGTGTCACTGTGAGAGTCAAATTGTATGTGTGTGTGTCGCCCAGTCTAATTTCTTGCCCTCCTGAGGCCGGTCCCTGAGCTACTTACTATATCAAAAATAAAATATTTTTTTTTTTGCATTATTATCTACCTTAAATCATATTGCCAATTGCATATTGTATTTGTTTGTAGCCTAAATACTCTAATTTGCACGTAAAACTGTAATTTTGTAACTTTTGGAAATGCCAGTATAAACTGTGCCAGTAAATTTTGGGTGTTGTGTCAGTAAATTTCAATCTGGTAGGTTGGTAACACTGCCCCCATTCCCTTGCCAGAGTAAAACCCCATACACCTACCCACAATACACAGTTCAGCCTTTGAGAACCTAATCGTGAGGCTCGTGTGCTATCAGGTGGGGGTGGAAGAAGGGATCTAAAGCCATGTGTAAACTCCAACTAGGCGTGGGTCCCAACCTACGAAGCAAGCTAGCTCCAGTAAAGGAGGTAGAGGGTGAGTGTTGGGTGATTGGTATGATTTTTAACCTACCTGCTGTAATCTGATTTAATGATTGCTGAGAAAGGTTGAATTAGCTTTGTAGAGTGTCTGTTCTATTTAACCAAATCAGACCTGTTCTAGAAAATTGCACTGAAAAGTGGAGCAGTGAAGCCCGGTCACTGTTGCATTATTATTAAGCAGAAAGTGATGCATGCATATCTAATTAGCAAATTTGTACATGGGTGTATACATACAATTATACAAAATACATTAAAACTATTTTTTTTTTTTCAAAACATTACGACGATGACAGTAGAAATCAAAAGGAAGAACTCCGGACAGCCGCACACCGGGAAAATAAAATCCAAAGGGTTTATTTAAAAGCAAAAAGACACCACAATCCAAACACGGCAAAAAGGGGGGTACAGAGCTGATGCGTTTCGCACTGTATTTCAGTGCTTACTCATAGCTGCTGAGTAATCTGAGTGCTATGAGTAAGCACTGAAATACAGTGCGAAACGCGTCAGCTCTGTACCCCCCTTTTTGCCGTGTTTGGATTGTGGTGTCTTTTTGCTTTTAAATAAACCCTTTGGATTTTATTTTCCCGGTGTGCGGCTGTCCGGAGTTCTTTCTTTTGATTTCTAATCGTTGTGCTATTAGCCAGCACCTGGGGCTACCACACAGGAGCATTCGCTTGTAGGGAGAGTCTTGGAGCGGTGGTCGTTTGTTTTCAACGACGATGACAGTAGTTATGTTGAGCTGAACACAAATACGCATTATGAACACGCAAACCTATCTAAAATAACTGAAAAAGATTGTTGGCTCTCTTTATAGTAATGATTCAGTTTCAGTTTTATGCAAATCACGAGTCCCTAAAACTCTTCAAAACATTTTTCAAAATTCCTTCCTTGTAACTATGGTAACATCACAGTTTGTAGACTGGGCTTCCTCTCACTGTCATCTAATCTTCTTGAATTAGCTCACTACCTTCTGCACAGAGCCTAAGGTCACATTACAGTCCTCATGGAAGAGCCTGGGGATGCATTACAGTCCTTCTGGCAATGTCCTTCACTGAAATAAGGGTCCATTTACACCACCGCATTGTGATAATGCGCAAGTTACTGCAACAGGTTACATGCACTGGTGCGCTGCCTTTCACCCCAGCGCACCTCTAAGATTCACATGTGCTGCACAGTAGTGTAACACAACACAATGTCCTTGCATTGTGCTGTGATAAAATGCAGCCTGTCCTATTTTTGCAGGTGCTGTTGTGCGTTTCAGGCCATTCATTTTAAATGGGTTGTTTAATTCACAGCAAGTAGAGCGTGTTGCACATAATTTTGGTGTGAATAGGCCACAACAGTTTAGTCCTACGTGTAAGAAAACCAGGGAAGCATTCTTCATATAACACTAGTTAACATGCTTATCAGTATAAATAGTTTGCTTCAATAAATATTAAGCCTCATACACACGATCAGACTTCCATCGGACTCTTCCGTGGATTTTGTTCCGAATGGCCGTTGGCCGTGAACTTGTTCTGCATACACACGGCAGAACATTTTCAGCCAACTTTCACCAAATCAAGTGTTTTTTCAGCTCTTTCCTGACACCCATTGGGCAACTTCTGCTATTGTTGGCTGATGTTTAGCATTGGTTCTGAGCATGCGTGTTTGTACTTTGGACTTTAGTCCGATGGACTTGTGTACACACGATCGGATTATCCTCCATCGGACATTTGTTGTCGAAAAGATTGAGAGCATGCACAGCGAACATTTGTCCGTTGAAAAAGCAACAACAATTGTCTGACGGAGCATACAGACGGTCGGATTGCCTGATAAAATAAGTCCGTCGGACCGTTGTTGTCGAAAAGTCAGTTCGTGTATATGGGCCTTAACTGTTACTTTTACTGGAAAGCTTGACCTGAATGTAAAAGGGGGAGAAAAATATAAAGGCATGCAAAATAAAGAATGCACATACTAAATGCCTACCAAATGCTAATCTCCCTACAATTACCAAAATACAAGATCTTTTCCTATAGCAAGCTTTTAAACTACTTGGTTATGTGCAAAATGCAGGTTCACTTTAAAATCTGAACCATCAGTGAAGTGTACGTCAAAGTGAAATGTTCAGCTTTATTTCTCTATTATCATCATTTTATTCTAAAAGGTTTGCTTTATGTAGAAATTTGCATATACTGGGAAGTAGGTTGAAGAAGTAGTCATTTTGATGTTAAATTTTGATTTTGTTTTAGTCATAATGATTGATTTACTAAAACTGGAGAGTGCAAAATCTAGTGCAGCTCTGCATAGAAACCAATCAGCTTCCAGGTTCTATTGTCAAAGCTTAATTGAACAAGCTGACGTTAGAAGCTGATTGGCTACCATGCACAGCTGCACCAGATTTTGCACTCTCCAGTTTTAGTGGAGAGAGATTTCTGCAGCATATTTGGCAAGTACAGAATCACAGTATTTATTAAATATTCAAGGATTGACCAAGTCAAAAAAATTGCGGACTTTGTGGGCACATAATGAAAGAGAGAATCAGTAAAAAAAGTAAACATTACAACATTTAAAACGTTAAAAAACATATAAACAACATACAAACAACACCCTGTATGGACACAGTTACCCAATAATGCAGTTCTAGAGGACCGGACCTATGGTACAAAGATTCATTTAATACTGTATCATGGTAAAAGAAAAAAAAAATCTGATCCAGTAATGCCTCCAAAAACGTGCTTGTGGACGCGTTTCACTAAAAAATTAGCTTCCTCGGGACAGATACTGGGTAGGCGCTGGTATATTTAAAAACAAGAAAGTACATGTGTAAGTATTCAATGTAGTATATATCTATACAAGTACGAGTTATGGTTGTTGCAACATTTCTCCAGGAGGGGTACATATACACAGAGACTAATTACATATAAACATAACGTGTATGCTTGCCTGGTAAACCTGTGGCTCAAGGTTTGGGAGAACTTGACCAAACAGCCAAAAAAATGTAATTGCATATGTGTGTCTAAAGTAGTGGGATACACATATATCATGTAGCCTATAGTAGATATATATCTACTATATATACTACATTGAATACTTACACATGTACTTTGTTGTTTTTAAATATACCAGCACCTACCCAGTATCTGACCTGGGGAAGCTAATATTTTAGTGAAACGCGTTGATGAGCAAGTTTTTGGAGGCATTACTGGATCGGAATATTCTCTTTTACCTTGATACAGTATTAAATTAATCTTTGTACCATAGGTCCAGTCCTCTATAACTGCATTATTGGGTAACTGGTAACTGTGTCCATACAGGGTGTTGTTTGTATGTTGTTTATATGTTTTTAACTATGTTGTAATAAAATATAAAAACTTTTTTACTGATTCTCTCTCTCATTATGTGTCCACAAAGTCCGCAAATTTTTTGACTTGGTCAATCCTTGAATATATATTTTGGATGTTGGCATGGTGAGGGTCTTCCTTAAGTATATATAAAATAATATGCAAAGTTGTTAGAGGGAAGCTTCAGAATGGCAAAGTGGTGTTTATTATAAATTATGTGAGCAGACTGCAGTTTCTCTTTAAGCAATGCAATACAAGAAGCAAACATGATCAGACCATGCGATTTTCATTCAGGCAGTGCTGTGGTGCAGTAGCCCACTCAGTTTTTTTTGTCCCTATTCTGGTGATCTAGGAACACCCTTTGCTGTCCGGGCTGTATGGGTGAGAGGTTCCCACTGAAACTCACGTGCCTTACAAAGAGGCATACAAAGGGAAGCATGCACTTAAAGCGGTGTTTCATCTGTAAAAAAATTTTTTTTAAAGTCAGCAGCTAAAAAAAAAAAAAAAAAGTAGCTGCTGACTTTTAATAAGTACACCTTTCCAGGGTGCCCGCGATGTCGGCCGCCGAGGCCGACATGTCCCTCGGCACTCCGGTCCTAGCGCCGCCATCCTCACTAAGGGAAACAGGCAGTGGAGCCTTGCGGCTTCACTGCCCGTTTCCTACTGCGCATTCGCGAGTCGCACGGCGCTTTGTGAATGGGACGCGCTGTGTTAGAGAACACACAGTTCCCAGAACACAGCAAGCCCCATTACCCAGAAGACAACGCGGAGGAGGAGAGAAGACCGAAGAAGACCGAAGATCACCGCGGAGTAGGAAGGAGGCAGATTAGGAAGACTGCCTAGCAACAGGGATTTCTGGTAAGGTAAACTTTTTTTTTCAAATGTTTTAATTTTTTTAAGAATATTAATGTTTTTTTTTTTTTTTTTAGGGTGGCCCTCCACTTTAACTTATTAGGAGTCGTGCTTTCTAGGTTGCGTTGATTGCACGGGTTTTAAGATTAGAACATCAGTGTTTGAAGTATAGTAATACAGTGTCATGACTGGTTTCTATAATTGTTCATACAATAGAACAAAATTATATATATATATATATATATATATATATATATATATATATATATATATATACACACACATATACACACACACACATACATACACACCCACACACACATACACACACTGTTCAGATGCATTCATCAGATTGCCATGACAGGAAGTAATCTGTAAGCTGTGCTGTTCATAGGTTCAATTTAACATACATGTTGCAATGCACTTCAGTGCTTGTGCACAGGCTTTCCATTGCTTTTTAATGGTGCTAGTTTACATCTGTACAATGCACTGACATGCTGGCTGAAAAAGTCAGTTTTTTAATGTGTGAATGCACACTCAAGCCCTATTGATAGCAACAGCAGTGCATGATAACCAGCCTCCCCTAAAGCAGCCTCAATAAGTAAGCGTAGAATGTATATAAACATGCGTGAAATAATGCATCAATGTGCATAAAAAGACAACACCTAAAAAGACAAACACGGGTGTCTTGTTGGCACCACCCAGCTTGACAAAAGTACAATTTTCAATCTTCAATCCTTTGTCGAAGGAGCCAGGGAGAATATTTTCTTTGGACAGCATCTGCCCTCCAATCAGATTCCAAATGCAAAAGCTGGCACAGCAGATTGGTACATCAACGTTGTTTAACGAATGGATGGGAGAATTGCATGGTGTTGATTGAAATTGATCTACATGAAGTGCCTAGTGTGGGGGCATCTCTGACAGTCCTTGCATGCACCTCTTCTCCTTGTGGGCCTAGACCAAACCCTGTGGGAATTTTCTTAAGCATGAACCTATGCTTTTAACATGTTTGGTTGATTTTGTACAACTGTATACCCTCTATATAATCTACCACTCTATACCCTGAGGAAAATTTGCATTGAAACAAGTTGGGTTTTTCCATATGGACGTATACACTTCACGGCAAGATCTGTTACAATTTTGGTGCCACGTGGATCACTGAGTGGTCTAATGATACCAATGTATGAATGAGGGGTTTAGTACTATAAATGAGGGATTTAGTACTATATGTCAGCCATATTTTTTTTTGTAAAACATTTTACACAAATTTTAATGATGTTGTAAACAAATGTTATTCACTCCTCTGTGTGCCTTAAAAGTCTCCACCAAAGCCAATTGTTTTCTCCTCTACTGTAACTAGGCAGATACTTAAACATACTTAAACATAGGCACATTTATGAAAAAATAATTAATATAAAATGTGCAAATTTATATCATATCAGAGGAACAGAACTAATAAAAGGGCTAAGTCAAAGCACATGTTTATAATACACACTGCTGCTCTGTCTTGTCTTTCCATGTTTACTACAGCACCTTCAACCCTATACTTAGCACAGTGTACACATTCTAAACTATGTACATATTTTACATGTCTGGAAATACTGGAACCTCCAAAGCCCACATTCTATTAGTATACTTACAATGCCCTCCCAGGGTAATTCTTCAGCAGCTCTCTGGTATTGTATCATTTAGCTCAAACAACTCATCTCAGATTTCTCACTAGCAACTATTATACAAGAGTGGTAAAAAAACAAGTCCATAAAATAAAAAAACACCTAAAAGAAATCAAATATGTAAAAATGTTTTTTTTGGTTGCCAAAGTCTGGGATGGGAAATTGCCCACAACAAAATTGTGATCACTCAAGCCTTCATCCCTTTAGGATTTATTTATTACAATTATTATGTAATTGTAATAGCCAGTTGTGCAATGCCACAAAATGCAAGACAAGTGTAGCAATCCACAAATGTTGCCCACTGGTGAACATGGAGTCAGTTTGTGATTATGTCAAATTTTTACTTGAATTTTTCACTTCATGAAGGCAAAGAATAATCTGTAAAGTGCACTAACCCTTAGCTGATGAATAAACATCTTTGTCTGTGGCTTATTAAATTAAGAGCTGAAAACTGATTGTTTACTAAAGCTAACTGTTAAATTGATCCTGTATTTTGACCACAGTAGACAAAAAACTGTTTACTTTACAAGAGGCATCAACCCCATTTCCCCATCCTAATATACCACCAGAGACTCTAAAAAATACCTGGCACTTCTAGGTATGAGAGAACACATGACAAACACATGACGAAGGATAGGGGCATCGGGAACAATATTTACAGTCTGCTTATGGTCACTCTTGTACTGACTATTTAAAGTGATTGTAAACCCTATTTTTAAACTTTATGCTACAGGTAAGCCTATATTAAGGCTTACCTGTAGCTAACCAGGATATCTCCTAAACCTGCACGGTTTAGGAGATATCCCCTGTATGTGCCGATGATATCGGCACATGCGCACTAGAGTAAACTGACGCAATGGCACCTATGTGCCGCTGCATCAGTCTGCATGCCGTTACTGGTGTCTCTCGTGTGCTTGCGCGGGAGTGACGTCATTGCGGCTCTGGCCAATCACTCAGAAGTTACTTCCAGGATGACATGTCGGCGGCCGGAGGGGGCAACAAGGACGGCTTCGGGGGCTTCAATCTGAGGTAAGTAATACATAATGAGCTAGTATGCTATGCATACTAGCTCATTGTGCTTTTATCTTGCAGGTTGTATTTTTTTTTTTAAGAAGAGTTTACTTCCTCTTTAATGTTGACCTTTACTTTGCCTATACTGATAGCAGGGGAAACCAGACTTTGCAGATAGGGAGGGGAAGATTCTCTTCCTCTTCCTTTTCTTCAAATAATCTACTGCTTGACAGAATCAGATCTGAAGATGTAGTTTATTCCTGGGAAAGGACTGAGTGGACTGGGTACTTCTTCTCTAGTGACTGTCTGAGAAGCTGAGTCTACAAGTGTAGACCTGCTGTAGAAGATGATTAATACAAAATGACTAAAAATTGGACCGGACAGTGTAAGTGGAAATGTTACAGTCTGGACATTGTTTTAATTACATATGCTTTTAAAGACTATGTCTGTTTCTATGCACTGACACTTGTAATATAACAAATATGTAGGTATGTTTTATAACTACAGGTCACAGCATGGCCAGACTTCCTTGTACTGTATACATGGGGAATTGATGCAATACAACACTCATGGGACAAGTTAATCTGAACCCTGGACAGTTCAATTTGGCACTGATGACCAGTTTGTCCCTAGCCTATTAGCTCAGGAAGCCATTTCTTGAATTGGGAAATGTCTTCATTCCCATATTCTGCAAGATCTTTGGGATGGACAACAACCCTGTTAGTCTGAGTCCTGAGCTCCCCAGCGATGCAGAGGACATTGATGTCAGAAGAATCTAATTTCCCATTAGATAATCTTGAATTAAGCTGTTTTTGCTGTCTGTCGCATTGTACCATTATCCTGGTGGAAAACCATTTAGTTGGCATACATCAACCATCATGGAGGAATCAGAAATAAGCATACCTCTACTCTGGAAAGTAAGAATCCACCTGCATGCTGAGGAATGCTTGTCTAAGTATTTGGTAGACTCTGCGTGCAAGGCCTTGCAAATGGACAAGGGACCTGGCTTGGAAAATTGCAACGAGGAAGTGAAAAAACACATAGTCCACAACTATTAACCAGTACAGACTTTAAAACTAAAACTTTCCAAATATTAGTTCACCCTAAAAGTTATCAACATCTAGCATATGTGATGTGCAGGTAAAACTCTAAAGCAGCATAAAGTGGTTGTAAAGGCGGGTTCTTTTTCTTAATGCATTCTATGCATTAAGCCTTCTGTGTGCAGGAGTCCCCCTAATGCCGCGTACACACGAAGGGACTATCCCGCGGGATTATCCGCTGGACCGAAGTCCAGCGGATAATCCCCTCGTGTGTGGCCGCCGGCGGACTTTTTTTTGGCCAAAGTACGGCGGACTAAAGTTTCAAGTTTTGTTTTCAAATTATCCGCTGGATTTGGCAGTCCAGCGGATAATCCGGTCGTGTGTAGTATGGTCCGGCGTACCAAAAAGGACGCATGCTCAGTAGCTATTATGTCACGGACTCGCTCGGTCTGGTAAAACTAGCCTTCGTTTTGAAGCTCGCACAATCGTCACGCTGCTGAATTTTTTTTTTTTTTTTTTTCTGACAGCGGGATTTGTATGTTATCGTACTTGAAGAATGATTTTGCCTTGCTGCTTGTATATTCACGCAGAGTACTCCCGAACGTTTTTTCTTCAGCATTCTTTAGTGAAGTTATATATTTGTATATATATATATATATATCTCTATCTCTATCTCTATCTCTATATATATATATATATATATATATATATAGATATAGATATCCAAATCACCAAATGAAAAATATATCTATATTTCTCAATAAGCCCAAAAAAATATATATTGATATCTACATATATATATATATATATATATATATATTAATATATATAGATATATAGATCTATACGTGTATAAAAATATATATATATATATATATATATATATATATATATATATATATATATATATATATATATATATATTATATATGTACATATATCTCTATATAGATATTTTTTATTATTTGTTGGTTATCAAAAGGATTAGTTATTACACATGATACAATTGTGGAGTCAGCAGAGCTTGCCCTTAATTCAGATCTTAACCCTCACCTTTCCAGCGACTGCACTTGCAGTTCCATTGAAGTTGCACTTTACACTTGTATTGTCAAATGAATGTTTAGACATGTACCTGCCTACTCCTAAAGAAACTATGTTTTTGAATACCAAGCACGTATATCATTATTTGATGAAAATTAAATGACCATTTATTCTGGTTAAAACAAACAAGGCAAAACAAAATAGGAAGGCAACACTGGAGCCACTTGTAGATTTTGTGAAGACTTTTTGCCCCAACGGCAGACACCAAGTTTGTGAAGCCAAAAATTAAGCTTGGGCACATTTCATCCAATATAGGGAGCACAAGAAGATTGACCAGGAATCAGACAGACCAGGAACAGCAGCAGATGACATCTATGTCCCCAAGCTGTGGCACTACAACAGCCTGTGTCTTCTGTGAGACCAGACTGAAGCCAGGCAATCACTTCCGACTCTTCCCACCACGCTGCCCTGCACTCTTCCCTGCAGTCTTCCCTGCATGCTTCCTTGGAGGCTGACTTGTGGTAGGAGGAGGAGTAGGAGGAGGAGGAGGAGGAGAAGAAGGAAGACGAGGAGGAGGAGGAGGAGAAGTTGGTGTCGGGCCTTCATGGGTCAGGCGGGTGGATTCTCGTAATTCACCCCTCAAACCCCCCCTAATTGCATCAGAAATGAGGCCCTCACACAGGTGCCGTTGGCCCCTCTCCATTTCCAGCAACCTGCTGGACAAGTAGCTGGCATAGGCCTCTTCTGGAAGGGGGGGTTTGTCGAGAATCGCACTCGCCTTCCGAATCAGTTGGAGTGATTCCTCCTCAACAATGGTCATCCTCCTGGGCCTTCTTGGGGGTAAGGGCAGGGGTGGAGGTAGACTTCTTCTTAATTGGGTCTGGCTGTCACTCTGGCTCGTGCTGGGCCCAGCCACCTCCTGGCTCTCGCTGGTCATGTCCTCCTCCTCCATACCACTTGTCCCGGCATCATCCTGGGTCAGCTCATCCTGTGTGCAAATAAAAACAAAAATCAAACACCTGTTTTGTGGTTTCTGGCCTCCTCAATCATCCAATTGTAAACTTATGAACGAGCATCTAAATTTTCCAAAGATCCAAAAGGCTATCATTTGGACCCCTGCATTTTCCAAGCAGATCACCAATGTTGTCTAACGCTTTTTTTGCCACTACTGGATGTATGTATACACCAGCCCTCAAAAATTACACTCGCACACTCGCATTTTGCGAGTGATTTTTGAGGGCTGGCGAGGAGAAGAGAGGAGAGCTGCCACTGGGAGATCACAGCAGGGAACATTCAGACTTTCGTTTCATAAGCTGTGAGTGTTCCCCCGCGGCGCGCCGTCACATAAGCTCCTCCCCTTTTCCGGGACTTTGATAGACAGATCACCCGTCCAATCCTAGGACGGGTGACATGTATCAAAGTTCCCCGGACAAGGGGAGGGGCTTATGTGACGGCGCGCCGCGGGGGAACACTCACAGCTTATGAAACGAAAGTCTGAATGTTCCCTGCTGTGATCTCCCAGTGGCAGCTCTCCTCTCTTCTCCTCCACAGGTAGGCAGCACATGGGGGACACAGGCTGCAAATGGGGGGGGGGGGGGGGAGACACAGGCTGCAAATGGGGGGGGACACAGGCTGCAAATGGGGGGGGGACACAGGCTGCAAATGGGGGGGGGGACACAGGCTGCAAATGGGGGGGGGGACACAGGCGGCAAATGGGGAGGGGGGGACACAGGCGGCAAATGGGGAGGGGGGGACACAGGCTGCAAATGGGGGGGGGGACACAGGCTGCACATGGGGGGGGGACACAGGCTGCACATGGGGGGGACACAGGCTGCACATGGGGGGGACACAGGCTGCACATGGGGGGGGGCACTGGCTGCACATGGGGGGGGACACTGGCTGCACATGGGGGGGGACACTGGCTGCACATGGGGGGGGACACAGGCGGGACACAGGCTGCACATGGGGGGGGACACAGGCGGGACACAGGCTGCACATGGGGGGGGACACAGGCTGCACATGGGGGGGGACACAGGCTGCACATGGGGGGGGGGGGGACACAGGCTGCACATGGGGGGGGGGGACACAGGCTGCACATGGGGGGGGGACACAGGCTGCACATGGGGGGGGGGGACACAGGCTGCACATGGGGGGGGGGACACAGGCTGCACATGGGGGGGACACAGACTGCACATGGGGGGGGACACAGACTGCACATGGGGGGGGGACACAGACTGCACATGGGGGGGGACACAGGCTGCACATGGGGGGGGGACACAGGCTGCACATGGGGGGGACACAGGCTGCATTAACATTAAGGTTGTTAATATTTTTATAACTTAATTGCATAAAACATTAAAGGTGTCATTTAATGAGATAATTTATGAGGGCGGGTTTAGGGGCGGGGCAGGGTAGGGGTTGGGCGGGGGCAACTGGTGGCGAGTAACCCTTAAGGCTTGGCTAGTAGCTCAGGACTTGAAATTTTGAGCCCTGGTATACACTATATATGTATCGATATGTTGCACCAACACTTTTTAGAAGTGTGCTGAATTTTTGTCAGTTTTTTTCACAATTCTGAGTTCAGGGTGTTAATTGTTTCACATTTTAACGTTTACAGCATTAATATTCACACAATCACAATTTAGGCTACTAAATATATACCTGGCTCCAGCTGGGCGCATCAGCCTGCTCCAAGGTGGAGGGGTCTTCTCCTTCCGTGGAAGCCTCAGCTGGGGTGGAGGGAAGAGTGGAGGGAAGAGTGGAGGGAAGGGTGGAGGGAAGAGTGGACAGTGATTGCCTGGGTTCCATCTGGTCACCTATAAAAGTCAGTTGGTTGTAGTACCACAGCTTGGGTACATAAACATTCTCTGCTGCTGCTCCTGATCTGACTGATTCCTCAATCTTCTTGCGCTCCCGCTTGTACATGTGCCTTAAACTTGCAATTCTGGCTTCCACAAACTTGGTGTTTGCGTTCACAAAAGCCACAAGTGGCCCCAGTGTTGCCTTCCGGACATCCCTATTGCCATATAAAGGGTTCTTGAGCTGCCACAGGTTGGTATTTTTTCTTTACAGGGCAATGAATTCGGACATGAACTGCTGGTCCTTGAATGGATTCAACTGGGGTGCTGACATGTTTGTTTCTGTTTTGTTAGTAATGGCAATACAAAAGACCAAAAACACAAATGTTACTTAAAACGCACAACCAGTTTTTCTTACCAAACATTACACAACACACCCACACACAGGCAGCAACCCCTACACACAGGCAGCAACCCCTACACACAGGCAGCAACCCCTACACACAGGCAGCAACCCCTACACACAGGCAGCAACCCCTACACACAGGCAGCAACACATCCACACAGGCAGCAACCCCTACACACAGGCAGCAACCCCTACACACAGGCAGCAACCCCTACACACAGGCAGCAACCCCTACACACAGGCAGCAACACATCCACACAGGCAGCAACACATCCACACAGGCAGCAACCCCTACACACAGGCAGCAACCCCTACACACAGGCAGCAACCCCTACACACAGGCAGCAACCCCTACACACAGGCAGCAACCCCTACACACAGGCAGCAACACACACATATCCTTAAAAAATGCTGGCCCAAAACCCAAAAAAAAACACAGTAATGCATCCTAGAAAACACTTAC
This sequence comes from Lithobates sylvaticus, assembly GCA_028564925.1. NCBI lineage: Eukaryota > Metazoa > Chordata > Amphibia > Anura > Ranidae > Lithobates > Lithobates sylvaticus. The sequence goes on along the minus strand of CM053030.1, from coordinate 126,346,496 downwards.
CTTCGTACAGAGCGCTCGCTACTTCCGTTCGGGAACACGTGGGCCCCTCAAACAGCCTTATATACACTGCGCACGCGTCGAAGTCCGCCTTAAATTCATGAATATGGCGGACACATTCTCAGCCAGTAGCGCGGAGGAAAGCCAAGAAGCCAACACATCTGCATCCAGCAGCAGATATAAGGCCACCAATATGGCCTTTGAAGAGATGGTGGAGATGGTGGACATCCTCCAAAGGGAAGATTACGACGGGGAAAATGGCCCGTACCCTCGACCCAACTTGCGCAAGGACAAGATTCTCACTACAATCGTCAGCACCCTGGAGCATAAATTCGGCGTACGAAGGGGCAAGGATCAACTGCGCAAGCGATGGTCCGACATCAAATCCAGGGAGCACGATCAGTACAGGAGAATTCGAAAAGCCATCAAAAAAAGTAAGTCAAGCACGTGCGCTACTATGGTTATACTTGATATGTCTAATCTTGCGCAGATGTAATTACCATTCGTACGTGAAACTTGCGCAGATGTAATTACCATTCGTCCGTGAAACTTGCGCAGATGTAATTACCATTCGTCCGTGAAACTTGCGCAGATGTAATTACCATTTGTACGTGAAACTTGCGCAGATGTTATTACCATTCGTACGTGAAACTTGCGCAGATGTTATTACCATTCGTACGTGAAACTTGCGCAGATGTAATTACCATTCGTACGTGAAACTTGCGCAGATGTAATTACCATTCGTACGTGAAACTTGCGCAGATGTAATTACCATTCGTACGTGAAACTTGCGCAGATGTAATTACCATTCGTACCTGAAACTTGCGCAGATGTAATTACCATTCGTACCTGAAACTTGCGCAGATGTAATTACCATTCGTACCTGAAACTTGCGCAGATGTTATTACCATTCGTACGTGAAACTTGCGCAGATGTAATTACCATTCGTACCTGAAACTTGCGCAGATGTAATTACCATTCGTACCTGAAACTTGCGCAGATGTAATTAACATTCGTACCTGAAACTTGCGCAGATGTTATTACCATTCGTACCTGAAACTTGCGCAGATGTAATTACCATTCGTACCTGAAACTTGCGCAGATGTAATTACCATTCGTACCTGAAACTTGCGCAGATGTAATTAACATTCGTACCTGAAACTTGCGCAGATGTTATTACCATTCGTACGTGAAACTTGCGCAGATGTAATTACCATTCGTACCTGAAACTTGCGCAGATGTAATTACCATTCGTACCTGAAACTTGCGCAGATGTAATTAACATTCGTACGTGAAACTTGCGCATATTTGATGAAAGTTCCGTTTGTCTTCATAACGTTTATTGAGTTTACCTGGCTTTGGGTTGTTGGAGTTGTAAGGTTGTTTATTATTGTCACTATCTATACAATTACTGCTGTAGTAAGGGTTTTAGGGGTAACTTACACAGGGACTCCAGAGGCTGTTTTGGGGGGGGGATAAATATGTTAAGCAGGGTCTCATGCTCACAATTCCCAAAAAATGCTCATCATCTATAAATACTGTAGGTGGTGACTTTTCAAAGAAGTACACTCACCTGTCCCTTGGATGGTGCAGCTACAATCTCTGATCTTGCAATCATGAAATTAATGTTTGCGGCTTCACTTCCCGGGTCACTATTGGGCATGCGCCAGTTGCGCAATGCAATAGGACTGGTCCGCGCGAGCTCGGGGACCCCTGTGTGTCCCAGCAGACAGCACGGTGGGACGGGATGTGGCGTATACTTCTGTGGGAGTCTAGGGCCGGATGTGTGTGCAAATACCTGCCTTACACAGGTATCTGCAACCCATCCCCCCTAAAAGGTTCAAAATAAGACACCACAGGGGTGCAGGGATCCAATGAGCGGAAGTTCAAATTTAGGGTTGAAGGGCGGTTTAAGTATTGGAGTTTCATTAGATAGACATTTCAATTCTGTCTTCAAGTAGGATCTTCTAACAAACTGCTAATAATTGGCAAGACTTTTAAACAATGTTTACTAATCCTATTTTGGCACTCAAATATCAGTGTGATTCAAAGTGTACCTTTTTGTGTTCCATTACCATAGGGGGCAAAAGACTCAGACGTCAGTCCGAACCTACGAGGACCTCCCGGCATCACCAGACTAATTGGGCAGTTAGCCCAAGCCCGCGCATGGATGTGGCGGAACAGGTCGTTGAAGTGGATCAAATCTGCACCCCACCAAGTGAGTGTCTCAGAACACAGATTGAGCTAATTAATTAAGGTCTGCATGTTTTTGACACTTTTTTTCTTGTGTTTTATCTACCCAACTTTTAGGTGATGCTGATCTGTTTGTGGAAGGACAAGCTGCGGAGCCATTTTCAACTGACAGTGCCCACAGGCTTATTGGCCAGATCATGGCCTGGAATCTGCAGCTGGAAAATATGCAGAAGGAGATGGCCACCATGCAGCAGGGAATGAAGGACATGATTGATGTTTTGGGGAGAATCTAAAGACCCCTTTTACATTTCTTAACATCAATCATGTCCTTCATTCCCCTTTTGATGCGCTGTTTTACTAATTTTAGAGGCCAAATTTTTAATATGCACACGGTATGTCAACATGTGCTATGTGCCATCAGGGGATCTCAATGGACGCATTTGGTGTTTGCAACCCCTAATGCTAGTAGGTGAGAGGGAAGGGGTTTCACACACAAAACACGTCCATTGATTCCCCATGATGGAACATAGCACATGTTGACATTACCCATTTTCCAGTTAAATTAGTGTGCATATTCAAAATTTGGCTTCTACTGTTCATGGGTTACCTGTTGAACTTTGTAAGTTCTGGACTTTTACATTGTGTAAATAATTTCAAATGCTAAGCCTAAATTTTTTAACATTTTTAAACATGTTTTTATGTTTGTTTTAAAAAATCAATCACAAAAAAAAAAAAAATATGTTGTGAGAAAAAAAAAAAAAAATTAAAAAAAATAAAAAAAAAAAAAAAAAAAAAAATTTTTTAAAAAAAAAAAAAATAAAAAAAAAATAAACAAAAAACAAAAAAAAAAAAAAAAAAAAAAAAAAAAAAAAAAACAAATAAAAAAGTTTTGGATGTGCACTATAATAAAAAAAATAATGTTTGCACAAATTAAAAAATGTGTGGCTTCTTCTTTTTAAATACTACCAGTTTGACAAAAACATGTTGTGGTTCATTGACAAAGGGGCTTATTTACTAAACGCTAAACAAGTTTGCCACTATTAAGATGTGCACTAGGACAACATATAAAACAGGCCAAATTAAAAGCAAAACAATACGAAACTACCAATATTTCAAACATAAATAACTGTATTTATTCTTTGTAAATCAAAAAGATGGTTTAAGGGTCTGCTGCCATTTCAATGGCCCCCCTACCATTAAAATACTGTAAATAAAGGTCCCGCACTTGCTGGGCTGATTGTGGTGCCGAACCAATACGGCGATTATCCAGCCCTGTCATGTTGCCTTCCACTCCGGCCTCAGGGCCAATTGGTAAGGAGTATGTTCCTGAATGTTTGCGTAAATAATTGTGCATGACACAGCATGCAAGAATAATAGTATTGAGTTTGTACTCTGCCAGATGTAGGGATGTAAGGAGCAATCTGAAACGGTTGGCCATAATACCAAAGGCATTTTCCACCACCCTTCTTGCTCTGGCCAACCGATAATTAAAAATCCTCCTCTCAGGGGTGAGGGATCGTTGGGGAAATGGCCTCATCAGATGGTCACCCAGACCGAACGCCTCGTCGGCAATGAAGACGAAGGGGAGTCCCTCCACATTATCTTCATCTGGTGGCAGCTCCAGCCCACCAGTCTGGAGACGATGACCGAACTCCGTGTGGTTGAAGACTCCTCCGTCCGACATCCGGCCGTTTTTCCCCACATCCACATACAGAAAGTCATATTGTGCCGACACCACCGCCATCAACACGATACTATGGAACCCCTTATAATTCCAATAGTATGACCCCGAATGGGGTGGGGGCACAATTCGCACATGTTTGCCGTCAATCGCCCCTCCGCAGTTGGGAAAGTCCCAACGGGCAGCAAACTGGGAAGCCACAGTCTGCCATTCCTGTGGCGTGGAGGGACACTGTGAAGTCAAACAGAAAGATACAATTTAAATTATAAACCAGGCAAAACACCAAACTAAATGCAACAAATTAACAAACAATTTGGAAGAACATATGTATTTATTTTGTAAATCCTTGAAATAAAGCCAAAAGATTAAGGATAAAAGGGACAAATCTCTGATTGATGACCCCTCTGATGGACCAGAGAAGATAATAATGGGGATGTGGGTGGGGAGTAAATAATTGTAAGGTCACACAATACACATGCAATTAATTAAAGGTGTGTGTGTGGGGGGGGGGGGGATAATTACAAGCTGACCAAAACCACATGCTATTAATTATCAGGGGGTGTGGGGGTGGGGATAATTACAAGCTGACCAAAACCACATGCTATTAATTATCAGGGGGTGTGGGGGTGGGGGTGGGGGGTTAATTACAAGCTGACCAAAACCACATGCTATTAATTATCAGGGGGTGTGGGGGGGGGGGTGGGGGGGTGGGATAATTACAAGCTGACCAAAACCACATGCTATTAATTATCAGGGGGTGTGGGGGTGTGGGGGTGGGGATAATTACAAGCTGACCAAAACCACATGCTATTAATTATCAGGGGGTGTGGGGGTGTGGGGGTGGGGATAATTACAAGCTGACCAAAACCACATGCTATTAATTATCAGGGGGTGTGGGGGTGTGGGGGTGGGGATAATTACAAGCTGACCAAAACCACATGCTATTAATTATCAGGGGGTGTGGGGGTGTGGGGGTGGGGATAATTACAAGCTGACCAAAACCACATGCTATTAATTATCAGGGGGTGTGGGGGTGTGGGGGGGGATAATTACAAGCTGACCAAAACCACATGCTATTAATTATCAGGGGGTGTGGGGGTGTGGATAATTACAAGCTGACCAAAACCACATGCTATTAATTATCAGGGGGTGTGGGGGTGTGGGGGTGGGGATAATTACAATCTGACCAAAACCACATGCTATTAATTATCAGGGGGTGTGGGGGGTGTGGGGGTGGGGATAATTACAAGCTGACCAAAACCACATGCTATTAATTATCAGGGGGTGTGGGGGTGTGGGGGGGGGGGATAATTACAAGCTGACCAAAACCACATGCTATTAATTATCAGGGGGTGTGGGGGTGGGGATAATTACAAGCTGACCAAAACCACATGCTATTAATTATCAGGGGGTGTGGGGGTGTGGGGGGGTGGGGGATAATAACAAGCTGACCAAAACCAAATGCTATTAATTATCAGGGGGTGGGGGGGTGTGGGGGTGGGGATAATTACAAGCTGACCAAAACCACATGCTATTAATTATCAGGGGGTGTGGGGGTGGGGATAATTACAAGCTGACCAAAACCACATGCAATCAATTTAAAATTGAGGGTCAAGGGGGGTGAAAGGGGTGAAAGGGGGGGTGAGTAAAGCTGTACAATGGAGCTGGTAATATACATTTTTAACCAAAGAAAGTGACTAGGCTAGGGTGTTTAGGGGGCCAAGCTTCCATGCTGGGGAGGTTGGTGCAAGCAAATATGCATGTGACCCACTAAATAATACATTCTTAAAGCTATTTCGATAAGTCAACCATAAAATACTAGACAAAAAACCAAAATAAAAAAAAAAAAGGAATAGGGGACATTCATAGAATAGTCCTATCATGGTAATTAGCTAATGATGACATTGATGCACTACATTAGCAAACATACAAGACATAGGTAATTTTAAAAGAGAAGACTTACCTTAATGTATTCCTCCTGCAGGACGTGGATAATGGCAGAACAGGTCTCTGGAATAATGAGCCCCAGAGCCTGGGAGGAGATGCCTGTCGTGAACTTGAGGTCCTGCAAGCTTCTCCCCGTCGCCAAGTAACGCAACGTGGCGACTAGCCTCTGCTCCGCACTGATGGCTTGCCGCATGCAGGTATTCTGCCTGGTAATATAAGGGGACAGCGAAGCCAACAGACGGTGAAAAATGGGGTCCGTCATCCGGAGATAATTCCTAAAATCATCAGGATTATTCTCACGGATCTCACGGAGCAAAGGCATATGCGAGAATTGGTCACGCTGGCGCAACTAATTCTTGGTCCATGAACTCCTCCTCACCCTGTTCATGGACTGGGCTCGTGCCAAGGTGTTAACCGCAACACCGAGCCCCTGCACAGCACGAACTCGTTCCCGAGTACGTCCACACTCCATGGCTTCAAAACGGTCGGCTGATCAAACAAACAACTTAACAGAACGCACTGAAGAACAGCAAGGCCTATGAAGAACGACCTGAAAAACAGGAACGAGCGGACCAGAACGGCCTGAGAACAGGTAGGAACTGATCCACACGCACTGAAAGCCAGATACAAACCTCACAAGCACAAACTGAACGGCAGAAGCGAACGAATTAAGCAGAAGTCTGAGAAGCGCGAATCGTCTCTAACCAAACGTCAACTAACACGCGATACACACGAGATTAGCTGACGGGGCCCAAAGGGTGTCGTTTGGGATCTCGAGCTTCCTTTTTCTAGTCCCGTCGTACGTGCTGTACGTCATCGCGTGAACCGCCGGACTTTTTGCGTGATCGTGTGTGGTCAAGTCCGTTCGCTTTTTAGTCCAGCGTACCTAGCGGGAAAGTCCAGCGGATTGTCCGCTGGACTTAGGTCCGCCGGGAAAAGTCCGTACGTGTGTACGAGGCATTACACTTACCTGAGGTCCCTCTCTGTCCAGCAATGTACACAAGTGTCTTAGCCATCCAAGATTCTCCTTCCCGATTGGCTGAGACACAGCAGCGGCGCCATTGGCTCCTGATGCTGTCAAAGTCAATTAGCCAATCAGGGAGGAGAGGGGCGGGGCCAGGTCAGTGCTCCGTGTCTGAATGGACACAGGGAGCTGTGACTCAACTTGGGTGAGCCCATAGTTAGCGGTTTGCTGTGGGGGCACTGAACAGGAGGGAGGGACCAGGATCACAGAAGAGGGACCAGAGAACAGGAGGATCTGGGCTGCCCTGTGCAAATTCACTGCAACAGAGCAAGTATGCTTTTTATAGAAAAAAAAAAAGACTTTACAATCACTTTAAGGAACAACTATCATATTTAAAAAAACGAAATATTTATTGTACAGTTCTGTTCTATATGGGACCAATTACACATAGCATTTTGTCCCATGTTTCTAGGTACTTTTTAACTCTAGTTATGAGCACCGACCTGCTCCTCCCCTCCCGCTTTGGCCAATCCAACAACAGCTTTGAAAGAGATGGTCGATTCATCATAGCAGCTTGTCTTGCCTCTGAGCCAGTGGTCGTCCCCCTATTCATATGTCCGGCCCCCTAATCTACATGTGGGGTGCCGGACACATGGATTCCAATGGGGGTTTTTCTTTTTTTGAAGTACATGATTAGAGCTGAAGTTCTACAAGGTTTTAAAAAAAGAAAAAAGTTGGCTGTGCCCCGAGCCCATCCAGTAGTGTGACAATAGCGAATGAAAATTCGCTATTGTCACACTGATTCTCCTCCTGGCCAATCATGAAGCAGGTCTTGAGACCCGTTAACTGATTGGCTGAAAGAAGAAGCGATCCTATTGGCCTAGGAGGAGGAGGAGGGAGGAGACACACGGCCGCCATGATGCTAAGGAGGAGACGCAGGGGAAGCTGCCGCCCAGAAGTAATAGGTAAGTGCGTAAGTAACTAACAGGGGGGGGTGTCTCTGTGGGTGCATTGTTTCCTGTCCCCCCAAAAAAAAGTGGGAAAGAAAAGCCACAGCTGAGAGCACTTTTCAGAGATAAGCAATGGAAAGAGAAATGCAGGGAGTGGGGGTGGGCTTTGTGCATGGCAGTAAAAATCTCAGGACTGAATTGACAGAAATACATATCCTTTGGATGGTAAAACAATTCCCTTATATTTCAAAAAGCAGACCTTTGAATCTGGTCTAGCAAAAGCTTCTTCAGACCTTTCAGTCTGTTTAATTACCAGGCAGAATCTCACTCATACAGTGCCCAGCCATCTCCCTGCTGCTTGCGCATTTTCTTGTCATAGTGATTAATGACATTTCCAGGCGCATGCGCCAAGGTTGACTATTGCCTGCATGAATGTTGAACAATCCTCTTACAGAAGGCAAGAGCAACTTAAATAGGGAAACGTGACAAATGCATTTTGCAACACGCATGCATCAGGAGGAGTATCGAATCACCTGTTTTGTATTGTATGCATGTATCGAAATGCACTTTGATTCATCTGGCAAGAACGAACAAGAACTGTCTTTTCCAATAATTTACTATTTTTAAAATGAAGTCTGAGAGTAAACAGGAAATAGAATTATAATCCTTTGTGTATAGTGAATGTATACCCCAACCACAAAACTATCTGCATTGGAGTTTGCATGTCCTCCGGATACTCTGGTTTCCTCCTACACTCTAAAGCAGTTTCTCAACTCCAGTCCTCAAGGCACCCCAACAGGTCCTGTTTTCAGGCTTGCCATTTTTTTGCCCAGGTGATTTGATCAGTTTTACTGCCTTAGTAATTACCACAGCTGTTTCATCTGAGGGAAATCCTGAAAACATGACCTGTTGGGGCACCTTGAGGACTGGAGTTGAGAAACACTGCTCTAAAGACATGCTTGTAGGTTAACGGACTGCTGTCTAAATTGGGCCTAGTATGTATGGATTGGAGTTAGAGACCTTAAATTGTAAGCTCCTTGAGGGTAGGGACTGGCATGAATGTATGTGCTGCATAAATTGCAAGCGCTATATAAAACACATGTAAATAAATATATTGTGACAAACAGCCCATGCCAGTTGTGGGTGAAGTGCATCTGCTGCAAAGGATTTTGCGGTTAATGAGATAAATGGGTGTCAGTGGATGTTTTTTTAGCAAGATGCAGGGGGTTAACTATTGACCACACGTTGTTCCCCACCTGGGGTATAATTTGTCTTTCCCTGTGTTAATGGGTGTCGCTGGGAAAGGAAGGAAGCAGGCTGTGAGGTAACATATCTTCAGGTCTGAAGCAGACCGAATGGGGACTATTCAGTAGGCCAGGAGGCTTAATAACTGTTTTCTGCTGGACCCTTGTTTGTTTTGGACGGTGATGCTTACCCCTGCAAGGGAATCTTCTTGCTTTGTTGTAAAGGCCGACCAATAAACATTGGCAGGAAGCCCTTCAACCTACTTGGTGCATGGAATACCTCTCGGCTTAAAGCTGAACCACACAATAGTAAGAAGAATAATTCATGTTAACTTTGCATTACTCTGGATCATGCAAAATATTTTTGGGAAGAAACACACACACCCTTCACTAAGGATATATGTTCTTACTGTCAATGTTGAAGCTCAACACTACATTTCAAATATATGTATTATAGTAGGCAGGTCAAGACAATAAAGCTAGTAAATAGTTTGAGACCCCATACACACTATTAGATTTTCTGTAGATTTCTGTCTTCAGATTTACCGAAACCATATAATATGAGGTCACACCTTAATGCCGTGTACACACGACCGGACTTTCCGGCCGAACTGGTCCGACGGAACCAATCCGTCGGACATTACGATCGTATGTGGGCTTCATCGGACCTCTTCGGTCAACAAATCTGACAGACTTTAGAAATAAAACATGTTTCATATCTTTCCGACGGACTAGAGTCCAATCGAAAAATCCGTTAGTCTGTATGCTAGTCCGATGGACAAAAAAACAACGCAAGGGCAGCTATTGGCTACTGGCTATGAACTTCCTTATTTTAGTCCCTTCATACGTCATCACTTTCAAGCAACCGGACTTTTGAACGGACTTTAGTCCGTTCATGTGTGGGCAAGTCCAGTCGTTCGAAAGTCCGTCGTAAGCCCGTCAGAAAGACCCTCGGACCTTTGATGCCGAAAAGTCCAGTCGTGTGTACACGGCATAAGTGTTTCAATTTGTATACAATCAGGCAGGCCCTCGCACTACATGGTTTTGGTAAATCTGAAGACAAAAATCTGCAGAAAATCTAATCGTGTGTTATGGGGCCTTACTTACATGAAACTCATGAGGATATAAGTGTGGGATGAAGATGAAAATTAAGGACTCTGGAGGTGGCCCTAGAGGACCTCACGCAAGATAACCTGCAGAGTAATTATAAGTTTAGATGGACAACAACTGCCCTAAAATATTTGGGAATACAGATATCCCCAAGCCTAACAGATATATTTGAGCTGAATTTCCCACCACTACTTAGAGAGGTAAAGAAACTATTAGAAGGGTGGAATAAAGGTATGCACTCCTGGTTCGGGAGATGTAATATCTTAAAAATGAGCATAGTACCAACATTTTTATATCTGTTCCAGGCAATACCTATTCGTATCCCCATGAACTATTTCAGCCAAATACGGGCGGAATTCACAAAATTTATCTGGGCAAGCAAGCACCCAAGGATAAACAGAGAGCTGCTGGCAATGCCGAAGGAATCGGGTGGGATAGCAGCACCGGACTTATTTAGGTATTACCAAGCGGCCCACCTTAGTAGAATAATCGACTGGAATAGACATGGGGAATATAAATTATGGATCTCGTTAGAAAAACAATTAAGTCGAATACCGCTGAATAGAGCCATTTGGTGCTATGCAGATATATCTCCTGAGCTAAAGGTGCATCCCTTGATCGGACCAACTTTGCAGATAGGGGCTGGGATTATCCAGAAACATAGATTCTCCACACCGAACTCACCTCTGTTTCCGATCCTGGGGAACCCAAAATTCCTGCCGGGTCTAGAGACACAGGTGTTCGGAAGATTGAGGGAGAAGGGAGTCTTTCAAGCCTCACTTTTTCTGAAGACTAGTGGATGGTTATCAATAGAGGACTTAACAAAAAAAGGAGGACAGATAGAAATCCCCTGGTGGCAAGCAAGACAAGTGAGACGCTTTTTAGAAACATTAGGACCAGTGGAAGAATTTGAGAGACCCCGAACAAAGTTCGAGAAGTTTTGTGAGGAGAAAGAGCCTTTGACCCATGCTATCTCTAAAATGTATGCGCTTCTGATAGCCCCACCAGAGGGGTATACATTAGCGAGTCTGGATAAATGGGGGAGAGACCTAGACAAAAAATTCACCCCAGAGCAGGGGCAGAAAATAATACATCTGACATTGAGATGGTCAAGGTGTATAAAAATGCAGGAACTAAACTTTAAACTATTATCAAGGTGGTATTTTACCCCCTCAAGGATGAATAAAATATCTCCAGAGGCCACAGGGAGTTGTTGGAGGGGCTGTCAGAGTAGGGGAACATTACTCCATATATTTTGGCCATGCCCAGTAATTAAACAATTCTGGCAAGAGGTATATAGAATTACCCAACGATTAACAGAGCTTCATATCCCACAAGACCCGGAGTTCTTCCTACTACATCTATCACAAATCCCAACTAAGGAATATAAAAACTCAATAGTGTGTCATCTGGTGAATGCAGCGAAAAGCTGCATCCCTAGATGCTGGAAGGAACCACAGGCCCCTAGTATTGCTATGTGGCTTAATATAGTCCGAAGAATAGGGATAATGGAAAGTTTAACCACTTTCAGACCGGACCAATTTGCAGCCAAAGGACCAGGCCCCTTTTTGCGATTCGGCACTGCGTCGCTTTAACTGACAATTGCGCGGTCGTGCGACGTGGCTCCCAAACAAAATTGACGTCCTTTTTTTCCCACAAATAGAGCTTTCTTTTGGTGGTATTTGATCGCCCCTGCGGTTTTTATTTTTTGCGCTATAAACAAAAATAGAGCGACAATTTTGAAAAAAATGCATTATTTTTTATTTTTTGCTATAATAAATATCCCCAAAAAAAATATATAAAAAAACATTTTTTTTTTCCTCAGTTTAGGCCGATACGTATTCTTCTACATATTTTTGGTAAAAAAAATTGCAATAAGCGATTATTGATCGGTTTGCGCAGAAGTTATAGCGTTTACAAGATAGGGGATAGTTTTATAGCATTTTTATTAATATTTTTTTTTTTATTATTAATGGCGGAGATCTGCGATTTTTTTTGTGACTGCGACATTATGGCGGACACATCGGACATTTTTGACACATTTTTGGGACCATTGTCATTTTTACAGCAATTAATGCATTTAAATGCATTGATTTCTGTATAAATGACACTAGCAGTTTAGGGGTTAACCACAAGGTGGCAGTGTAGGGGTTAAGTAGGCCTAGGGGTGTGTTTTTTACTGTGGGGGGGCGTGGCTGTCAGCTAGTGAATGCTGATCTCTGCTCCAATCACAGGGAGCAGAGATCGGCGTCACTAGTTGCTAGGCAGAACAGGGAGATGCTGTTTATCTCGGCATCTCCCCGTTCAGCCGCTCCGTGAGACGATCGCGGGAGTCCCCGCGGCGATCGAGTCCGCGGGGACCGCGGCCGGACTCACGGGGGTCCCGACCGGCGCGGGAGCGCGCCGCTCCCGGCGCGCGCCCCATGGCACCGACAGGCGAAAGGAGGGACGTATATATACGCCCTCCTGCCTGTACGTGCCATTCTGTCGACGTATATCGTCGTGCGCCGGTCGGCATGTGGTTAATACCGAGGTCCTTAGAGGGAAGGGAACGGGTTAAACAAACATGGGCCCCATGGGAGGAATATTTACAAACAGAGGAAGGTAAGAAGTTAATAGGGGAGGAGATGGGAGAATAGAGAAAATAAATAGAGAAAATAGAAAAAGAGGGGGGGAGACGGGGGGGGGAGGAGGCAGAGGAGCGAAATTAAATTATTATTTTTTTTTTATATATACATTTTTTTTTTTTTGGTCTATTACTGGGTTATTTACACTTCTTAGGGATGGGATAGGCCTCCAGGGTACCTTAGGGATTAAGGCCCACAGAATAAGAAGAGGCATAGGGAACCGGGCTAGATGGGAAGGGTATATAAAATAAAGAGAAAAAAAAGGAAAGAAAGGGATAGTAACAATAATTTAGTATACGAAATAAGAGGGAAATCTAATTTTATTGAAGCCGAAGGACAGTAAATCTGTATGTCTGAAATAGTATAAACTATGTATATTATGTTTGCATTGTATCCCTCTGTTGAAATAAATAAAGAATTAAAAAAAAAAAAAAAAAAAAAAAAAAAAAAAAGAAAATTAAGGACTCTGAACGGCCGCACTCCAAGAAAAAATCGAAAGCCTTTATTGGTAAAATATGGAATCACACAAAAATAGGTCACAGCAAAGCAAGAAAAAGCTAACGTTTTTCACACTACCAAGAGTGCTTACTCATATAAGTGTGGGAGTTGTCCAACAGAACAGTCCTTTGAAGTGCGCATTGGCTTCTTGTGTTCATTGAGAAGCTTAAAAGGCTAACTCCACTTTCGTGGGGAAAAAAAAAATTACAAATAAAGAAAAAATAATGTAGAACATATAAAATTGCGACACTAATCATGTTGTAATTACCTTTCCTTTTCAATCTGCAGCCACCGTAATTTTCTGAGAATGCATTGCAATATGGCTACCTGGAGTTGTTCTGTACACAGTGTACTGACCACTCCCCAGAATCATAATTTCCTGCTTGTGTGATTGGCTCACTAATTTTCAGGTATCCCCTGCAACAAAAATGTCCTTTTTGGAGAGATACTTTCAATAGGAGCATGTCTAAAGGGATTCAGGCCCAGCAGATTTCCTCATTACTGCACTGCAGCTGCACACCTGACAGCTAATTATGAAACCACTCCCATTAGACTCACTCAGTACAGAGGCACAGACAAACACACATGGATTTCTTCAGAACAAAAAGGTAGGAATCTGCAACAAAGGTTGTTATAATTCTTGCAATGTACATTGATCACCCAGAGGGGAATGTTTTTTTTTCAACAAAAGTTGAGTTACGCTTTAAATATAAATATTAGTAAGCAAGGCTCATAATATTTTTTATGATTGTGACTTATTACATTAGAATATTACATTTATAAACAACATTACATTTTAAAGGTTTCTATGCTCTTACTTTAGTCCCTGCCACAGTTTTAAAATGGTACAATAGTACCCAGTCTTGGCAGCTCCTGCAGCCCCCACATACAAACCCTGGAATCACTGGCTGTCAATGCCACAGCCAAGGTCCATCACTAATCCCAGGAATTTAAACAATCAGCTCCTGAGCTTGCAGTGCTTATAGACACTTTGTCAATATGGAGGCTAGGGCACATCTGTTGCAGCTCTGGCCAGGTCCTCCCTAGAGGAGTGGATGATGGCACAGCTACACTGGGGATCAGGATCTAGTCTCTAATAAAAAAACAATACAGTTTATCAACTTCCTGTCTGTGGTATGTACAAATTTGTAAGGGAGCGATTATATCAGGATCATGGCTGCAGCTGATCCTGGTATCATTCTTTAGAGCAGGCAATGGAATTTCTGGTAAAAGTGATCCAAGCTGCTCTATAGCCGCCCAGTCACTTACAGGCAGTGGAAGGGGGTCCCACCTCTTACTGCTGCCGTCTGCCACCTTTCTCTTCCCACTGAGCAGAGTGGGAGGAACTTCCGTTTCTTCCCCTACTCTGTGACTTCAGAAATCGGAAGCCACAAAGATTATCACTTCCAGTTTCTGTTTGTTTACAAGCCCTTTTAGCAGCTTGTAAAGCAGCCAAATAGATCTTGGTTTGACTGGCTACTTTGGAGCACAGAGGAGAGATCGCAAGTAGATCGCATCACACATGTGAGGTATTGTTGTAAAAGTCAGAGTAACGCTAAACTGGTAACATGTAAAGGCTTTTAAAGCCTTGTCTATAGATAATTCAATGTACTGTATTTTGTCGCCATTCCATGGGTGTGTGCATTTTTAAAGCGTGACATGTTAGGTATCTATTTCCTCAGAGTATCATCTTTTATATTTGACCAAAAAGTGGTTATAGCCTTGTCTATAGATAATTGAATGTACTGTATTTTGTCGCCATTACACGGGTGTGTGCATTTTTAAAGCGTCACATGTTAGGTATCTATTTCCTCAGAGTATCATCTTTTATATTTGACCAAAAATGTATTATTATGTTTGTGTGCACTGAAAATTAATGAGTGTTTTTTTCCCCTGAAAATGTGTTTGATATATCCTCCCCAGAATAATAGTCAAGTCCCAACAATGACAGTGGATTATCTGGATAACATAACCAATGTCATTCGAATTTTTAGTGACTGCAAGCCTGTGAAGAAGTAATTGTCATGCTAATTTGTGACCTCATCAACCCAACTCATATCTTAATGTTAACCTAACAAATGTACTGTGTGCCATGCAATGTTCCTTTGGAAGTATAAATAAGTTCTCCTAAAGGTAGGATACATATGTTCACTTCGAACTTTACCATTCTGTTGTAATACATAAATGTTGTACAAATGCGATATACTTTTGATCAGTAGAATTTGTTTAAATTTTGCAGCAAATATATGGAAGTGTGCAAATTACATAAATGTTACATTGGGAAAAACGCATCATTTTCAATAAAAACCAAGGAAATAAAAATGTATGTATCTAAATTTTCTGCCAGTATAAAGCCCTCTTTGTAATGAAAAAAGATGTACGTAGAGTAGACCAAAAATGGTCAAAGGTGTAATGTAACTGAGACATGATCAAAATAAATAAAAAAAAGTAAAAAATGCTCTGGGACTCAAGAGTATTTAGCGAGAAAAAGGCCTCAGGACTCAAGTGGCTAATAAGAAAATAAAATAAATAAATACATAAAATAGAAGAAATGACCAAGAACGCTGAAAAAGTGTTAGTGTAAAAGTGAAATATTTATTTTTATTAAACCACATGAACATTGTCCTCTAACTTTTGAAATTTAAAGAGGAAGTAAACTCTGACCCTCGAGCGCTCCTTAGCAATGCAGCCAGTATGTTCACGCTTTCTATTACATTATGCCCAGCTAGTAACCCCTTGTGATGTCTCTTGCTTGTATTTAGTGCAATTTGTAATTTGTTCCTCCTCATCCAAAGCTGGCGCCATGTTGAGTACTGTCTTCCATGTTTGCAGCACTTTTGGCCTTCCGCCATTTCTTTTTCTCCCTGACATAATCTTGCGCATTCGCAGTGAGTTTTAGCCAAGCCTTGTTTTCGTTGTGATTACTATGGAAACCCTGTCACCGGCATAGCGAAAATCCCAATTGAGCTTGTGCTCTCGTGGGATTGCCGAGCGATGCCAAAGAGAAGCCGTGATCTTGGCACGGCATGTTATTGCAAGAAGCATGCCGTAAAAAAAGGACATTTTGCGCATGACATTACAGAAGTAAACAGCAATGGATTACAAGAAAAGTAAGTATGATAGAAGAGATCCAAATACAGTGATTTGCACAGTATGTGCTGATTATTTAAAATTAGGAAAATTTAACTTTAAGAGTTTACAACCACTTTAATGAATAGACATACTTTTACTAGCAATGCACTAAAAAGGGCTGAAGGAAAAGAAAGGCCTCAACTTTCATATTTCATCAACAGATGGCAATACTGACATGTGAACAGTACTGACATATTCTGTAGGTTCTCCTCCATTACCTCAGACCATTACGGTGATTGGTTGTTTTTTTCTTTTTCTAGGACAGGAAGTAAAAATATTTATTATTAATAAAGAACACGGGATTTAGTTATTCTGAGACAAACTGGGTTATAATATCTCCTACAGAAGGAATTGGAAATTAGAAAACAAAAAAAGCCATTGGCCACTCCTAGCATGCTACTGAAAAAATGTTTATCTACAGTCTAGTCATTTTTCACTTTTGCAAGTCTATTTTTTTTTCCTTCAATCACAATGTTATTTACATGCTACCAAGTTGGATTCTTTATGCAGTTATCCAGGTAGGTGTACCTCAGCAAAAGGATATACCCAGGCCCTGCTAGACCAAAGATTGTGGGGCTTGCCTGTAATGTGACCTTCAGGCATTGGGCTCTGTTGGTGGTATTTTTCAGACCTCTGCAGTACGTTATTAAGGTACAGGGCACTTTCCAGGTCCAGAACTTTGGCACAGCCTCTGGTGTAACCCAGTTTTTGAAGACTCTTTAATGAGTATGGCATGTTGCCTAAGCATCAGGAGCTGCCAATTTTAAGTCAGAACTATTCAGTACTATCAATATGGTACAGTTGGTACACAAGTATGGTACTGTTGGAACTTTTCTGTTGGTTTACACAGAACACTAGGGAATTAAATATTTGCCTGGAATCGGACCTTTCAGGCACATGGCTCTGCTTATACTACTTTCCAGACCTCTGTGTACTATGGTATTAAGGTGCAGGGCCCTTTCCAGGTCTAGAACCTTGGCACAGCCTCGGATGTGACCCAGTCTCTGAAGACTCCTCAATGAGCACGCCATATAAGCTGAGCATCATGAGCTACTATGTTTATTAGAACTACTGAGTATCTCCCCATTTCATTGGTTTTCAGAGAAAGGGTTAACACACTGGGAAATTAAATGCTGCATCACTAGCTGGAGTCAAGTGTGCACCCTACTTTCTGTTCCTACCTTTTCAAAAAGAAGCCATTGCTCCTATTTGCAAGAGATGCATGGTTCCACTTCAGTTAGTCAGTTTGTCACTTCAGTTTGTCATCTGCAGTGATATAAGCACCTGCAGCCATTTAAACCTCTTCTGCTTGCAGCAGCTGGTTTGGGAGTACCTATGGGTCTTACCTGGTGTTCTCAATTAGGTTGTCTCTGTTAGACAATGCAACATGTCAGATTCCAAGCTGCATTGAGTCTTTCCAACTTGAAATCCACTAAAACTTTGGGGCTGGTCTGCAGTGACCCTCCTCAGGCACCCGATACAGACAACCTGGATTGTTGCCCCCTGTTTCAGCCCATGCACTCCTCAAAGTCTTCTCTATCCTATCCAAGGAAGAGTTCTCTGCAGCCATTTTAGATTTCCTGAAGAAATCCATGTGTTTGTCTGTGCCTCTGGGCTAAGTGGGTCTAATGGGGGTGGTTTCATAATTATCAGTCAGCTGTGGCAGCTGCAGGACACGAACGCATCCCTTTATATGTGTTCCGAATGGAAATATCTCACCAAAAATGACATTTTTGTTGCAGGAGATGCCTGCAATCTGACTTATATCTTAGGCAGACTTCTGGAAAAATTGGTGAGCCAATCACACAAGCAGGAAATTATGTTTATGGGGAGTGGTCAGTACACATTCTGTGTACAGAACGCCTCCATGTAGCCATATTGCATTGCATTTTCAGAAAGTTACAGCGGCTGCAGATTGAAAAGGAAAGGTAATTTTTAATAACATTCAAATTACAATATGACTTGTATCGCAATTGTACATGCTATATTATTTTTCTTTGCCATTACCGTCCCCCCCCCCCCACAAAAGCGGAGTTATCCTTTAAACAAATAATGTTTTTGTTAATCTGTTGAAACTATTATACCTGTAGACTTGATTACTAACAGTAGTTTTTGCTGCCAGCTGACAATGTAATTTGGACAATGTGTAGTCTTACAAGTAGTAGCAGCATTGTTAATCTACTACGTGCTCTTCTTTAGCTGGCTGTTGGGCTGTATATCAGAGTCTTTAAATGGGCAATTGAAGAAGCTCACATGGTACACTGAAACTGCTAATTGCAAAACAGTGCCAACCTGGGTTTTGCATTGCCAGCCTGCTACAATATGCTTTGTTATGGCAGGATCTTTAGTTAAAATATGCAACAGATATATATATATATAATAATTATTTGAGTGATATTTTGGTTTACATACCCTTTAAAATATGGATACATTTAATTATAGTCAACAGCCTAAAGATTTAGGGCAGCATCAATGGTGTCTGTGCCAAGCAGGGCTAATAAATAGTGAATGTGACATTCACTGGACAATAAACAGGGTAAATAGTACATTAAACACTAGTAATCATTGAAGGGCAGATGTCGATAAATTCTGCTTGATTTGATCAATGTGTTTTTTTAAATGCTAGGAAAGGAACACTGGACATTATGGTCCACTGTCTACAAATAAAGCCACACCAAAAACTGTCACTTTTAAAGTATTGTATTTCAGACTCTAACGTTGCATAAACACACACTTATTTTACTTTTCTTGGAGTACCTCCAAATCACATTATAGAGTTGACCAAGTGACATAAAGCAAAGAGAGAAAAAAAAACGACTTAAAATTTCATAGACGACCAATGAATGATAAACTCAGATCAGTAAAATACCTTACAGCCTCCATAAAAGGAACACACAAAGACTTTAACGACTAAAGAGTCACTAAAAGCCATAGTAATCTTCTCCAGATAGTGGTTTTCACTAAGTGGCAAAGCTTTAAGGAGAGTTTACAGGTAATTACAAAATTTGCAAGTGACTTTATACACACTTGGAAGAGGAATACAGTTGGTCATAAACGGGCAAGTAAATCTAAATTAGAACTTAGATGACAGGCTAAAATGTGCATGTACAGGGGTTATAGGAAAGGATCACCCCCTTTAAAATAATCACATTTGTTGCTTTGCAGCCTGAAATGAAGACAAACACGTTTTTTGTTTTATCCAGCTGTAATTACTCAGTGCAACTTGAGCTGTTCTGCAAAGAAGAGTGGGCAAATATTGCAAAGTCTAGATGTGCAAAGTTAGTAGAGACATATCCCAACAGACTAAAGGCTGTAAATAAAGCAAAAGGTGGCTCAACATTTCTTTAAATTTGTTTCTGACATGTTGGTGTTATATCTTTCACATGGATGTTATAAGTTGCATTGAGGGAATACAGCTGGATAAAAAACAAAAACTGTGCCGGTCTTCATTTCAGGCTGCAAAGCAACAAAATGTGATTTTAAGGTGGGGGGGGGGGGGGGGGGGGGGGCGATTCTTTTCTATACCCACTGTAGCTATAGATATACAGTATATGTAAAAAGAACCAAACTGCATAAAGTTTAAACATTTTTACACAGCTCTTTTCAAGACAAGTACATACTGTATTTATTAAATTAGGGGTAAAATCATGTGTGCGTGTTATACGCCGATATAGGCTGCCACCGAGGGGAAGGAGGGGGTCGAGCCCTGCCACAATAGACAGAGCCGGATCTCCTGTGTACTCGGCTCTGCTCGCAGTCACGCTCAGTCCTGGCCCCTGAACAGCTCCTAGAATTGACGTCCCGGCATTGGACCGGTGTTATGTCCATCATAGGATCCGGGCCAGGGGGCGGGACTGGGTGTGACGCTGAGCCATGGGCACTGATCAGGTTGCAGTGAGGCGCAATGCTGCAAATGGGCACTAATCAGGTTGCAGTGAGGAGCAATGCTGCAGATGGGCACTAATCAGGTTGCAGTGAGGAGCAATGCTGCAGATGGGCACTAATCAGGCTGCAGCGAGGAGCAATGCTGCAGATGGGCAATAATCAGGCTGCAGCGAGGAGCAATGCTGCAGATGGGCACTAATCAGGGTGCAGTGAGGAGCAAGGCTGCAGATAGGCACTGATCTGGCTGCAGTGAGGAGCAAGGCTGCAGATGGGCACAGATCAGGCTGCAGATGGGCACAAATCAGGCTGCACTGAAGCTGCAGATGGGCACAGACCAGGCTACATTGGGGCTGCAGATGGGCACTAATCAGGCTGGATTGATGCTCACTGACCATTATTAAAAAAAAAAAAAAAAAAACATTAAAAAAAAATAGTTTTTATTCCTGAAACGTCCCTCTTAAATTGGGGTGCATGTTATATGCCGATAAATACAATATAGATATATGTAATGGCAATTTTACACTACATTGTATTAATTGCTCAGTTGGGAAAATGTAACACAAAGGTTTAAAAAAAAAAAAAAAAATGTATCTTGTCATACCATTAAATAGGAAAAGAATATAAACAACTGATCACTTCTAAGCCCCCCTATGAAAATCTCACTTTCACATAAATGATATAATATATAGAATTCCTATATATTTTATCCATTTTGATTCAGTCAGCTTTTTTTTTTTATAAAAAAAATAAATAAAAAATTCAACACTCAGGTTGTGAGAATGAAGTTAGACTGTCCCATTCAGAAACCAGTTCAAGAAAGAACATATTGTAAATAGATGTTTTGTCAATTAAGAGAAAAATAGGAATCTGCAACAAAATAAATAAATAAATTCCTTGCAGTGTATATAGTTTATCTGGAGATGGTTGTTTTTTTTTTCTCCTACCATAGAATCGTAGTTACACTTTTGTAAAGCAAAATTAATTAGTGAAGAAGTTGTGCTTCAAACAAAAACAAAAAAAAAATAAATCAACAAAAACCTGACCATCTTTACTCTCATGTAAAAAGGAAACCCAAAACGTAGAAATATGAAAGCTTTCTATGGCAGACTTGTAAATTCGGCTCACTAACCTGGAAAAAGCATGCAATGAGTGAAGTCTGACCTCCTGCATCCTTGTTTCAAGTCAGTTACTTGACAGGATTAGGATTACAGGTTTGGATGTTGAATCTCTTAGCAAAATCAAGCAAGCAAATCAGCAGTGAGAACTTAATTCTATCCTTATAGGTTCACTTTAAATCTCAAACTGTAGTAGTAATGTCCCTTTTATCTGGACTCAGCAGATCATTTTTCAAAACGGCTGCACCCACAACCAACTCTGTATACCATTGCAACATTAATTTAGACAAACTCTGCAAAAACAAATTACTTTATCTAATTAGTGCACTACTGCTGGATATAGCATTCTATTCTTGGAGGTATTATATTTAACTATGACCTGATATTTCAAAACAACTGGTATTTTATTGGCAGCAACTTTAAAACAAATTGTCAAACATGAAGAAGGATCTTGAAGGATATTTAATTATAATTTAATGAATTGTGGTAGGTAGTCTTGATGTAACATACACAACCAATGAAAAATAATTCCACTTTCAAATAACCTATAGAATTAGATTTGTAATTCAAGTTAATTAAAAATGATCTTAAGCATGTGACTCTTTCCTCACAAGACCTAGTATACCTACAAATGTCTTTCCCCTTCCTAGGGTCTGCTGACTCCGTCCCATACTTGGGCATTCACCCAAAAGGCCACGTATGCTTTATTGTCCTGGGCCAACTATACCCTATGCTTACTAATCTTTCTTCCCTCATGACCCAATGAGCGTCCTTGCGCATATCGTAGCTAGGCAAAACTAGTGGTAAATATTATGCTGCAACCTAAAATCCTCTCTTTTTCATGAACTACCAGTCTGTGCCCCTTTACATCATTTGTGAATACTCAATGGCATTTTTTCTAGTTCTTATGGGAATGGGCCTGCCCGAGGTCCCCTAGGGCCACTATTTGCCTTCCCAAATTCCGAGGCGGTTTAGGCTTACCCAGAATAAAATATTACCACACTGCCCAAATGGTTCAAAGTGATCAAACTACACGCAACAACATAAACTCTGTTACGGGTGGGAATAGAAGGAGTGGAATGTGATCCAATAGTTATCCCCAACCTTCTTTAGCTCACCTTAAAGGTCCGTAAATTTATCACGAACCCCACTTAAAAGGGGTGCAGGTAACCTCATTCTGCAATTGTTCCACTCATCTTATACTTCTCCTGCTTCTTTCCAGATCTAGGTATCACTCAATTTAAAGTGGAAATTTAGTCACAAAATTAATTAGATCACTTCATGCTGGCCCCTTTTGCAGGTATAGCTATGTAAAATATTAAAAATAAGTGCCTATACTGTTTAAAATCCAGTAACACACTGTCTCACTCAGCTCTGCACATGCTCAGTTTCTCAATTTTTGGCACCTAAATTCAGAGCCACTAGAGGCCGATCTGCTGGTAGCCTAAAGATTTTCTGCAGCTGAGGGGATCTGAGCTTCAGCCGAACGGCAGCCTCCGGCAAGAAGGAACAGGAGCACTGCTGGAGACAATGTACAGCACGCAATAATTTATATAGCATAATTATTAATGTGGAATGTTATTTTTTATCAAGTTTTTCTGGGTAAATTTCTGCTTTGATGAAAAGGTACCAGCTAGCAGGTCCGGATAGAATTCTTCCCTTTCCCACCCTGAGCCAAGGCTTTCATCTACCATTAAAGGAGCTGTTCTATCACATGCAAATGAAGATATTTTATTTTCAAGCAGTCCATCATCTCACTCATCCTTGAATTAATTTACTATGTTTGAACGCTTTTGCAAGGACACCCACTCCTTAGTTCAAATTTCCGCTCTGTACCTCACAATGCTTAGCAAACACTTCCCACATCCCCATGCTACATCAGCAAATAGGAGTCCAACCTCAGCGTCACTGTAGAGCTGGAACATTGGACCAATATATGGCAGGCCACTAAATCTTGCTCTATAAATGTTGCTGTGCTGGAAACCACATATAAAAGTCCTCGCTCGCTGGTATCTGTCTTTCGGCACGCATCTCAAAATATTTACAGAACTACCCCTTGCACTGATTTAAAGGCTGCAAGGGATTGAGGACACACTTACATGTCTGGTGGACATACCCAATTGTATATAGATTCTGGACAGGGGTCTTTAGTTTTCTCTTTCTACTTATACCCCAGAACCCACTATAGCTATCTTAAATATATGCCCTCCGGATATTACTACAGTGCAATTCAAACTTATTTTACACATCACAACAGTTGCTAAACAATTGCATCAGCCTGGAAAACCTCGCCTCTTGGTCCACAGAAAGATTGACCCCACCCCTGCATGATCAAGCCCTGGATAGATAAGTTCTGGCATGCCGATTCTGACTCTGCATTGCCTGACCCCCTAGAGTCCAAGTCTCACCCTTTCTTCCCTTCCCACGGAGCACAAGGGTCCCTTGGCACTCCCCCCTCTCACCCCCCTTCATTTTTCTCTTTTCTTCTTTCCCATTCATCTACCCTTCTAGTTTGATTACCTTGAGAGGAGTCATGTCATTCTTCAAATGTGTAGTCCACGATGATCCCCTCTAGCCTAGGATATGTGGAAAAGCTGTACGAGGCCCTGGCCTAGCTCACATGCCTCCAGTTTTTCTACCTGTATATCTAGTATTTTTGTACTGGTTGTTACGCCTGAGAACTGCTTAGAAATGTGACTTTAAACAAGATGCAGTATTTGAAACTGAATAGGTAGGTACTAAATCTCCCAAAATGCTTCACGGGTTCCTATGTATAATTGTAATATACAGTATTCCTGCTGGGATGTTAATAGGCACAAACAAAAAGGTATTAAGATCAACAGTCTGCCTTATACACCAATCAGCCATAACATTATGACCACCCACCATAACAGTAATTCCCTTTACTGCCAAAACAGCCCTGACTTCAGGCACAGACTCCAAAGTAACAACCACATAAATAGTGGGACCCAAAGTTTCCCATCAGAATAATCCTCAAAGCATCACACTACCTCCACCAGCGTGCCTTTTTCCCATACTGCATCAAAGTAAGAGATGCATGCAGATTCAGCCATCCAAATGATGTAAAAGAAATTGATTCATCAGACAAGGCCACCTTCTTCCAATGCTATGTGGTCCATGTCTGATGCTCACGTGCCCGTTGTAGGTGCTTTTAGCTAAAGACATGGGTCAGCATGGGCACCCTGACCGGTCTGCAGCTACAGAACCTCATATACAACAAACTGTGATGCACTGTGTATTCTGACACCAGCATTAACTTTTTCATCAATATGAGCTACAGTCGTTTTTCTATCAGATCAGTGTACACAGGTTGGAAAAACAAAAAAAAAAAAAAACTCAATGTGTGTATACTATAGTCTCCACCACCTTCTTTGCCTTTATATGCTGATGATGTCAAAATCCGGTCCATTTGTACACTTCTGAAACAAAGGCTCCTCCATTCCCACTACTGGTGACTTTTAGCTAAACATCCCCCTAAAATTAGATGTTGATATCCTGTATCCATATCAACATTGAGAATGCCTAGGACACTTTCCCCACTGTTTTTTCTTCTACAAGGATTGGAACTGATCATGTGAGGAATGCTGACATACCTCCCCCTCATTTCCCCGTTTAACACCCATGAAGTAATAAGCAACTGAAAATACATGTATCAGTTTCAACAAACTATACCAATTAACTGGGCAGAGGAGTTTGCTAAAACGCCTGCAATGGATTTCCTGCTTAACAAAAATGGAGTTTTACAATATAAATACAACACAGAACCAACTGCAATACAGCCATTTACTTTATGCTTTGGGTGTTTTCAAAAAGAAGTGAGAAACTTGAAATGTATTAAACATTTTTTACAGGAGGAAAAATAATTGAGGCAAAAGTCAATGATTTAAACAAAAACCCTGTCTAGTTGTTAGGTCAAATTGGATCGAATGTGACTTTACACATGCTAATATTTATGTACAATTAAATATGGTATTATTTACATGCACTAATACACACGATCAGACATTCCGACAACAAAATCCCATGTTTTTTTTTGCAACGGATGTTGGCTCAAACTTGTCTTGCATACAAGCGGTCGGACAAAGTTGGTCGGAAATTCTGAACGTCATAAACGCGGTGACGTAGAACACGTACGCCGAGCCGAGAAAAATTAAGTTCAATAGCCAGTGCTGCTCTTCTGCCTAATTCTGAGCATGCATGGCACTTTGTGCGTCGGAAATGTCTACACACGATCGGAATTTCCGACAACGGATTTTGTTGTCGGAAAATTTGAGAACCAGATATCAAATTTTGTGCGACTGAAATTCCAATGGAAACTGTCCGATGGAGCCTACACGCGGTCAGGATTTCCGACAACAAGCTCCGATCGCACATTTGCCATTGGAAAGTCCGACCGTGTGTACGCAGCATGAGTAAAATTGGAACTAGCCTTTTAACCTTAGCCAAAACAGATATAAACTATACTAATACCACTAGGATTAGTTCCCAATTTGAGGCAGGTGAGGCCCTTTTATCCTAATGCCACCTTGTGAAACCATCTGCTGTGGTAGGGTGCAGGTGTCACCATCAGATCCAAGGAGTAAAACAGTAGTCACTACTTAGACAAAGTGATTTCTCTACAACAAATGCCCCTAGAATCTCCCACACAGTGCTGTACTGCAAGTTAAAACATAGCAGAAATTACTTTTACTTTATACAGGGTGCCATTGTTGGGTGAACACAGGTTTGGTCTCCTTTTTTGGAAATCTACAACTCTACAGGACAACAGCCACATAGAGATTGGAGCTCAGTAGACTGTCCTGTGCCTGAATGCAGCAGATCATTAGTGTCCATGAGGTCAAAATTAAAATTAATTTTGCATTACGTGGTACCGATAATGTAAATGACAGACTTGTTACTTCAACTAATTAATCAGATGTTGCCAATTCTTTTATTTTTCTTGGGCACCAACTCCCAATAATTCACCTTTGACTTGGCAATATATGAAAAATGCACAGTGATCCGTTTGAAGTGGTATTAAACGCAAATCAAATACAAAGTAATATATTGCAGCTTTCCCAGCATTATATGTGCATTAGGTTTCCTTTTTTTTATTTTGATGATCTGGCCAGTAACACACCTCCTGTATTAAAGTGCCCTAACTCTGGCAGGAGCAGCGGCACCTTTGGACAGCAGTGTCATCAGTCTGGGGAGAGGGGAGTGTTCTATGCACTAGCAGATTTAGATACACCAAAAAAATGAAGCCAAACTCCAGCTCACACTGCAGTTACAGCAACTGTTTTCATTTTCTTTTAGGATAAAAGGGTTACATGAATAAATAAAAGCTGATTGTTGTACTGTAAGCACCCCTGTAAGTGGTTTGTCTCACCACCCTGGTACATTTGCAGGAGAGCTTGTTCTGATGGGAAAAAAAAGAGACTTACTGACTGAATTACCATATCAGCATAAATAAATAAAAGCTGATCACGTTAAACACCCCTGTCAGTGTTAAATGGTCTGTTGCATCCCTGTAACTGTAAGTGAGCTTTTCTGTTGAAAAACAACAAACAGACTTACTGACTTGATCACCAGATTGAAATAGAAGAAAGCAAGCCTAAAAAAGGAAACTAATACAGCCATGCAATATTTTAAATGTTTGCTTTTGGGTTTAATACATATGAAAAAATAAAAAACAGTTAGGTCCAATAGGCAAAAAAAACAAAACCAAAAAAAAAAATTACTATTTTGTTCATATAAAACAAGCCTTACTGCAATATCCTAGTCATAGTCTGTTATTCTATGCTTTGAGAATAACCCGGACTGGCTTGATATAGTTCTTTTTTTGGTTTTGTTTTTTGTAGTTTTAGAGTTCTATACTAAGAGAAGGTCAAGACCTACCAGCTGGGACACTTTTGTAAAAATACATTTAGATTTATTTTGAGTGGAAGTGCATTACATTAGTCTTATGTACACCATATGAAAGCTTCGGGAAACCCTTTAAGTTTTTCCTGGGTTCTTTTTTAGCAAAGTCTTGGCACCCACTATAAAGATGTCAGAAATCGTCATAAAACACATATGGTTTTACCATAAAAACATTTTCTTCAATAAAGAAGCCTTTTTTGAACCTTCTGTTCTTTAATATACTTCTACTCCCAACAATCCTTATTTGAGATATTGTATTTTTAGACCTAAATTATAGTGAAGATGCATACTGCTGCCAGAGAAAAGCATTCAGAGAGACACACAAACACACACCTTTACAGACATAAAAAGATCTTGTTTGTTCATGATAATATTTGTTCTCTAAACCATTTAACAGACTCGTTTCTCAAGGTACCTCTTTATAACCCAAAACTGTGTGTGCGAACACGCGCATCTCCTGATGTGTGGAAGTTCTTCTCCAGTAACTCATTAAAGCATATCTAAACCGCATCAAATTTTATATATCACAGTTTACCAGTACTTAGACATGTTGGTTGCACTAGTTTTCTAAGAAAAATACTGGGAAATACCTATTGCTCTTGCCAGAAATGCAGTGTCCTTATCACTTCCTGCATAAAAGCAGAAATATCCTTAACTTTCTTGTGCAAACTACTTCTCCCATTAGTCTACCATATAACGGAGATGAACAAAGACAGATAGATTTGAAGCCCAACCTTTGTGACAACCATGGATACCCCCATAGATACAGTGAGGATATGAGTGTAGCCACCCAGAGACAGGAAGTGTCTCATTTTCTGGATTATCAAGCAAAAATAAAAGGAAAAAGCCTGAAAATGGAAAGCTAATTCACCATAGTCAAAGACTGGTAATCTGAAATATATGTTACATTTTTGTTTTTAGGTGTAAATGCACCAGGTGTGTGTTTTTTGGTAATGGTTCTTGATGTGAGGCTATAGTCCAAATCAGGAAGATATATTAAGCATGGCATAAAGCACACACACTTTTTAAAACAAAAAAACAAGTATTTAACATATAGATCAAAGCATCCACCATGTGTGCCTCCCCAGTCTTAGTTCAACAAAACACAATCTCACTTCAGGATCATCATAAAAAATTTTTTTTAAAGTACATTTCACCCCACTGTTAACTTATACAATATGGATTATTAGATTATCCAGGCACAAAAACAACAGTTGAAACAGGATAAACAAAGATATATGGTTGACATTAGTACTTTGTCTACTACCCCCATAAGAAAAAAAAGCTCCGGTAACCACAGTAGCTACAAAAAATAAAAATAGCCCTTACTAGTGCAAATTTAAAAAATGTCTGCTGTACTTTTAAATTATGTTTTATAAGGTAATACATGTTAATATATTTATTATTTCCTTTTTAAATAAATACATAAATTCTAAATAATATAATAAGCTGGGTGCTCTCTCTATAACAACTGTAAATTAAAATGAATATTTACAATTAATTTACATTTGTAAAATTTTAAACTGGAGATTCAACAAGCAGACGCAAACCTTAAACCTTCCAAAAATTCCTCCTAGGTGTACATATGTTGCCAAGTGCAACATTCTTAACATCAATGTTGTCTATAATAGAAACAATTTAATTTTGTAAAATAGTAATTTGGTCAGTTCAACAAGTAGGGGTAAAGCCACAAACCTCCCAGAAATACTCATGCTAGGTGTACATATATCACTAAGTGTAACATTCTAAATTATCAATGTTGTCCATATTAACAACAATATTACATAATAAATAAAATAATATTTTCCCACATAAATATCCTGATAGCTTGCAAACAGCAGTGCCTTTCTAGACATGCATACATTTAAAAAGGGTACCTGTTCACAATTATAAGGAACATTTAGCTAAAATGATTGCCCTGCTGATGTTCAACATCTGTTCATCAATACTATTCACCCTATAGCAGTGGGAATTTCACATTTCCTGCTCAATCACCAAAAACTTTGATTAGCACTTTAACCATTCTCAAATGGTGAACTTTGGTTTTAAAAAGTGTTTTAAAAGGATAGGCATTGGAAGGACTGATTAGCCATTTGGTACTAAAATACTGAATGGAAAATAAATATCTGATGAAGAGAAATTAATTTGATCTGAACTACAATTCTGATTTCTATACTTAAAATTTATGAAACAGTGAATGTGACATTCACTGCAAGTAAAAATCACTGTAATATAAAAACACAAGCCTGAATATTCACCAGCACTCAAGGTTTGTTAAATGTCACAGCAACTGTTTTATATATACTTTCTTAAAAGTTATCCAACAATAAACAAGCACACAGATTGTTAATAGTTACATTAAATCATATAACGACTGGTATCAAGTAAAGCTTGATATAATATATAATATAAAAAGCGGATCATGTGCAAAAACAACAGATAAAACAAGATATAAAATAGAAAATAATATTAAACCAACTTAGACCATACTTTATATAAATTAATATGTATGTTTATATTTGTAAGCCAATGCCTATTGAATAAATATATAGATTCCCAGAGAGAAATGAGCATTGATCCATTGTATTTAGACAAAAGACCATTTCCAACTTTATATAAATATTTATCACACATTCACCTAAAAATTACTCAAGTGACCATTGTACTAACTATAGGGTCTCTTCATAACCCCGATTTAGTCACAAACAATTCACACATGGTTCTAAATGAATCAAATTTAGAAAGTGTGGGTGGAAGCTGTGTTAATGGTGTGTGAAAGCATATAAGACACCTATGTAACAAATAAAGTAAATGTTGATGGTGAATGTGTATCAAAATGAAACAGGAAATTAAGTGTATGGATTTACCAAGACATTTCTAATGGTGTTGGCAGGGGAGCAGTAGCCTAAAACGTTACTATTACGTTAAAACCAAATGACACCGATAGGGATAAATTATAGTTCAGCCTTAGGTAAGGGAGTTAGTTAAGCATAACTATTATATTAAAATTAGGGGGACATAGTGGAGAATTAGGTATAGGTCTAATATCCAGAGAGAATTTTAAGTGCTAGTGTAAGAGTAAAGGGTAGGTTATTAATAATGAAACCTAACGCCCACCCTCACCAAGAAAGCCATGTTTTTTTTTTTATATTATTGTGGGGGGGGGAGTGTATCTTAAGTGTTAAAGTTAGGTAAGGCCAAATGGATAGGTAATAGTTGGGGGACATTGGGGGTTATTTACGAAAGGCAAATCCCCTTTGCACTACAAGTGCAAAGTGCCCTTGAAATTTCACTGAAAGTGCAGTAGCTGTAGATCCGAGGGGGACATGCAAGGAAAATAAAAACAGTATTTTAGCTTGCACATGATTGGATGATAAAAATCAGCAGAGCTTGCCCTCATTTCAGATCTACCCCTCAGATTTATAGTGACTGCACTTCCAAGTGTACTTTCAGTGCAATTTAAAGTGCACTTTGCACTTGTATTGCAAAGTGGATTTGCCTTTCGTAAATGACCCCCATTGGTTACCAACACTGAACTTAACATTCTCAGCACAGCACAAAAAAAAGCATTTGGGTTTCAAGCACTGAGAAGTAATGTAATAAATGTGCACCTTAAAGTTTCTGTTGCACATTATTCTAGATCACTGTGTTGCAAAACATTATGAGCAATGCAGAAATCACTTTGCTTTTACATTCAGGCCCCTGTTGCCAGATCATCTGCGGTGGTTTTGGCAACCACTATTTAAATGAAAACCATTTAATGCAAGAATATGAGTAATCTGTGTTAAATGCATTATAACAGGGTTACTGATCAGAGATTTATTCCCTCTCTTATTTACTTGTATGTCTAACACTTCAGCATGACTCATGAGGAAATGAAAGGTTAACTGAAGTCTGTTAGTTGTTGTCAATTGTCACCTGCCTGACGCCACATACTGCACCCTCAGGGGCAGTGAAGGGTAAATGAGGGAGGGCAGGCAGTTGAAAACTATCAGCAAACAGTAGGCTTCAGGTGACCTTTACCATGTGGACAAGTCAAATACACAAAGTATTATTACGATTAAAAATAATCTTTAAAAAAGAAACCTGCACTGTTATATTTGACTGCCTTTATTTAAAAGGTACTGCCATAACATTTTTAACCTGTACTAGTTTTCCCCTCACACTCCAAAAACATGCTGGTGGGTTCATTGTCTCCTGTCTATAAATTTGCCCTAGAATGTAATTTTATTGGTTGAACTAGATGGACTTGTGTCTTCTTTCAGCCAGACTAACTATGTATGTATGTATGTATGTATGTATGTATGTATGTATGTATGTATGATAGAGACCAGATTGTAAGCTTGTTGAGGGCTTGGACTGAATGTTCAAAATAATGCATATGTAAAGCAATGAGTAAATTGTCAGCACTATATAAATATCTGTAATAAAACGTATAAACTGCTCTCAGTTCTTCTAAAACTGTTGGACGCCTAGCAGATTCTGGCATCAGTACGTGACTAAGCTGGAAGAAGCAGGCAGCAAGAAAAATCAGAACTGCTAAACTGCATACTGGTGACAGGTGCTGGACTTAAAGTACCGAACCTACTGGATCAGCATCACATACAGTCAACTATTGCTTTCACAAAGAAAGGTCAGCAACAGCAGCCATGTTTATTTCTTTCAATACAAGTTTCCTTTATTGGCGCTATTCAAATTCATTCTTTACAACCCATGTTTTTAAAAGGATTGGTTCATGGGTGGCATTTGATCGTTCATATTTAAAACTTGCTTAAAATTTGAAAATTTTCTTTTAATCTCCTTTGGAAAAAACGATTTAGAGGAAAACAACTTGAGATGATTTACAAAATGTACAAAACTTGAACAACAGTATAAGAGATGCCCATGATAACCAACAAGGTGTTATCTTTCACATGCAGCAGGGAGGGCAATTGGTTGCAATGGATAACAGCTCAAGAGTTGCTCCACTTTTATTTGCCCTAAAACTTCAGTCTTAGAGTATGAGGGGTGCATACTAAAAATAAATTGATTGTCACATTTTCCTTGCTTGGTAAGCCATGTTTCCCTTAACTTCATTACAGAAATTTGTAGATGTTCTCAAGTTCTACCAACAGTTCATGTGCAAAGGGCATGTGACTATTGTCTCAGCTATGTGACCCAACTATCTTTGTGTATATCTGAAAACATGAATTGTCAGACTTAAGAACAAGTGTATAGGAAAAACACTGCTCAACTTTATCATCTGCACCATAAACTTCAGTCAGCATCCTTACTCAAGGTATAAAGGCAAAAATCAATTATGAAACCTGGCTGAATGACCTTGGGGATAAAATCAGCTACAAAATAAGCCACCTATAGGATGTATTTATGTAGATCACAATGTATATATATCAAGGAAACATGGCTGCCCCATGTATGGTTACAGACTACACATAAAACAAGGCATTAAACAGTTAAAAACTGAATATATGTCAACCTACAAAAGAATACTTGAACACAAAGCAATTCATCGATTAAAGTATAATTTTGCCAAGTCTCTAAAAGAGCAGATAAAATGTTAGCATTAGGAAATCCAACTCCAATGACAGGGTGATGTGTTAAACAAAAATCTTGCCTCACATATAACATTTATTTAAGCATATAAAAC
The DNA here is from genome assembly GCA_028564925.1 of Lithobates sylvaticus. Taxonomy (NCBI): domain Eukaryota; kingdom Metazoa; phylum Chordata; class Amphibia; order Anura; family Ranidae; genus Lithobates; species Lithobates sylvaticus. Next base: position 126,313,584 of record CM053030.1, on the reverse strand, counting down.
ACTGCCTAGCTGAGCAATGTATAATATATTTTATATTCAAATGTTAAGGATGTATGTTTGCCTTATCAATAAAAACCATAAGTTATAAAATAGGCATCACAACTCTAACACAAAATACATTTACACCAAGTGAATTGCGAATTAGAAAAAACAAATCAAGTCAGTGTGTTTTGGTTCAAGAAGATGAAGCAAAGTGGATTATAAAATACACTATTTGATCACTTAAGATCAATGCTACCCATGAACCACAAAGCTGTTTTACAGGGCTATAAAAACCCAGCATCTACAAGATCAGCCAGCCATTCTGTAGAAATAATAATTGTTTAAATCAATAATTAGATGATTACAGCTTTACCACACTATAATGAGCATGTCGTTTTAGCAACTGCAATAATTTACAGGGAAAATTATGTTAATTAAAATCCTAGCAAGACAACCTACATGGCACTTACAAATGTGTAATGTATACCTTGTTCCCAACTACCTATAATAGAATATGATGCATCAATGGCATGTAGCTACTGATCAACACTATAACACAAGGTTCCTGTTACATTTGTCTTATTCTCTTGCTCTGCCATGTTTGCAGCAGTATCATATTACGTGCTCCAACTTGTACCCGATTGGCTCACTTTAGCAACAAGGGTCACATGAGTGTCATCTGTATTCAGAGATGTGGATTTACTAAAGGCAATCTGACTATTCACTTTGCAAGGGAATTTACTCTTTGCAATGGAGTTTTCTCTTAGCTTAGTGAATGTGGTTAAAATTCACTTTGCAGAGACTACCCAATCATGTGCAAGGCAAATAAAAACACAGTGGGCTGATTTACTAAAACTGGAGAATGTAAAATCTGCAGCAGCTGTGCATGGTAGCCAATCAGCTTCTAACTTCAGCTTTTTCAATGAAGTGCTAACAAAAAAAAACTGGAAGCTGATTGGTTTCTATGCAGAGCTACACCAGATTTAGAATTCTCCAGTTTTAGTAAATCAACCCCAGTGTCTTTTTTTGTTTTTTGCACATGATTGGGTTATGGAAGTCATCAGAGCTTCACCTTTGTACTAAGTTAAGGGAACAACACCCTCTTTGCAAAGTAAACAGCTTATTTTTCCTATAGTATGTCAACCCCAGTGATTGCCTATTAGACGAAACAGTACAAGTTCAGAAGTTGCTTAATGTGTTGGTACTAATAATGATACATTAATTTCCTATCAAAACTGCAACTACAGTAACAGTTAAAGAAGCTTTTAATAAACTGCCACATTAGAATATATCTCTTTGATTCAAAGGACCGCTACAAAATGTACATAACATGCAAGATAATCTATTAATATTCAATAATATGGGTTTGATTTACTAAAGTAGTATTAAGGTTAATGTTGGTGCATAAAGGGATTATGTGTTTACTCTGAATACCTAATCATGTGTGAAGGAAATAAAAAAATAAGTTTTATTTTTCTAGCACATGATAAATTCACCTAATTTATTAAGATCAGTAAACAGTCTCTAATACTTTAGAAAAAAACAACATCTCTCTGTGTAAAAATACTAACACTTGTCCAAAAACAAGGTCTATGACATTTCGATGTGCTGGACATACTTGTGCTGTGTTAGCTGCCATCTTAGACAAAAGGAGACAACAGAATCACCCTTGGTAGTTTTCTTCTATAGGATATCTGGACAGGATGTCAGCTATGTGTTGAACAATATTGCCTCCCACTAGACCACCTTCATTTCACATATCTAGTTTGATCATTTTCTCAAATATTGTTAAAAACTCTAACAAAAAACACTTAATATCCATCACTTTATAACTATGCTAAATAAATAATTCAGGCAATGAAATGTACTTCTGTCAACCCCAGGAAGTACAGAAAACATGAAGGAAAGAGTATTTAATTAAAAGTTTAATGCCAAAGCCACGCAGATACCCTCACATTATTGTAACATACAGAAAAAAGTAACTGAGCTAACTTGCAACTAAAGACTAGAACACTTATCAGTTTCATTTTATAAGAAAACCCAGTCAAAACTGAAACTGTAATGTGATAACTGAATTCATCAAATTATGTCAGTTATAAACACTTTATGCAATGGTCTAAACCCCCTATAGGTTCATATGTATCACAAGGGAAGTACATTAGAAAAACAATTATCTTAAACAGTATTATAAATACAACACAATACAAATCATCTATCACAACTTCCAACACACAAAAAAATAGCTGAAGGTTTATCAAAAATTACACATTCCCCTTAATAACAGGCTAATAACACCTAAAAACAAGTAGTATGTTATATTGATTTGCTACAACTGGAAACTACTGACATAACTCCCTTTTTAAATAACAAAGCAATGGCTTTCGATGCACTGCACATCATTAAATACATACAAGTCACAGTACTCTATTGAATGTAGAAAAAAGGTTAAATGATTCTATTTCATCTTGATGGCTCAAATACACAGCAACCATGAGAATCTATACAAAACCATTTCTTTCCATCAAATATTTACTTTAACCAAGCTACAATATAATGTAATCGTTCAAGATGTACATGCCAGCATCATTTAGCTTAATTGAAATGTTAATGCATGTTACCTTTACATGGCAGCAATTATAAGGGCTGGAAAAGGCCCAATATAGAATGGATATTTAGGACATGTCACTCAGTCACCAGCAAAGTCATATACACAGATATAAGGAGGCATACAACAAGCAGAAGCTGTTTAAAGATTTAACAGAACTAAACTGTACACAGCCACTTTACACTATCAGCTACAAGAAAAGCTAAAATGTAGAAAAGATTAAAATGTAACAAGCTCATTATGTGTCAAATAAATGAACTGAGAACTGTGACTCAACTTTCAAGAACTACACAAGCTAAAGGACCTCTCTTCATTTGGTTTCATTTCAATTGATTTTACAGATTACAAAACAACAATGAAAAATGTAATTGCATGTTTTAATGCTAATCTCTTTCTAAAAATAGCTTTTATTTCCAAAGATGAGATATATTTAGATCCATCAGTTCTTATAAAGAATCTGATTAAAACAAACATTATTTATAAATTTGCAATATAAGGATGCCAACTAGTGATCAATTGTATTTTTACACATCACATATGCAGCAATATAGGAACATATGAGAACCATGAAGAAGAACCACATTTTAACAAAGTGGCTTTTAAAAATGATCACTATTGTCTTTCTGATTATTGTGCATCACAAAACGAATATTTTAAATTACTTGTTATAATTAACCTAATACTTGGCTAGCCTGTCCTATGAATTTCATAGTCAAAGATGATCATATTTACTGTTGTATCCTCTATATCTAAAAACCTCCCAAATGACTTTGCCTCATGACAGATTTCTACTTTACTATGGGGCTGATTTACTAAAACTGGAGAGTGCCAAATCTGGTGCAGCTCTGCATAGAAACCAATCAGCTTCCAAGTTTTATAGTCAAACCTTAACTCAGCAAGCTGAAGTTAGAAGCTGATTGGCTACCATGCACAGCTTCACCACAATTGTGCACTCTCCAGTTTTAGTAAATGAACCCCATAGTAAAGTGATTGTGAAGTCTGTCAGGAGGCAAAGTCATTTGGGAGGTTTTTAGATATTGAATTATTACTCAAAAGATACTGCGCTAAAAGAATTAAAGGAGCTACAAACATCACAATTGACATAAATTGTGCAAAAACAGATTAATAAACAAGTGCTGCGCTAATAAGTAACAAAGTTGCATATATGTGATACATTAAAGTGCAAACATATGTTGTATAAAAGTTGAATTGAATTGCAACTGTACTGTTTGCCCTAACATTGTGCAGCTCTGTGCAAACTGTTGGCGCTATATAAATTCTGTATAATAATGATAATAATAATATACCCACAATTCAAACTCAGTACATAACATGTTAGATGTCCACCCTTCTGCATGCATAGATTTTCTTAGAAAGAGATGCTGTCTAAGGCTCAATGCACACTGGGCTTAAAAAAAAAAAAACTAAATTTCCTTTGACAGAAAAAAACGTTCATATAGAGCGTTTTTTGTACGTTTAGATGAGTTTAGGAGAATTTTGTGTTTTTCTTTCTGCCAGAAAGCTCCAATCAGGAACGCAAACCAGAAGGGTTTTTTTCTTTAGGTCTAGCTGCAATTTATTGGATTTATTAGATCTTCCCATTTTATTCACTTTGATCGTGCGAAGGACCTCATTTACATTTTTTTTCCCTTACCTCTAAACCTTGAACTTAAAATATGCCTGTAGCCATCCTAATGTGCATGGATACATAGAACGTTTGCTTGTAGAACACAAAACTCCTGTAGTCGCAGCGATTTTTTTAAGCCAGTGTGCATGGAGCCCAATAATGATAATACTAATAATATAACCACAATTTAAACTCTGTACATAACATGTGTTAGATGTCCATGGAGCCCAATAATGATAATACTAATAATATAACCACAATTCAAACTCTACATAGCATGCGTCCACTCTTCTGCATGCTTAGGTTGCCTTAGAAAGAGATGCTGTCTAAAGAAATGTGTACAGGAAACTAACAAACATTCAGCTAGCTTTCTGCTGCTGCTGCTGCTGCTGCTGCTGCTGCTGCTGCTGCTCATGTCACCAGTGTAGTGTTGCATAAGAATGAGCATTAGACATGGATCTTAGGGCTAGATAGTCATATTTCAACATTTTTACTTTGAAATCTTATCACTTTGCATGTCTGACCACTTTCACATGTTCAGAACTATGGAGCCCATGCAGGAGGCTCCTAATACACCCCACAGATTGACTATAGCAGAAAATACAACAGAGAATCCACAAAGCATTGGTATGCAGCAAGGTTTTGATGGAAATGTACAAAGCCACTAAAGAATAAGCCCATTGCAGGAGTTGGACAACGTGCTCCTGTCTTTTTAAAGCATCTCCTCTGCCCCCCAGCCCCACGTGGAACACAGCATCAGCAGCAGCTCCATCTCCTTCCCATTACACACAATGCAATATGCATGCATCTGTATACTAAAGAAAGGGGGGGGGGGGGGGTAAATCAGCAGCAGGAACTGCTGGATCTCTTACAGCAGGTGAAGTGTATAAAGTGCAACCCTAAATAAAAAATAAATAAAAAAAGGACTGATGATGCCACATTAGCTGCCCCCTCCATCAGCTCTATGAAGAACACAAGCTTGCAGCCTTTAGAAGAGCAATGCAATGGCTGAGTGTTCACAGCGGCGGGGGGTGGTGGGGGGGGGGGGGGGGAGAGGCAAGAGCTTGCTTTGCAAAGATAAGTTTTTTTTTTTTTTTTTAGCATGTAAAAAAGTGACAAGGAAGACAGTTCACATCACCTCCACCAGCACTTCTAAAGAGGCAGCCATAACTTGCTCTCACACACATCGTGCCAGCTCCCCATCCACGTTGATTATGTTATTTTTTTGTAGTTGTTTGTTTGTTTGTTTGTTTTTTTTTCAATAATAAAGTAATAAAAGACAGAAAACATCAACACAGGCGCCTGCCCCCGGTCTCCTTGCCACCAGCCCCATCCTCACTTTACAAATAAACTTTTACAAACTTTATTAAAAAGGAAATAAAACTAGGAGAATGTGTGTAAAAAGCTGGCAGGGCTGCGGGGACGGAATGGTTAAGGAGGCAAGTTGGAAAAGCCGGGACCGTGCGATGCTGCAAAACACCGGGACCGATGGGCAAACCTGGGATTTTTTAGGATTTTTTTTAGAATTTTTTTTTTTTTTTTATATAGTTATGCCTTCTATTCTCCCTCCATTTTGGTTGTTTATGATACTGACAACAAGCTGTCCCAGGAACCCGTCCTCTGTGCCCGATCCGGCCATCGATGTAGGGAAAGAAGGGGAGGGGGGGCATATAACGATCGGTATGGGCACCCCATCTTAGAAAGGGGGGAGGGAGACAGAGAAGGGGGGGGGGGTCAGATCAGATAGGACCCTGCAGCCCCCCCTGTAAAGAAGGGCATGGAAATGCAGCAAGGAGCCCCGGATTAGGGATGAAAGGAGTGCAGGGTGGATGAGGAGCCCCCCGGGGTGCCCCCCATGGAGATCGGGGCAGTGTGGGCAGATCGGGGGATTTTATACTGATTATTTTCCCTTTATTTTTTTGCTCTGCCTTTAATGTCTTCCCCTCCTCTCTCTCTCTCCCCCCCTCCTCCTCCTCCTCTCTGCAGCCTCCTGTCACTAGATTCACTGAAAGAAAGAAAAAGCTGCTCACAACTTCCATCCTGAGCTTCTCTCCGGGGTCCCAACTTGGGGGGTCACCCCCCCTAACACCCCCCCACCACCAAAAATCACTTTGTCCCCCCAAGATGCCACCATTTAATGCACCCCCCTTCTGATTAAATGAATTTCCCTAAAAGTGCCACTTTGCCCCCAAGTGCCCCCCAGGACCCCCCCAGCCCAGTCCCGGCACAGGCGGAGAGGAGGGGGGTGAAGTGCTAGAACTTTTTTTTTTGCCCAGCTCTCTCCCTCTCCCCCCCCTCCTCCTCCTTCTCCCGTCCCCCCCCTCTCCCATAATTTAAATAACCCTGATTTTCTCCGCTTCAGAGGGGACTGCGCCAGCCCAAACCAGCCGCAAACTCACCGCGGGAGCCTTAACATCCTTCCTACGGTCGATTTTCGGGGTTTACGCGCCTTTCCGATTTTTTAATAATTTTTTTCCCATATTTTCGCCTGGACGCTGCGGGCCTGGAAATTGTTTGCTTTCCCCTCTCTCCAGCAGCCATTGTAGTGTATGCGCTGCGGTGCAGCCAAGCTTGCCCCGGGAGACGCGCCCACCTCAAACGCCGCCCTGTTTTGCCGCTAAGCTCCGCCGCCTTGCCCGCGGTCCGCGGAGCCGCAGCCAATGGCCGAGGCGGTGCTGTCACCGGGCCGGCCGGGGATTGGCTGGAGGGCGCGCCAGTCATTTTCGGTGCGCTGTTGTGGGGCGGGTCCGGGGCGGGGAGCGGGTCGGGGCGGGACGTAGAAGGATTGGCTGGCGGGGGTGGCAGTCAGGAAAAGGCTGCTGGGGATTGGCTGAGGGACTTGTCAGTGTAGAAGGGGCCGGGTTTGTTAAGCAGGTTAGGGTGCGCTACTACTTAAAGGGGAGCGAGGCGAGAAGTTGACGTATTTCGAATTGGAGTTTTCCGACTTGTGAGAGGGGGTTGTTATGACCTTCCCGGTCACAGGTATTGTCACCCCGCTGCCTCTTCCGCCCTTCCTTCTATTTGTCCGAAGCTGTGCTCCTCCACCGGCCACACACAGGCTTGTCATTGTCACCCCAGTGTGTGTGTGTGCAGCACATGTCCTCCTCCAGGGGGGTCAGGGTCATGACTGCTGAGCTCCACTCACACGGTGTATGTATGGCCTGGGCTGCTCTATGGGGTACACTGTGTGTGGGGGAGGGGGTCACCAGGTAGTCACATGGAGGCTGCCATTACTGCCCTCCTTCCTGCTTCCTCCTTCACACTCCTGTCACTTCACTCTTCTTTATGATATTCTGACACACAGCTCACTCCACTCAGCTCCTAAGGCTGCTTTCATATTGCTCCAGTGCAAAAATGCATATGCGTTTTTGTCGCAGTGCGCTACATTTTTGCTGCAGTTTCCATTCATTTTAATGAAGAGGCGCGTTTTTATTTACTGCACCAAAAAAATGCAATAAGCAGGACTTTTATAAGCACGACTGACTGGTGTGAAGAGTTCAATCGAATCCAAAGGGATGCATTCTGTGTTTTTACTGCGTTTTAAAATAGAGCAGTGTGAAAACAGGCAAAAAAACACAACAGACTGGTGTAAAAATGTACATAGGATTTAAAGGTTCGTTTTAAAGCGAAGCTCCACCCTAAAGTGGAACTTCCGCTCATTGGAAACCTCCACCCCTCTGGTGCCACAATTGGCACCTTTCAGGGGGGAGGGGGGTGCAGATACCTGTATAATACAGGTATCTGCATCCACTATCGGGCAAAGATAGTCGCAGAATCTGCAGGTATTTACGCCACTTCCTGCCCCCCCCCCCCACCCTGCTGTCTGCTGGGAAACACACGGATCCCAGAGACAGCAGGGACCATCCTTATTGCGCAGCGCGACTCCCGCATGCGCAGTAGGGAACCGGGAACTGATTCCCACACCGAAGATGGTGGCAGCAGCTTCCGAGAGCCGAGTGACAGATCGGGTTCGGGTGCCGACATCGCGGGCACGCTGGACGGGTAAGTGTCCATATTTTTAAAAGTCAGCAGCTGCAGTATTTGTAGCTGCTAACTTTAAAAAAAAAATAAAAAAAACGCCGGAACTCCCGCTTTAAAAACAAAACAAACATGTCATACTTACCTCCTCTGTGTAGTTGGTTTTGCAGAGAGTGGCCCGATCCTCCTCCTCTGGGGTCCCTCTGTGGCGCTCCTGGCTCCTCCTGTTTCATCAGATTTGGCGGCCCGTGAGAATTTGTAACAGAGGTGACGTTCCGTCGCCGCCATCTTGCTACACCCCGCACTCCTCCACAGTAGGGATACAGTGAGAAGGGGGCAAGCGAACATCTTGTTACACCCACCAGAGTTTTGCATTTCACACTTATTTTTTACAGTAAACGGAGCTTATATGTTAAAATACAGTATTTAGAAATCCGACGGACTGTTTACATTATAATTATAAAATCAGAGATGTTCTGTCAGATTTGCAATCCTGTTAGATCAGCAGGTTTGCTGCTGCTTTTAAAATTGAACATCTAAACAGTCCGTCGGACTTCTAAATATTGTAATTGACCTTATAAGCTCAGTTTACTGTTAAAAATAAGTGTGAAATGCAAAACTCTGGTGGATGTAAGAAAATGTCCGCTTGCCACCTTCTCACTGTATCCTTACTGTGGAGGAGTGCGGGGTGTAGCAAGATGGCGGCGACGGAACATTACTTCCGTTACAAATTCTGACGGGTCACCTAATCTGACTAAACACCCCATTGAAGAGCCAATGGCTGCGCTGCTATGAATCTATCCAATCAGGACCAAAACACCGGCTGGAGCTGGTGTGCTCATCCCTGTCACTGGAAAGACCGGGTTCAGGTAAGTAAAAGGGGGGCTCGGGGAGGGGGGGGGGGGCTGATGCATCACAGTAGGTTTTTCACCTTAATGCATTAAGGTAAAAAACCTTGAGGGTTTACAACCCCTTTAAAGGGATGCATTATGCATTTTTACCAACAACGGAGCAGTGTGAAAACAGTCAAAAAGCAACAGACCGGTGGAAAGAGTTCCATAGGATTTAGGGCCAGTTCACACCATAGAAATGCAGTCTGGATGGATTCCAGATGCTTATCTGCATGCGTGTTTTTAATGTGTTCCAGTGCGTTTTTGGTGTGTTTTAATGCAGTCCAATGCATCCCCCCCCCCTCCTTATTTTTTTCTTAAAGGAGAAGTATAGCTAAAGCTCATTTGGCTGCACTTCTATGGTTCACAGGAGTGCAATTTGTTTTGCACTCCTGTGACCCGTTTTCAGCAGAGAGCGGGCTGAAGTCTGCTCTCTGCTGACGTCACAGAAGTCAGTCCAGGCACTGCGTCATCTCGACAATGGAAGTCTGGATCCACCAGGTGCCTGGACTGACACCCGTCTCAGCCTCTCAGCGAGCCTTTGAGAGCCTGAGATGGCCGCTCCCCTCCACAGCCCATCGCTCCAGTGAGCGAGGAGGAGGCAGAGCGGAGAGCTGCTAATTGACAGTTGGCAGCTCTCTTCTCGGGGAGTTGTCAGTGATCAGCGATGTTCGATCGCTCGGTTCTCAGTGTAGAGGCTCCAGGGGACAGATGCATCCACCTAGGTAAGTATAATTGGGGGGCAAAAAAAAAATTCTTTACTTCTCTTTTAAAAGGTAAGTTCACCTTTACAGAAAATCACCAGAACTGGTGCCCCCATTGGAAGATTTTCTCTCTACTACTGTTGTGATGTCATCCTAATATTTGGGATTTTCTTTCTCTTTTGCTCTGTGATAATGGTAAATAGGAAAAATAGAGGGTGAATCCTTCCTAAAGGGCACAGACATCAATACAATTTGACAGGAGTTCTAATCCCTCTCCCCAAAGCTTTTAGTTATATTTGAAGCCATTAGATGGGTAGGACAGTCAGACGTCATCAGATGAATAGGCATGCAATAGTAGAGCCCATGTGACATAGGTTCTTCTAAGGGTCCATTCAGATGTTTTCCAGTGAAGTGGATTGCAGGAACGTGCTTTTGCATGTTAGGCCCTGTTCACACGGGGTGGATCCTTCCAAACAAAATCCACATGCTCAGCGGGGGATCTCTCCGCTTATCCCCGCTGAGCAGGCAGGTGACAGGTCCTGTCCACTTCGCTATGCAGAGCAGACAAGGACACAACTGATTTCCTCTATGGGGCGGTCGGATAAACACGGACTGCATGTCTGTTACATCCGATTGTCATCCAATCTGACCCACTGGACGGATGGCGAATGTATCGCCATACGTCTGTTTTCAGCGGATTTTGCCAGATTGGATGCCTGGCGAGTGTCAGCAGACACATGTTCGCTTACATCCACCTCCCCATAAAGGATAATGGGTGGTCCGATCGAGTCTGCCTGAAAAACGGACAGGGGGACCTGATCGGTCCAATCATGTGAAAGGGGCCTTATGTGGTAGCGTATAAGTCCATTCATTAACATTGGCATCCCAAAGCCCTTCTGACCTACATGTGAGATGGAGGCTGCAATGAAAAAATGGTTCATGTTCTGTTCTGGTGCATTGACAGCCATTTTAATTCAAAGCTTCACTAAGGGCTAGTTTAAACCTGAATCACACAGGAGCATGGTCCACGTTCCAGTGCAACTCGGTGCGCTGCAATTTCATTCATTTGAATGGCCTGAAATCATACTGGATTACTCCAAAAGTAATGCACACTGTATAAATAGGAAGCGATAGCCCAGCCACCGCACACCTCGCCAGGCCCAAGCAGTTAGCAGGCAAAAGCAGCCATAGTTCAGTTCATCCAGACCATGCCCCCAACATGTTTTGCCCCACCCCCAGGGCTTAATCATGGAGGAGTAATACATGCACTAGTTTTAAAAAACACACTGAAACCGGATCACATAGTACTACAGAACAGATTGTAAGAATAAAGGAAGGGTGTATGGTCGATCAGTCCACCCACTCCATTCATATATTGCATTCATAGAAGCTGTAGTATGGCTTCTATATATGGTACAGCTAGATGGAACTCTACATTTGGTGGTGACTCTATATTTTTTCCATGTTTAAGATGTGCAAAAAAAGTGCATCCCTACTGTTTAGTTTTACAGTTTTGAGCACACATAACCACCTATAAATATGAAACCCCTTGTGACTGCTATATAACATAAGTCTAATGCCGCGTACACACGGTCGGAATTTCTGATGGAAACAGTCCGATGGGAGCTTTTTATCGTATTTTCCGACCGTGTGTATGCCCATCTTTTTCTGTCAATTTCTGACGGACTTTGGATTGAGAACCTGTTCTTAATTTTTCCGAAGGAAAACCTTTCTATCGGATTTTCCGATCGCATGTATGCAATTCCGACACGCAAAATTCCGACGGATGCTCGGAAACAGTTTGATGCGTGCTCAGAAGCATTAAACTTCCCTTTTATAGTGCAGTCGGACGTGTTTTATGCCGCGGTGTTATTGACCGTCGGAATTTGGTGTGACCGTGTGTAGGCAAGACAGTTTGAGCAAAATTGAGTCGGAATTCCAACGGGAAAACCATCAGAGCTTTTTCCGACGAGAATTCCAACCGTGTGTACGCAGCATTAATGTAAATCTCCTCTTGCCATTAAAGTGCAGCAGAGTTCACCTGTGTGTTTTTATTTCCCAGACCTGTCATGTAGAAAAAATAGGTATAAACTATTGTTAAGTGATGCATGCCACCAACACTGCAAAACTTGGCCTGGGCGTCTCTGCTTCAAAAAACTCTGCTCACAAATAGGGTTAAAGAACTTTAAAATTGGCCATTGAAATCCCTAAATATAACCAGTTGGCATCTTTATCTTATTTACTGCATTAAGGAAGTGGCCAGCATGTCATTCAAGACCTGACACTGTCCCCCCCCCCCCCCCCCCGCCCCCCCCCCCCCCCCCCCCCAGTACACGCTGACTGATCAACAACTAATCTAATCAAATTTTCAGGAGTTGCATGGAAGAAACACTTTTTTATTGTTTATTTTCTGTCTAAACCGTTTTCAACATGTGGAGTGTAAAGCCCCATACACACGGTCGGAAAATCTGACCACCAAATCCATCGGATTTGGTCCGACGGTTTTAGTCCGACACTGGTGTTGCATACACACGGTCGGACAAAGTTGTCGGAAAATCCGATCATTCTGAACGTGGTGACGTTTGTTGCCTACGACGGGACTACGTAGAGGCTAGTAGCCAATAGCTTTGGTCTTGTAATGTGATCTGAGCATGCGTGGCACTTTGTCCGTCGGAATTCGCTACACACGATCGGAATTGGTGTGATCGGACTTTTTTGTCGGAAAATCTATCCAGCAGGAGATAGAACTTTGTCCGTCGGACAATCCGACGGAAACTGTCCGATGGTGCCTACACACGGTCGGAATTTCCGACAACATTGTCCCATAGGACAAAATCCATCGGAAAATCCGACCGTGTGTATGGGGCATAAGAATGTATTGTGCCACACATGGTGGCTAAGGATATAACCCATGCATGTGTGAATTGCAGAGACCTGAAGTTACCAACAGTTGTGGAGATATTTACAGCTTTTCTCAAATGATTAAAATTATTATTTTAAGGGTTTTATGTATCAATAGTACTGAGTGTAATGCTTCCTAATTTTTTTTATTTATTTTTTTATGAAAGCTAACTCCACCGAACTGTTTTTTTTTTTGTATTGTAAATAGTGGGGGAGGGTTAAATTAACTCTGGTTTTGTTTTCTTGTTTTTATAGTGCCTTTGTTAACATTTGGGAAATATCCCCTCACTTTTTGTCCTGGCGACAGGGGTCAGACAGACAGGTTTGTTGGGAAATCTATACACGTGGATTGGGACAGGCACTGCAATTGAAACACATTTATTACAGTGAGGGAAGGTAAGAGCCTCTGTGGTGACTGTTTTCTGTGCTTTTCTGTCCTGGTGATCCCTACTCCTCCTTTTTTTTTATCTTGATGTGATAAGGGCAGGAAATGCAAAATTTCCCCAGTGGAGTCACAGGTAGCAGTTAAAACCTGACTGTAGTTCAGAGTCTCCCTGACTTTTCAAAACTAAAGAGAAAAAAAATGTCTGGAGTTGCACTTTTTTTCCCCAGATACAGATGTTATCATTTTTTTTTTTTTTAATCCCTTTCCAACTCTATTTAAAAAGCTGATAGCATTTGTACTGCCCCTCTATTTAAAGGATAAGTTCACCTTGTACAAAAAAATTATGAATGCACATTTTATTACAGGTAAAGAAATATGCATTTATTATTTTTTTTGTTAGGAACCTGTAAAGCATTACACCCACGATCAGCAGATGTCTGTCTGGCTGTACCTCTGATATGAGCAGGCAGTTAAACTCTGACAGAAAGTTCAATTAACTACCTACAGCTCTCAACAGCTCCCTGGTAGTTCATCGAGAATGACAAGCCAACGGCTGCAAAGGCTGTTGGTACTTTCAGTTTCCAATTTACAGAACTCTGTGAATGAATGATGCGGCCAGGTGGGCGGATCCCCGCATGGCCGTTTTTTTTATTTTATTGTGACAACAAGCCGGGGGAGAAGATCCCCTGCTTGCTGTCAAAAAAGGGGATGGGGGGGGGGGTGCGGGAGCCAGTGCATTTGTAACATGTTTCACTCTGAATATGGGTGTAACATGTTGCAAAATGTGAACTTATCCTTTTAACCTCCCTGGCGGTATGATTCTGTCTGGAATTTTGTGCTGAAAGCGGTACAATTATTTTGCATGGAAATTTGGCGTTTTTATATTGTAGGCATGCAATTCTTATGAATAACTCACTTAAATCTGTCCGAACCAGAGTCTAGTAAACATCCCGGGTATGATAAAGTTTGAAACACAAAATCATAAATTATAATATAATAAAAATATATATAAAAATTATTCAATAATGTAATCAAATCAAAAACACTGAAATTTGCTCAGTTGCAGAATAGTCGCTGTCATTAAATTTAGTGTTTGATGATAAATTGTGATTCTAATTTATTATCGCTGTTTTCTAGCTGGTCTAAAAACACTTTTGACATAAAGGGACACTTTTTGGTTGCTATGGACAATCTCCAGTTTCCAGGCAGAAAAAAATGTATTTATTATATAAAATGACATGCAGGGCACTGGGCAGACCACTAGGGACAAAGGGGATGTGTATTTTTTGTATACAGTACTGTAATCTGTAAGATTACAGTACTGTATGTGTTTTGTGTTTTTTAACTTTTTTGAATTTGGCGCCGATCTCCGCTCCCGTGCGTCGCAACGTCGCAGGGAACGGAGATCAGCGGCACTCGGGCACTGTGTGAATCGAGCGAGCAGACGGCTCGCACACACAGTGGGGAGACATCGTAGGATCCAGGGGATAAGGTAAGTAACTTCCCCCTGTTTCCTGCAATGCGAGCCCGAGTCTGGCTCAGGGTTACCGCTTTTGGTACTGAAGTTCCCACCCCGAGCCAGACTCGGGATTACCGTCAGGGGGGTTAAGTAAAACATGTTTTTATTGCTGTCTGTGACCCTTTTGAAATTTTATTCTCACTTCCTGTCCTGGTGACATGTTTGTTGCCAAAACAGAAAACAAGTGAAAGTCTCCTCAACATAGCCTCAGACAGCAGTAAAAAAGGTGTTCTATTGCTTCTCCACTGCATGTAAAACGAAATAAAAAGTTTTGCCTGGAGATGCACATGAATTAAAAAAGGAAATGTTTTGGTCCTTGTTTTCCATCAAGTTTGTAAATCAATCCATATACCAATTGTTGCTGTGTCTGTGTATAATGAAGCTCTGGGGACGGATTTTTTCTGACACTTGTTGCTTACAAGTTAAAATCCTATATTCTTTGCTAGAAAATTACTTAGAACCCCCAAACATTTTATGTATATTTTTTGTAGAAGAGACCCTAGAGAATATTGTTGCAATATTTTATGTCACACTGTATTTGCGCAGCGGTCTTTTAAATGCTATTTTTTTGGAAGAAATACGCTTTCATGTTCACAAGATTTATGGCAAGATCAAAAGATATCTATAAAGCAGAACTAAAGTTCCACTGTTACTGTACATGCTTTGAGCAGACATGCTTTTTATTGCAGAATAGACCTGCAATGTCTCTTCTACAATAAACTGCATCTAGCTGCCTGCTCACAGCGATCCACGGACTGTAAACTGAGCTGCTCAGCTTACAGCAACCAGCCCGATCCCTGTGTGCTGGAATGACCAGCTCCTGAGCATGCACGTTATCCTGCACCAGTCAATGAAGATAGCCGAAAACAGACACAGGAAAAGATGTCGGTGAGAGACCGTTGGAAATGTGATCTTTAAATAGGTTGTAAACCTCTGAAAAAAATTTCCCCCAAAAAACAAACCTGCAAGACAAAAGGCATAATGAGCTAGTATGCATAAAATACTTACCTTAGAACGATGCCCAGTCATACGGCTGACATCTTTCCCGGAGTTACTTCTGGGATCGCGGGCTCCGGAATTGTGATTGGCCAAAGCCGCGAAGACATCACTCCTGCAGGTGCCGCTGGTCACGGCACGAGTCCTGAAGAAACGTCACAAGCGGGCCGTTCCTTCAGTGCGCATGCACCGATGATGTCAGCGTATATAGTAAATATCTCCTACATGGTGCAGGTTTAGGAGATATTACAGCCACACCCCAAACGACCCAGCAAAAGGTACACAACAAAATTAGAATATATATATATATATATATATATATATATATATATATATATATATATATATATATATATATATATATATATATATATATATATATAATATAATATAATAATTTTATACACAACATTCCAGTGTGGCTGTACAGGTATACACGGGCGTAGGTGTGGGGAAGAGGTCTTGGAGTCTCTTGTAACTCCACAGATGCTGCTGTTGGCGCTGGGCAGAGCTCAGTGAAGTTTGGCCCTGATACCAGCTCTTCTGCTGGAGGCTCACCAGGTTGATCTTTCTTAGCAGAAAAGTCTATCAAATCCCCTGTCTCTGCAACTGGTGTCTGGGGATAGAGGTTCACCATCTCCTGTCCGTGGAACCCAAAAGATGCTATTGGTGCTGGGCAGAGGTTAGCTGAGCTCTGCCCTGTTGTCAGCACTTCAGCTTTGGGGATGGCAATGTCCAGATTTTCCACTGCCGATTCTCTGGCATGCTGCTGGACAGGCACATTCCTCCATCCAACCTCGTCTTGTGGAGAAACAGGTTTGTCAAGGACAGTCAGCACTTGCTGCAACCGCCATAAGACCTCCGTGTCCATAGCTGCGGGGGCAGGTGGGTAAAGCACACTGTTACTATGCCACATTGCCGACTCTTCAGCCAGGATTTCAGAGCTGTCGGCTGGTACTTACTGATGGTCCCAGGCAAAGGGAGCCCAGCCCTGTCGCTGAGCAGAGTCTAACAGCTGTTTGTAGGTGATCTCCAGCTCCCATTCCTGAATGGCCAGAAACTCTAAATCTTCCAGTGCACTTCTTAGACGTTCAGTAGCTCTTCTCTGAAATCCATGATTTCGTCCAATCGCCACTCCAAATCACTCCCAAAGTTAGGGTCCCCCTTCAGCTTCACATACAACAGTCCCAGGCCGCTGTAGCCAAAGCCTTCTGTTGGGCTGTAATCCGCTATCCAAGGGCATGCTTGGGATACATGCCACCGGAGGGCTCTGTAGCTCTCATCCAACCGCATCTCTGTCCAGACCAGCCTGCTTAATTCAGCTGTCTGCTCCTTGTGCTTTTTTTCTCCTAAATCCATACTGCGACCTGTACCTTTCCTGGATGGAGGGGAGAACTTTTCCCTGGTGGTGTTGCTCATGGGCTAGCGTTTCCTTCCAGAGTTTGCAGTGGATAGTCATACCATCCCAGCAGGACCTGGTCTGATACTGGTCCTCTGTGCTGTATCTGCATCTCTCGCAACCTCCTTTCCGAATTCCTCTTCCATGGCAGCTGGTATCTGTACCTCTCCTCTCCTGCTATCCAGACCTTGGATCCAGGTGGAGGTTGGGATGTCCCAGACTGCAGAAAGCATCCCACTGCTTGCCACCAATGTAACAAAACGGCCCACACTCCGCTTGAGTGCTTTCATCATATACCGCTTTCTTCCAGTCTAAATATAGATATCAGATGTTCCAACCGCTGATAACAACAAACAAGGCAATACTCGTTTGGTTGCTGAACATGGACTGTTTATTGAAAACACAGGTACATAGGTAATACTCTGGACAATCCCCCCCCCTTTGCATTCCGGGTGGGGTAGACTGTCCAATCAGCTTTGAGAGCTGTTGGAAGAGTTCACCCCCACAAATCTCACAGCTAATCTACATACACATCCCATAATATCCAAGGCAGACAGACACAATAGAACATTGGAATACAGCCACACCCCAAACGACCCAGCAAAGAGTACACAACAAAATGAGACCATTATATATACACGCACACACCATTCCAGTGTGGCTGTACATTGAATCCGATTAGTACAGATCAGAGTGGATTTCTCGGTCACCCTGTGCCCGTATTAGCGACATAGGGTGACTTAGACATAGGAGGTGCATGGGGAGCTGAAACAAGGGTTTCCCCAACCACCCAAAGGGATTCTGGGTTCCACGGGCCCCCCTGCCCAAAGTGACTGTTATGCTGCCTGTAACATCGTTCAGCATTTGGTGGTGGGTCAGTATGTCTGGGGCATATCCATGGAGGGACGCACAGACCTCTACAGGCTAGGCAATGGCACCTTGACTGCCATTAGGTATTGGGATGAAATCCTTGGACCAATTGTCAGGCCCTACACTGGTACAGTGGGCCCTGGGTTCCTTCTGGTGCACGGCAATGCCCGGCCCTTAATGTGGCGAGAGTAGGCAGCCAGTTCCTGGAGGATAAAGGAATTGATAGCATTGAATGGCCTCCATGCTCGCCTGACCTAAATCTAATAGAACACCTCTGGGACATTATGTTTCGGTACATCTTGAGCCTTCAGGTTGCACCTCAGCCTGTTCAGGAGCTCAGTGATGCCCTGGTCTTGATCTGGGAGAAAATACCCCAGGACACCATCTGTCGCCTCATTAGGAGCATGCTCTGACATTGTCAGGCATGCATACAAGCATGCGGGGGCCATACAAACTACTGAGTACCATTTTGAGCTGCTGTACTCTGTAGCATGTACTGCAGAAATCATAATGTATAACACTGTCATTCAAGGATAGTATTATATTCAAAAATAGATTGGCCACATAATTAGGGTATTGTTAATACTGCTCAGGTGTTCTTTGTAGAAGTTAGAAGGAATGGCCCGGATTAAAAGTATAACAAGTTCACTTTACAAAGTGAACATGAGCCAGGTGAAAAAATTGTTGGCCAAACAGAGTGCACCCTAAAGTTCCGTACACATGATACGAAAATCGGAAGTAAAATTTTGTCGAGCGATCGTTAGGAATCGGCTGTCGAAAAGCGCAATACTATTTTTTTGTACAACAAAACCTTAATTTGTACAGACTAACATTTTAATCATACGTGAACACCACGTCTGATTTTCGTATAATTAGTACAGTTTTCGGACGAAAAAAATCGTAACAGCAAGACTACGTATGCTCAGAAACAAAAGCATACATACAAAACTATTCAACACATTACATCACTTCCAAAGTTGAATTCTGTCGTCCGAGAATTTTCGTATGGTGAGTAACCTGTTCACTTTCGACATGAGACTAGCATGCAACAAAAAACAGAAGAACGGTCGTCCAAAAATCTGATCGTGTGTACGAGGCTTATCAGTGGGGTTGATTTACTAAAACTGGCAAGTGCAAAATTTG
Source organism: Lithobates sylvaticus (assembly GCA_028564925.1). NCBI lineage: Eukaryota > Metazoa > Chordata > Amphibia > Anura > Ranidae > Lithobates > Lithobates sylvaticus. The sequence goes on along the minus strand of CM053030.1, from coordinate 126,294,585 downwards.
GTGCAGTTGTGCATAGTAGCCAATCAGCTTCTAACTTCAAGCTTCTACTTGTTTAAATAAGCTGTGACATTAAAACCTGGAAGCTGATTGGTTTCTGTTTTATGCTGAACAAGATTTTGCACTCTCCAGTTTTAGTAAATTAACCCCAGTGTTCTGCACTACCATTGCATTCAGTAAGCCGCTGCCTGAATCGAAGTCCCGCTATAAGTCGTTGATCGCCGCCATTACTAGAAAAAAAAACATAAATATATCCCATATAACTTTTGTGCAAACCAATCAATATACGCTTAGTGGGATTTTTTTTTACCGAAAATACGTAGTAGCATACATTTTGGTCTAAAGTGATGAAGAACGAAAGCTCTATTTGTGGGATAAAAAGGACACACATTTTAGTTGGGTACAGTGTCAGTTAACCTCCGTGGTGGTATGATTATGTCATATTTTCGATGCTCAAAGCAGTACAATGTTTCACATGGCGTTTTATATTGTAGGCCTGTAATTCTTAGGAATAACTCACTTAAATCTGTCCAAACAAGAGTCTAGTAGACATCCCGGGTATGATAAAGTTTGAAACACAAAATCATAAATTATAATATTATAAATAATTATAACAAATAATAATATAATAATAACATTTATTTAATAATGTAATCAAATCAAAAACACTGAAATTTGCTCAGTTGCAGAATTGTAGCTGTCATTACTTTCAGTGTTTGATGAGTTTCCCCACAAATCACTATCCCTCAATTCTGCAAGTGATTCTAATTTATTATCGCTGTTTTCTAGCTGGTCTAAAACCCGCTTTTGATGTAAAGGGACACTTTTTGGTTACCATGGACAATCTCCAGTTTCCAGACAGAAAGAACAGTATATATAATATAAACCTACATGCAGTGCACTGGACAAAGCATTAGGGACAAAGGGGTGGTGAAATAATTTGATACAGTAATGTAATCTGTAAGATTACAGTGTACTGTATGTGTTCTGTGTTTTCCACTTTTTGAATTTGGCGCCGGGCTCCGTCCCCGTGCGTCGCAGCGCTCGCAGGGAACGGAGCTGACACTGTGATAAAACGAGCGGAGGACACGTCCCGCACACACAGCGGGGAGACATTGCAGGATCCTGGGGACAAGGTAAGTAACTTTGCCTGGATCCTGCGATGCAATCCCGAGTGTGGCTCGGGGTTACTGCTTTTGGTAATGAAAATTCACCCCAAACCCCACTCGGGATTGCTGCTAGGGATGTTAAAGTAACGCAGTGCCCTGTTGCAAAAAATGGCCTGGTAATGAAGGGGGGGGAGGTAAACCTGGAGCTGAAGTGGTTAATGTTCATTGATTAATTCTACAGTGATTTTCCACTTTAATAATTTTAGAGTTAAGAGGAATTTACATGGACCAAGTAAATGTTAAATTTGGTGATATTCTGTAACATATGAAAATCTAATTTTGTATTTTGTTCTGTTTTTTTATTTTTCAGTAAGATGGCTTCACTTAGAAATATTGATACTAATCCATGCTTGGAGGTTAGTTGGAAGATAACATTTTAAAAGAATGATTTAAAAGCACATTTTTATATAATTTTTTTGCTTTTTTGGAAAAAAATTTTAATATTTACAGTCATGGCCAAAAATAGTGGCACTCCTGCATCTCTGTCAGATAATGCACCACTCCACCCATAAAATTGTTGCAATTACAAATGTTTAGGAATTCTTTATTTTCTTTTATTTGTATTGGTATGACACAAAAAAGTGGAGAAAGAGAAAAAGCCAAATCTGACGCATTCCACGCAAAACTCCAAAAATGGACTTGACAAAATTATTGGCAGCCTCAATTTAATATTTGGTAGCACACCCCTTGGAAAAAACTGAAATCAATTGCTTCCTGTTACCATCAATGAGTTTCTTACACCTGCTCTAGGTCTCTCAGATTGGAAGGGTACCTTTTCCCAAATGCTGTTTTGAGATCTCTCCACAGGTGCTCTATGGTATTAAGGCCTGGTTCACACTTGTGCATTTTTAGATAATTTTGCAGATTTGCACTACAAAACGTGTCCCATGGCAAACTATGTTAAATGGACTGTAGTGCAAATCTGCAAAAAGCACTAAAAATGCATAAGTGTGAACCAGGCTTTTGAGCGTTTCCGCAGTGCTTTTTGCGGTGCCGCGATTTTGCCGCGTTTTTTTTTTTTTTCTTCTACTCTTTTTTTTTTTTTTTTTTTTACACTGTGTAAATATACAGTGTAAATAAAAGAAAAACGCAAAATAGCAGTAAAAACACGGTACTTGCGTTTTGGATGTGGGTCCATTGACTTCTATTACATGCAAAACGCTGCATTTTGCATGAAAAAAAAGTCTCCGACCCAAAAATGCAGAGGCACAAAAATGCATTGATGTGAACATGTTCCATAAGAACCCATGTTGAAAAATGTCCCTGCATTTCTGCAAAATGCATCAAAAAAAACGCATTAGTGTGAATCAAGCCTTAGATCTGGACTCATTGCTGGCCAGTATGCCAGGAAGCTTACACTACACTGAGCAGCGCTAATCATTGGCAGTGAGACCTTTCCCGATCTGTGCAGCCGCGGATCGGGAAATGTCTCCCTGCCTGTGATTAGTGCTGCGCAGTGTAAGCTTCTTGGCGGGCTCGGCATGTGGAGCTGCGAACTCGCCTGAGCCCATCCTTACTGGCCAGTTTCAGTACTCTTCAGCGCCTTGTTTTAAACCATTTCTGGGTGCTTTTTGACGTACCCTTTGGGTCATTCTCCTGCTGTAAGACCCATGACCTCTGACGGAGGCCAAACTTTCTGACACTGGGCCCTACATTGTACCCCAGAATTCTTTGGAAGTCTTCAGATTTCATAATGTCATGCAAATGTTCAAGACATCCAGTGCCTAAAGCAGCAAACAACCCCAAAACATCAGTGAATCTCCACCATGTTTGACTGTAGGGACTATTCTCTTTAACCACTTTCAGACCGGACCAATTTGCAGCCAAAGGACCAGGCCCCTTTTTGCGATTCGGCACTGCGTCGCTTTAACTGACAATTGCGCGGTCGTGCGACGTGGCTCCCAAACAAAATTGACGTCCTTTTTTTCCCACAAATAGAGCTTTCTTTTGGTGGTATTTGATCGCCCCTGCGGTTTTTATTTTTTGCGCTATAAACAAAAATAGAGCGACAATTTTGAAAAAAAATGCATTATTTTTTACTTTTTGCTATAATAAATATCCCCAAAAAATATATTAAACATTTTTTTTCCTCAGTTTAGGCCGATACGTATTCTTCTACATATTTTTGGTAAAAAAAATCGCAATAAGCGATTATTGATCGGTTTGCGCAGAAGTTATAGCGTTTACAAGATAGGGGATATTTTTATAGCATTTTTATTAATAATTTTTTTTTATTAGTAATGGCGGAGATCTGCGATTTTTTTTTTTTTTTGTGACTGCGACATTATGGCGGACACATCGGACATTTTTGACACATTTTTGGGACCATTGTCATTTTTACAGCAATTAATGCTATTTAAATGCATTGATTCCTGTAAAAATGACACTGGCAGTGAAGGGGTTAACCACAAGGGGGCAGTGTAGGGGTTAAGTAGGCCTAGGGGTGTGTTTCTTACTGTGGGGGGGCGTGGCTGTCAGCTAGTGAATGCTGATCTCTGCTCCAATCACAGTAAGGAGAGATCGGCGTCACTAGTTGCTAGGCAGAACGGGGAGATGCTGTTTATCTCGGGATCTCCCCGTTCAGCCGTCCCGTGAGACGATCGCGGATGTCCCCGCGGCGATCGAGTCCGCGGGGACCGCGATTGGACTCACGGGGGTCTCGACCGGCGCGGGAGCGCGCCGCTCCCGGCGCGCTCCCGATGGCACGGACAGGCAGAAAGGAGGGACTTATATATACGCCCTCCTGCCTGTACGTGCCATTCTGTCGACGTACATCTGTGTGCGCCGGTCGGCAAGTGGTTAAAGGCCTCATTTCTTTTTCCTGAAAACGGTAGAATGATGGGCTTTACCAAAAAGCTGTCATTTTTTTTTTCATCTGAACACAGCACATTCTCCCAAAAGAATTTTGGCTTTCTCAGATAAGTTTTGGCAAACTCCAATCTGGCTTTTTTAATGTTTGTGTCAGCAATGGGGTCCTCCTGGGCCTCCTACCGTAGCGTCCCTTTTTATTCAGATGGTGATGTATCGTGCAAGCTGACACAGTTGGACCCTGTGCCTGAAGGTCAGCTTGAATTTATCTGGAAGTTGAATGAGGTTCTTTATCCACCATTCGAACACTCCTTTGTTGCAATCTTTGATTACGTTTTCTCTTTTGTCCAGGGAGATTAGCTACAGTGCCATGGGCTGTAAACTTCTTAACAATGTTGTGCACAGCGGACACAGGAAGATTAGGATCTCTGGGGATGGACTTGTAACCTTGAGATTGCCCATGCTTTTTCACAATTTTTATTCTCATATCCTCAGACAATTCTTTGCTGTTTCTCTTCTCTATGCTCCATGTGGCACACAGAGACACAAAACAGACAGGTTGAGTCAAATTTTCACCATTTTAATTGGTTACCGGTGTGATTTCTATATTGTCAGCACCTGCTATTTGATACAGGTGAGTTTTATTACAAATTACAGGAGCATCACAAATTTGGAATGCAATTATTTCTTACAATTTTGAGAAGGTGCCAGTATTTTGTTCAGTCCATATTTGGAGTTTTGCATGGAATGTGTCAGATTTCGCTTTTTTGTCATACCAATACAAACAAAAGAACATGAGAATGCCTCAACATTTGTAATTGCAACCATTTTCTGGGTAAAGTGGTGCATTATTTGACAGAAATACAGGATTTGGCCATGACTGTGTCTATGTAAATATATACTATATTACCAAAAGTATTGGGATGCCTGCCTTTACACGCACATGAACTTTAATGGCATCCAATTCTTAGTCTGTAGGGTTCAATATTGAGTTGGCCCACCCTGCAGGCCAGTCAAGTTCCTCCACCCCAAACTTGCTCATCCATGTCTTTAAGGACCTTGCTTTGTCCACTGGTCAAATCATTTGGTGGAGGGGGGGGGGGGGGGTTATGGTGTGGGGTTGTTTTTCAGGGGTTTGGCTTGTCCCCTTAGTTCCAGTGAAGGGAACTTTTATGGCATTAGCAGACCAAGACATTTTGGACAATTTCATGCACCCAACTTTGTGGGAACAGTTTGTGCTCAACACTAGTGCACTAGTAGACACGGATGAGCGAGTTTGGGGTGAAGGAACTTGACTTGCCTGCACAGAGTCCTGACCTCAACCTAATAGAACACCTTTGGGATGAATTGGAGTGGAGACTGCGAGCCAGTCCTTCTCTTCCAACATCGGTGTCTGATCTCACAAATGCGCGTCTAGAAGAATGGTCAAACATTTCCTCAGACACACTCCTAAACCTCGTGGACAGCCGTCCCAATACTTTTTTGGCAATATAGTGGGTGTATATATGTGTTAAAAAAATAAAATAAAAATTATATATAATCTCCTGAACCCAATTATAAACGCAACACTTTTGTGTTTGCCCCTATTTATCATGATCTAAAATCAAAGATTTACAACTTTTTCTATGTACACAAAAGACCTATTTCTCTCAAATATTGTTCACAAATCTGTCTAAATCTGTGTTAGTGAGCACTTCTCCTTTGCTGAGATAATCCATCCACCTCACAGATGTGGCATATCAAGATGCTGATTAGACAGCATGATTATTGCACAGGTGTGCCTTAGGCTGGCCACAATAAGAGGCCACTCTAAAATGTGCAGTTTTATCACACAGCACAATGCCACAGATGTCGCAAGTTTTGAGGGAGCGTGCAATTGGCATGCTGACTGCAGGAATGTCCACCAGAGTTGTTGCCCTTGAATTGAATGTTCATTTCTCTACCATAACCCTTCTCCAAAAGCGTTTCAGAGAATTTGGCAGTAGATCCAACCGGCCTCATAACCGCAGACCACGTGTAACCACACCAGCCCAGGACCTCCACATCCAGCATCTTCACCTCCAAGATCATCGGACATCAGCCACCTGGACAGCTGCTGCAACAATCGGTTTGCATAACCAAAGAATTTCTGCCCAAACTGTCAGAAACCGTCTCAGGGAAGCTCATCTGCAGGCTCATTGTCCTTATCTGGGTCTCGACCTGACTACAGTTCGTCGCCATAACCGACTTGAGTGGGTAAATGCTCACATTCGATGGTGTCTGGCACTTTGGAGCGGTGTTCTCTTCACAGATGAATCCAGGTTTTCACTGTACAGGGCAGATGACAGAGAGCATGTATGGCATCATGTGGGTGAGCGATTTGCTGATGTCAACGTTGTGGATCGAGTGGCCCATGGTGGAGTTATGGTATGGGCAGGTGTATGCTATGGACAACAAACACAGGTGCATTTTATTGATGGCATTTTGAATGCACAGAATTACCGTGACGAGATCCTGAGGCTCATTGTTGTGCCATTCATGCACGACCATCACCTCATGTTGCAGCATGATAACGCACGGCATCATGTTGCAAGAATTTCTCGGAAGCTGAAAACATCCTAGTTCTTGCATGGCCAGCATACTCATCGGACATGTCACCCATTGAGCATATTTGGGATGCTCTGGATCGGTGTATACGACAGCGTGTTCCAGTTCCTGCCAAAATCCAGCAACTTCGCACAGCCATTGAAGAGGAATGGACCAACATTCCACAGGCCACAATCAACAACCTGATCAACTCTATTCGAAGGAGATGTGCTGCACTGTGTAAGGCGAATGGTGGTCACACAAGATACTGACTGGGTTTCGGACCACCCCCTCTCCCAATACAGTAAAACTGCACATTTTGGAGTGGCTTTTTATTGTGGCCAGCCTAATGCCGCGTACACACGTGCGGACTTTTGCCGGCGGACCTAGTCCAGCGGACAATCCCGCGGGACTTTCCAGCTAGGTCCGCTGGACTTTCCGAGCGTGTGGACTTGCCCACACACGCACGGACTTCTCCAGCGGATAATCCGCCGGCCAAAAGTCTGCGGGACTTTTGAAAATGAACGGACTTGCCCACACACGGAGCAGTCCGTTCATTTCGAACGTAACTTCAGGTTACGTAGCTAGCGTAGGCAGTAAATGCCGCCGCGCTAGCTCCGCAAGCTGGCATGGATTTAAAGGGAATCCCCACGCCGAAAAAACGGCGTGGGGGTTCCCCCCAAATCCAAGTCAGACCCTCATCCGAGCACGCAGCCTGGCAGGCCAGGAAAGGGGTGGGGACGAACGAGCGCCCCCCCCTCCTGAGCCGTACCAGGCCGCGTGCCCTCAACATGGGGGGTGCCCTGGGGAAAGGGGGGCCGTGCGGCCCCCCCCACCCCAAAGCACCTTGTCCCCATGTTGATGAGGACAAGGGCCTCTTCCCGACAACCCTGGCCGTTGGTTGTCGGGGTCTGCGGGCGGGGGCTTATCGGAATCTGGGAGCCCCCTTTAATAAGGGGGCCCCCAGATACCGGCCCCCCACCCTATGTGAATGAGTATGGGGTACGATGTACCCCTACCCATTCACCTAAGGTGTAAAATGTAAAGTACAAAAACACACACACTTTTGAAAAAATATTTTATTGCACTGCTCCGGGGGTCTTCTTCCGTCTTGGGGGTCTTCTCGCCGGACTCCTCCGCTCTCTTCTGCTCTTTTACCTAGCTCTTTCACGAGCGGGGGGAGTCCGGCTACCTTCTTCGTCGTCGCCGCCGTCGTCTGGGGGTCTCGATCCGCCTTCGGGGGTCTTCCGGGGGTCTCTTCTGTTCTTGCGGCGGTCGTCGTCTTCCGCGCCGCCTTCTTCTTCTTCTTGTCCTTCTTCTTGTTCTTCTTCTTCTTCCGATGTTGACCCGTCGTGTCTCTGCCCGGAATGCCTGTGCCGCTCTGCGCTCGGACTTATATAGGGACATGGGGGACAGGGTCACATGTTCATGTCACATGGTGACCCCGCCCCCTTGTGTTGTCACAGTCCCGGAGGATGCTGGGACTGTGACATCGCAAGGGGGCGGGGTCACCATGTGACATGAACATGTGACCCTGTCCCCCATGTCCCTATATAAGTCCGAGCGCAGAGCGGCACAGGCATTCCGGGCAGAGACAGCGACGGGTCAACATCGGAAGAAGAAGAAGAACAAGAAGAAGGACAAGAAGAAGAAGGCGGCGCCGGCGGCGCGGAAGACGACGACCGCCGCAAGAACAGAAGAGACCCCCGAAGGCGGATCGAGACCCCCAGACGACGGCGGCGACAAAGAAGGTAGCCGGACTCCCCCCGCTCGTGAAAGAGCTAGGTAAAAGAGCAGAAGAGAGCGGAGGAGTCCGGCGAGAAGACCCCCAAGACGGAAGAAGACCCCTGGAGCAGTGCAATAAAATATTTTTTTCAAAAGTGTGTGTGTTTTTGTACTTTACATTTTACACCTTAGGTGAATGGGTAGGGGTACATCGTACCCCATACTCATTCACATAGGGTGGGGGGCCGGTATCTGGGGGCCCCCTTATTAAAGGGGGCTCCCAGATTCCGATAAGCCCCCGCCCGCAGACCCCGACAACCAACGGCCAGGGTTGTCGGGAAGAGGCCCTTGTCCTCATCAACATGGGGACAAGGTGCTTTGGGGTGGGGGGGGCCGCACGGCCCCCCTTTCCCCAGGGCACCCCCCATGTTGAGGGCACGCGGCCTGGTACGGCTCAGGAGGGGGGGGGCGCTCGTTCGTCCCCACCCCTTTCCTGGCCTGCCAGGCTGCGTGCTCGGATGAGGGTCTGACATGGATTTGGGGGGAACCCCCACGCCGTTTTTTCGGCGTGGGGATTCCCTTTAAATCCATGCCAGGTCACGGAGCTAGCGCGGCGGCAGTAACTGCCTACGCTAGCTACGTAACCTGAAGTCACGTGCTAAATGAACGGACTTGCCGATGAGCGGCAAGTCCGTTCATTTCAAAAGTCCCGCGGACTTGCCCACTAACGGCGGGATTGTCCGCTGGACTGCCAAGTCCAGCGGATAATTTTAAAACAAAACTTAAAACTTTGGTCCGCCGGACTTTGGCGCCAAAAAGTCCGCCGGCGCCCACACACGAGGGGATTATCCGCTGGACTTCAGTCCAGAGGATAATCCCGCGGGATTGTCCCTTCGTGTGTACGCGGCATATGGCACATAAAAAAAAGTTGTAGATCTTTGAGTTCAGCTCATTATAAATCGGGGCAAACACAAGTGTTGCGTTTATAGTTTTGCTCAGTGTATATACATATAGTTGTGCTCATAAGTTTACATACCCTGGCAGAATTTATGATTTCTTGGCCATTTTTCAGAGAATATGAATAACACAAAAAAATTTCTTTCACTCATGGTTAGTGTTTGGCTGAAGCCATTTATTATCAATCAACTGTGTTTACTCTTTTTAAATCATAATCACAACAGAAACTACCCAAATGACCCTGATCAAAAGTTTACATACCCTGGTGATTTTGACCTGATAACATGCACACAAGTTGACACAAAGGGGTTTGAATGGCTATTAAAAGGTAACTATCCTCACCTGTGATCTCTTTGCTTGTAATTAGTGTGTGTGTGTATAAAAGGTCAATGAGTTTCTACACTCCTGGCAGACCCTTGCATCTTTCATCCAGTGCTGCACTGACGTTTCTGGATTCTAAATCATGGGGAAAGCAAAAGAATTGTCAAAGGATCTGCAGGAAAAGGTAGTTTAACTGTATAAAACTCTAATCAACTCTAATTAACTCTGGAAAATGAGGGGTTCTGTTGAAACCAAACCACGGTTAGGTAGACCAACTAAAATTTCAGCCACAACTGCCAGGAAAATTGTTCGGGATGCAAAGAAAAACCCACAACTTCAGGTAAAATACAGGACTCTCTGAAAACATGTGGTGTGGCTGTTTCAAGATGCACAATAAGGAGGCACTTGAAGAAAGATGGGCTGCATGGTCGAGTCGCCAGAAGAAAGCCATTACTACGCAAATGCCACAGTACCAAGTATGCCACTTACAATACGCCAAACAGCACAGAGACAAGCCTCAAACCTTCTGGCACAAAGTCATTTGGAATGATGAAAACAAAAATTTAGCTTTTTGGCCACAACCATAAACACTACATTTGGAGAGGAGTCAACAAGGTCTATGATGAAAGGTACACCATTCCTACTGTGAAACATGGCGGTGGATCGCTGATGTTTTGGGGATGTGTGAGCTACAAAGGCGCAGGAAATTTGGTCAAAATTTATGGCAAGATGAATGCAGTATGTTATCAAAAAATACTGGAGAGCTTCAGAAAGACCTGGAACAGGTACAATTGTTTCAAAGAAAACCAATAAGTAATGCACTCAACCGCCAAGGCCTATATGCACGCTCACCACACAAGACTCCATTGCTGAAGAAAAAGCATGCATCATTTAAAGTTTGCTGCACAACATTTAGACAAGCCTGTGAAATAATGGGAGAATATAGTCTGGTCAAATGAGACCAAAATTTTACTTTGGATGCCATAACACACACCATGTTTGGAGGTCAAATGGCACTGCACATCACCCCAAAAACACCATCCCATCAGTGAAGGTTGGAGGAGGAAACATCATGGTGTTTTTCACCATATGGTACTGATACATTTTATTTCCTTGGAGGAAGGATAAATGGAAAATTGTACCAAGGCATTCTTGATAAAAGTCTGTTGCCATCTACCAGGATGATGAAGATGAAACTAGGGTGGACATTTCAGCAAGACAATGATCCCAAACACAAAGCCAAGGGAACTCTCAATTGATTTCAAAATAGGAAATTAAGCTGCTAGAATGGCCCAGCCAATCATCTGACTTGAATCCAATAGAAAATCTATGGAAAGAACTAAAGATCAGAGTTAATAGAAGAGGCCCATGGAACTTTTTCAAGGTTTGAAGACTGTGTAGATGAATGGGCCAAAATCACACCTGAGCAATGCATGCGACTAGTTTCTCCATACAGGAGGCATCTTGAAGCTGTCATTACCAACAAAAGATTTTGTACGAAGTATTACATTTCAGTTGGCGTGTTCAATACTTTTTCTCTGTGTCATTCCATTTTGTGAATGTTTTTTTTTTTTGTATGGGTTGTTACCGACGTGATAAAATTTATGTCGCTGGCACCTTTAGAAATATTATTACCTAGAAAAATTATGACGTGTTCATTTTAATTTTGGCCTGCTTTTTAGTTGGTAGTTGCACATGATAATAGAGCAAAACATTTCTGTCCCTTTGTTTTAAGGAAAATGATGCCTCTACAAAGTGTATGAATGCCAATAACTACAGAAAGGAGATGTGTAGCTATTACTTTATCAGATACAAAGAGTGCAGAAAGTTTTGGGTAAGTTAAAGTTATTTAAAATGTTTAAAAAAAAAAATGTGAATTTACTTTCAGTGTATCACGCCTTAAAATGTGTAAAAATGGGACAGTTTTACTGTATAGAAATTTTGAGTACATTTTCCACTTGGTCTCCCTGGGCCGCTTTAGGGGAAAAAAAAGCATCTGTTTAGTTGGACCATCTGTACACTGCATGTTTTATTATCCTTAAGTTTTCTTGGCTGTAACTCGAAGTTTCAGCTCCCTCCATACATTTTCTATAGGATTAAGGTCTGGAGACTGGCAAGGCCACTCCATGATCTTAATGTGCTTCTTCTTTGGCCACTCCTTTTTATTGCCTTGGCAGTATTTCTTGAGTCATTGTCATGCTGGAAGACCCATCCACGACCCATCTTCAGTGTTCTGGCTGAGGGAAGAAGGTTCTCATACAAGATTTTACAATACATGGCCCCATCCATTGGCCCCTCAATGCGACAAAGTCGGCCTGTACTTTTAGCAGAGAAACGGTCCCAAAGCATAATGTTTCCACTGCTGTGCTTGACAGTAGGGATGGTGTTCTTAGAGTCAGCATTTTTCTTCCTCCAAATGCAGCACTTTCTCCCAATCCTTCTCTTAATCATTTAGATGTTCATTGGCAAACTTCAGACGGGCCTGTACATGTGCCTGCTTAAAGAGGGGGGAGGGGCTTGCGGGCGCTGCAGGATTTCAATCCATGGTGGTATATGGTGTTACCAATGGTTTGTTTATTGACTGTGGTCCCAACTGCCTTGAGATCATTCACAATCTCCTCCTGTGTAGTTCTGGGCTGATCCCTCATTTTTCTCATGATCATCCTGACCCCATGAATCAAAATCTTGCATAGAGCTCCAGACTGAGGGCGATTGATGTTTTTTTTTTGTATTTATTCCATTTGCAAATAATCACTCCAACAGTTGTCTCCTTCTCACCAAGCTTCTTGCTGATGGTCTTGTAGCCCATTCCAGCCTTGTGCAGGTCTACAATCTTGTCCCTGCCGTCCTTTGACAGCTCTTTGGTCTTGCCCATGATGGTGGGTTTGAATGTAAGATTCTGTGGACAAGTGTCTTTTTATACACATACGAGTTGTCATTCAGAGCACCTTCTTAAATTAACAGGACTAATCTGTGTACCACATGAGCCCATATTGTAGACAACATGCAGGAGCCAGTATTATTGTTGGTTTGTAGGGTATAAAATACAAATTTTACTCACTGAATTGCAACTCAATTTATAACATTTGTATTATGTTTTTTTTTTTTCAGTTGATATTCTGTCTCTATCATTTAAAATACACCTATGATAACAATTATAGACCCTTCATTTCTTTGTAAATGGGCAAACTTAGAGAATCTTCAGGTGATCAAATATTTATTTTCCCTTCTGTATGTGTCCGCCATTCTTCATAGAGAAGGCAATCCGTGTAGAAAAAAATCTATACAGTATAGCTAATTTATCAACCCAAGGAGTCTGCAGCAAATGTATCAGAATGAGCATAAAAAAAACAAAAAAAAAAAACTATTTTCAAAAAGAGAATAAGTGCAACCAGTAGGCATTTGTCTGGTACTTTCTCTGAGCCGTATTATGATCCCCCATAATGTTATGCTGTTTTAATAAATACACCTGGTGATTATTTTTAAATCACAAACTGTCAAATGGATGACCATTTATTATTTTTTTAGGTGAATTACACATGTTTTGTAATCAATCATCTTAAAACTCAATGTTTGTGTGGTGCTATTTCTCTTAAAAATTCTTTGGGATGAACCCAAAGTTACATGGATAATGGCACATTGCACTGTATGTTGAAAGCAGCACAAGGTATTCCTCGTGTTTGTGCTCCTAACCAAAGCTGAATTCCAGATAAACAGTAAAATACATAGTTAAATTGCATTGATGGTACCTGTTTTACCTACAAAAGGATTTATGATTGTGTTCAGCCAGATCTAGACGCCCCTGTTAGACAGCACAGACAGGTGCTGAACATCTTTAGGTGATGTGACTTTACCTCAGCATGTCACTTCAAACTAAATCACCAGCATCACTAATGGGATCATCACCGCACTTCCTGAAATCAAGAGCCTTGCCCAAATGCAACTCCTCAAACTGTGCTGCTGCTGAGTGCTGCTGTGCAGGGAGTTACAGGAGGCTGATATCGAGTCAGATCCAGCTACTTATGCATACTCTATTTAATATACATTGCGTTATTTCTTCAATAAATACATAACTTGTGTTTAAAGCAGATAAAAAAAAAAAACTCCAGTCCAAGTCGAAGTGGTACTCAGAGTACTTTTGAGGAATGACCAATCTGTTTGTGTATGGTGAGATAAAAATATCACTAGGGTTCATATTAAAGTGTAACTAAACCCAACAGCAAAAATGCAATATATTGTAGCTCATTAATCATTGGATGTGATGGCTGCATTCGTTTTTCTTTTCATTCAGGCTTTTTTACTTTTTCACCTGGTGATTGGCCAATAACACACCTCCTGTCTTAGGGTGGCTACATTCACTCTTTCACTGCATCTATGAAGGAGCAACGTAGGCACCCTTGGACAGCAGCACTGTCAATCAGTGAAGTGTGTGGTCTTGTATGGACTATTGGCTTTATATGGACTTTACAGTAGTGACTAATCTTTTAATGCTGAACTCCAGCTAACCTATCTTAAACTGGAACTTTACCCAAAACAACGTGATAAAAATGTTCTTTATCAAGGAATATACATTTCACATTAATACTTATGCTACCAAAATGAGTGTGTGTTGTAAATTGCCTCTAGCATTGTTCCTGTTTCTTCTTGCTGGAGGCTGCCATTTTGCTGAAGCCCAGAGCCCTGAACCTAAATCTTTAGGTTGTCAGCAGATCAGCCTCTATACATTTGGCACAGTGCCTCAAAATAGAGAGCAACTGAGCATGTGCAGAGCAGGGTGAGGCAGCGTATTACTGCATTTTTAATGTTTTAAATAGCTACACCTGCAAAAGGGGCCAGCCTGAAGTGATCTAACAAGACTTAATTTTCTGACTAAAGTTCCACTTTAAGCAGTTGCAGCAATAGATTTTTAATTTTTTTTGGGAGGGGGGGGTAAAGGTTTTACATTCATAGATAATAGCTGAGCAATTTACGCACATCTGACAATGTAAAATGCTTTGTTTCAATCCTCTACCTGCCATCTTTGCTTAACCACTTAAGCCCCGAACCATTTTGCTGGCCAAAGACCAGAGCACTTTTTGCAATTCGGCACTGCGTCGCTTTAACTGACAATTGCATGGTCGTGCGACATGGCTCCCAAACAAAATTGCCGCCTTTTTTCCCCCACAAATAGAGCTTTCTTTTGGTGGTATTTGCGTTTTTTTTATTTTTTGCGCTATAACCAAAAAAGCGTCAATTTTGGAAAAAACACATTATTTTTGCTTTTTGCTATAATAAATATCCCCCAATAATATATAAAAAAACATTTATTTTTCCTCAGTTTATTCCGATACGTATTCTTCTACATATTTTTGGTAAAAAAATCGCAATAAGCGATTATTGATTGGTTTGCGCAAAAGTTATAGCATCTACAAAATGGGGGATAGTTTTATGGCATTTTTATTAATATTTTTTTTTATAAGTAATGGCGGCGATCAGTGATTTTTTTTTTTTTTTTTTTTTTTTTTTTTAATCGTGACTGCGAGATTATGGCGGACACGGTGGACAATTTTGGCCCGATTTTTGGGACCATTCACATTTATACAGCGATCAGTGCGATTAAAATTGCACTGATTACTGTGTAAATGTGACTGGCAGTGAAGGGGTTAACACTAGGTGGCGCTGTAGGGGTTAAGTGTGTCCTGGGGAGTGATTCTAACTATAGGGGGGTTGGGCTAGCTGTGACACATCACTGATCATAGCTCCCGATCACAGGGAACTATGATCAGTGACACTGTCACTAGGCAGAATGGGGAGATGCTTGTTTACATTAGCATCTCCCCGTTCGTCTTCTCGGTGAGACGATCGCAGACATCGCATGCGATGGCACGGCGGCAAATTCAAAGGGACGTACAGGTACGCCCATTTTCGCAGCCATGCCATTCTGCTGACGTACATCAGCGTGCGCCGGTTGGGAACCGGTTAAAGGAAGTTGAGAAACAGATCTACTAGCAGGATCAACAGGTAATAAACTGTTACAGGGGGTACTCAGAAAAGAAGACTGCTCTTGTAATGGCACTGATAGACTGTATCATATATATAATTTTTTTATTTTGCCCATAGTTAAATTTTAAGTGTGTTTTTCTGTTGAAACTACTTTCTTCAAGACAAGGGGAAACTTCCGCTGAAGTATGCAGGTGATGGACTGTTTACTCACATTGCCTGTTTCATTCTAAAGTTCATCAGCACATGCATATGGGGGGAGGAATAAGAACGGTTGGCTTCTTAACCTCAAGGATAATCAGGGAACTGCAGCAGAAAGTCACTTCAAGTTGTATTACACAGTATGGTGATTTCTGCACATATGACCCTAAACCTTTTTTGTAGAATAGTCAGGTCGATCCCAGGAAGGACCTCCATTGTTGTGACTACTTTCAATATGATTAACTCTGGATTGTTTTGACTAAGTATAGAATTTCAGTGTAGTCATTGCTGACCTTAAGTATCTCACTCAAGCAATATAAAAAATCTTTAAATAGAAGAGTAGATCAGCTGGAAGTAATGTACCTCCTCAATTTGAATGTTCTAAATGTTTGGTAGCGTTAAAGTACATACAATGATTATATGTTTGAGCTTTATCACGTTTCTCTGAAACTCCAGATTTATACATTGCAATTTGTCTCATGGCAAACATACAATTTTAATATGTATAGACAGAATAGCAAATTATTGTATTTAGTCCATTTTTGAATGCTTAAGAAAAACTGGCTTCTATTGGCAGGAAATCTAAATGCATTCTTTGTCTAAATCTTATTATAGGTATTTTTATAGCAGCAGCAATTTACAGAGTGATTTACATAGTGTACATTTACATCAGTTCCTGCCCTCAAGGAGCTTACAATCTAATGTCCTGCGTTAACATGCATACACACATATTGGGGTGAATTTAGACAGGATACAATTAACCTACCAGCATGTCCTGCATTATGAGAGTAAGCCATGTAAACTCCATGCAGATAGTATTCCTAGCTGGAACTCAGTCCTATCTTGCATGCATGCACATATTGGAACCAATACAGACAGGGGCCAATTAAAGTGGTTGGAAAGGTTTACATTTCCCTAGTGATGTGAGGGGCCTCGGTGATACACACCGAGAAGAAACAAATCCTCCTACATAAGTTGTGCCTGACTATCTGCACTCTTCTCTTCTCTACATCTATTCAAATTGGAGAGTTTATAAAGCTTGCCCAACTGTCAGAAAAAAAAGTGGACGGAGAGCTGACGTAACACTTTGCAGAACTTGGGAATGAGGGGTCTAAGAGCTGATTGGGGGGAAGAGGCACCCCCCCCTTCACACAGGAGCAGAGCTGCTGCAGGATGTCAGTCTGCTGCGGATCCCTCCCCATCACCATTTTTCTCTTGGTGTCCGAAAACTTGTCACAAGTGAGTCATGCTGATAGCAGAGGAACAAAGCAGCAGACAGAAATTACACTTAGTGCTGTGGATTCAGACATATTCACACTATAAATACTTTGTTCAACTTTCATGTTTGTCGTTTACAACCACTTTCAGACCGGACCAATTTGCAGCCAAAGGACCAGGCCCCTTTTTGCGATTCGGCACTGCGTCGCTTTAACTGACAATTGCGCGGTCGTGCGACGTGGCTCCCAAACAAAATTGACGTCCTTTTTTTCCCACAAATAGAGCTTTCTTTTGGTGGTATTTGATCGCCCCTGCGGTTTTTATTTTTTGCGCTATAAACAAAAATAGAGCGACAATTTTGAAAAAAATGCATTATTTTTTACTTTTTGCTATAATAAATATCCCCAAAAAATATATTAAACATTTTTTTTCCTCGGTTTAGGCCGATACGTATTCTTCTACATATTTTTGGTAAAAAAAATCGCAATAATCGATTATTGATCGGTTTGCGCAGAAGTTATAGCGTTTACAAGATAGGGGATAGTTTTATAGCATTTTTATTAATAATTTTTTTTTTATTAGTAATGGCGGAGATCTGCGATTTTTTTTTTTTTTGTGACTGCGACATTATGGCGGACACATCGGACATTTTTGACACCATTGTCATTTTTACAGCAATTAATGCTATTTAAATGCATTGATTCCTGTAAAAATGACACTGGCAGTTTAGGGGTTAACCACAAGGGGGCAGTGTAGGGGTTAAGTAGGCCTAGGGGTATGTTTCTTACTGTGGGGGGGGGGGGGGGGGGGTGGCTGTCAGCTAGTGAATGCTGATCTCTGCTCCAATCACAGGGAGCAGAGATCGGCGTCACTAGTTGCTAGGCAGAACGGGGAGATGCTGTTTATCTCGGCATCTCCCCGTTCAGCCGTCCGGTGAGACGATCGCGGATGTCCCCGCGGCGATCGAATCCGCGGGGACCGCGATCGGACTCACGGGGGTCCCGACCGGCGCGGGAGCGCGCCGCTCCTGGCGCGCTCCCGATGGCACGGACAGGCAGAAAGGAGGGACTTATATATACGCCCTCCTGCCTGTACGTGCCATTCTGTCGACGTACATCTGTGTACGCCGGTCGGCAAGTGGTTAAGCTACCAGCATGGCTATGAAATGTAGAAGGAAACCTATGCAAGCAAGGGAGGACATGCAAATTTCATTCCGCTAGCAAACTGACAACTCCAGTGCTGCAAGGCAGAAGTGCTAACCACTAAGCCACTGTTAACTTTTAAATAAAAAAGCCTGTTGAGATTTCAGTGCTTATAGCATATTTAGATGAAATTCTCAATAGGGATGCTATCAGCAATAAAAACCTAATGCCCCATACACACGATCGGAAATTCTGCCAGCAAAAGTCGGATGAGAGCTTTTGGTCAGAAATTCCGACCATGTGTATGCTCCATCGGACTTTTGCTGGCAAAATTCTAGCCAGCAAAAGATTGAGAGCATGTTCTCTATTTTTCGGTCGGAAAAAGTTCCTATCCGAAAATGCGTTCGTCTGAATGCAATTCGGATGTGCAAAAAATCACGCATGCTCGGAAACAATTTGACGCATGCTCGGAAGCATTGAACTTAATTTTCTCGGCTCGTCATAGTGTTGTACATCGCCGTGTGCTTGATGGTTGAAAGTTCAGAGAACTTTTGTGTGACGGTGTGTATGCAAGGCAAGCTTGAGCGGAATTCCGTCAGGAAAAAACATCCAAGTTTTTTCTGACAGAATTCCTGATCGTGTGTACGTGTGTGTACAGTAATTAAGAGCATCCCTAGATATCCAAAACACAAAAGAGGTTTTTGCTTTAGTTCTACTTAACCTTGTTTATTTTTGAGCCATATATATGGATGTAAATGTTTTTACCATCACCCATCAGAATTCAGCAAGTGCTCCCTGATGCTTGGGACTGGAGAGTATATTTCTGACAGAAGCATAGTAGACAGGGGCATTGTTCCTGCTGAACCAGCCGAATTTCAATCAGCCCATGGCCGGCTTTAGTATTGACTGCAAAATTTGTTCTGTCAATTGGCTTAACTAAGAAGACCCCACCACCTCAGTACTATAGTAGAAACTGACAGGACACTACAGACATGAAACCCAGAGTGCAGAGACATGCATAATTTCTAAGATTAGTCCCAGGCAGGCCATATCTACTACCTCCAGAGTGTGCTAAGTTATGAAAGTCTTCTAGCTAGTGTAAGCTTGAAGTCCATGGAGGTTTCTTTTGGACTCTACAGTTATTTGTGTATTCCACATTACAGAGAATGAAAAGTTTGGCTCAATGACCGAGTCAGGTGGGTGTAACTGGAAATTCTGATGTCAGTCACTTAGAGATATAAGTCAACATGCCATTCACTTTACAAGAATATCACTTCTGTGTGGGGTTGGTTTACATCATTGTCCCTGCAAATACTCCTAAGCCTCAAATTTGGCTGCACTGATACCTGTAATATAGTAACCACAGGGTACTATCACTGCTATATTTCCTGGGATACTTGTTTACCACCAGACAGTTGCTGTGCTTTCCAGACAATATAGCCATCACACAATCACACTGAATACCAGCAGTATAGTTATCCAGTAGAATGTATCACCTAGCGATATACAAATATCGATAACAATAGCAAGAGTTATGTTAAGAACCAAGCTGCGGGCTGTTGGGCCATTCTATATATATTATGCTTGCAAAAACTGCTGTTAATAAATATTAGATAGCAATATTGTTTAATGCACTCTGTTATAACCATATTCATGTGGGTTTTCTCGGCCTACCCTATATTGTTTTGTGTTCAATATAATGCTTAAGGAAAATTACACAGCATAGAGACACATGTAGACAGTGTCTTGGCTCTTTCTTTGTAAGCAGTAGTGGTATTCTTGCATTTAAGTGAAGGTGGAAGGAAATGCCCAGTCACAAATACTAATAGCCCCAATGATTGCTATGCAGAGGGTTATGATTATGTGACAGATTTCGATAATTGCCAAAATTCCAAATCCTGATGCAAACTTGACTCTGCCCTAAATTACCCCAAACAAGTCCAGATGAACACTATTGCTCCAGTTCAACCCAAAACAGTGTCACATAAAGCTTGATATTTCCAATACCTATGATGTGCGCAGTGCATACATCATAGCTTACCTGAAAATTCTGAAGCCAACCAATCTGACACATCTCTGCCATAACTGCATGAACAACAAATGAGTAGTTGGGTTAAAGTATAAAGTAAAGGATTATAAAGCCTAAATTTTTTTTTACCTTAATGCAAGAAATTGCATTGCGTACCCCTCCTTTTTACTTTCCTGGGCCCTCATTCGATCCAGCGTTGTGCGTTGCGTTGCTCTACTCACCCCATACTTCTTGGTCTCACAGGCTTTGTTGAGGCAGCGGGAGCCATTGGCTGCTGTCAATCAAAGCCAGTGACAAGGGAACGTGGGGCGGGGCAGAGTCCCACTGTCTGTGTCTATAGATGCAGACAGTGAGGCTTGGGAGTAAGCCTGCACGAGTGCACCCACTCATCAGTAGGGGACCTGAAAAGAGGAGGTTCAAGTCATTCGATCAGGTAAAGGCGGCTCTGCGGACTCTCAGTATCCGCTACAGCATTCTGTTCCCTGCTCGTCTGCGGGTTTAGGATGGGGAGACGGTCTGCTTCTTCACTTCTCCACTTCTAGGCATCTGCCTGGCTTGATACTCTGCCTCCCCACCACTGATCCAGGGATCTGTGAGTTCATATCATCCTGCTTGCTGTTCTGTTGCTCTTACTGGTCCTCAGTTTTGCTGATGTTCACTGCTATATAGCATACACACGATCGGACATTCCGACAACCAAATCCCATGTTTTTATTCCGATGGATGTTGGCTCAAACTTGTCTTGCATACACACGGTCGCACGAAGTTGGTCGGAAATTCCGAACGTCAAGAACGCAGTGACGGACACGTACGACGAGCCAAGAAAAATGGAGTTCAATAGCCAGTGCTGCTCTTCTGCTTGATTCAGAGCATGCGTGGCACTTTGTGCGTCGCAATTGTCTACACACGATCTGAACCAGATCTCACATTTTGTGCAACGGAAAATCCGATGGAAACTATCCGATGGAGCCTACACATGGTCGTAATTTCGGACAACAGGCTCCGATCGCACATTTGTCATTATAAAGTCCAACCGTTTGTACGCAGGATAAGGCTTTGCTTGGTTTCTCTTGCACCTTTTCATGTTTAAACCATTGCAACTCAAGTTTTGTACCCTACAGAGGACTAATTCAAAAAGAAATGGACTGCTCCCACTGTGGGCACTGCTTTTCTTGCACCAAATAATCAATCTTTGGAGACTCTTTTGAAGTCTTTCTTTGCTCTGGCAAGTCTAGCCTTTGTTGACACCTTATCAGTTGCCCAGACTATAGCAAACTGGGCTGGATAATTCAATAGTGGACTGTCTCCTAATATAAATATATTCTGTATGCAAGTTCACAGCTCTTGGTTAGCTTACCCTGCTTAAGAAAGGTGCCTTTTTGTATATTTTCTTTAAAGATGAGCTACTATTTGGAAAAATCCCTGAGGAATACATTTAGGTGGTTATGGAGGAAAGGGGGTTGCTACCTTATATCCAAAATTACACCTGTCTATTGAATTGTCTGCCTCTAACTTACATGTGCGGTCTGTTCACCCCCTCCAGGCGTCATCTTTTTCATGTCCATATTTTTGTGGGGGGTACCCTAAACTAAGCAAATCAGACCTGATCAGAATCCCTACTTCAGGAGGTGTAAGAACATCAATTTACATTTGCTCCAGCTTAGTACAAAGACAACCTGGCTTTAATTTTAGGAGAGGTACAGAGTCTTAATTGCTGTCCTCTTTCTGTTCCTTTCTACTACCTGTTTTTACTTGTTGCTTTCCAAAAAGCAGACTGTTTTCCTACACCACCTAGCAGCTTACAGTCGCAAGGGGTGGTCATCTCTTTTTTTGTTTTAGGTCCAAATACAAGGACTTCCAAATCCTACAAATGGACCTGTGGCAGTTTATAGGGATGCGTGTTCCATCACACCCATCAAACATCCTATTCATATTACTGCAATACCTGGACTCCTAGTTGGTCTTCTGCTATATCTATTCACACTTTAATGTAGGCTTTACATTAAAGAAAAAAGTTACCACACTCTGTGGTGCTATGTCATTAGATCCTTAATCCCACTCTGAACATTCATATCCCAGGAAATCTTGCCCAATGCCCAAATGCTAATGCTCACACTTTGGTTAATACTGCTTCCTTCTCGTGCTCCTCTAATTTTGTATTGCACAGGGTATCTGGGTCTAATCCTGACCTCATGCTTAATCACATCTCCTCCAGGATGACATTTTGTCTATCGCTAACCCTATGTTCATGAACATACTCTCATTGGTAGCCTTTGGTTGGCTCTCCATGAGAAATTCTCTCAGGGTTTGCTGCAGTCCTTCGGGACAGCCAGTGGCCAGTTTTATTTACTCTACGTCACTGAAACTCTACTCCTCACTTTGTAGAAAGGTTGGTGCTACTACCTGGACCCCTTTATACCCAGATCTCCCTGGCCTACAATCCTCAGACTCTGTCCTGGGTTTTGATATACCCTTCCTCCCTCAAGGATTGCCAAGTTGCCTGTGTTATGAGCTGAGAAGTCATCCTGCTCATGTTCCCTCAAAGACCTGGTCATTTGGTACTTGTCAACTCCATTTTCTGGCTTAGTACTGGTAAAGAGCACATTGCCCCAGTTCTAAGTACTCCCCTCATGCTTGTTTCCTCTCCACATAGGGTCTGTAGCTGTCCTGACACTTGCTTGCCTCTCTCACCAAACATCTTCAGTATGACTGCTGTACAGATTCTCACCCAGAAAACTCCTAGCATACCTTAAAGTGGTTGTAAACCTAGTTACACTACTTTTACCTACAGGTAAGCCTATAATACGGCTTACCTGTAGGTAGTGGAAATATCTCCTAAACCTGCATGGTTTAGGAGATATTTACCATATAAGCTTGCGCCAACATTATCGGCGCATGCGCACTGAAGAAAGGGCACACTCGTACCATTTTTAAAGGGCCCGTGCCGTGACTGGTGGCTCCCGCAGGAGTGATGTCACCGGACTCAGCCAGTCACAGAGCCGGAGTCAGCGGCTCGGGAAGGAAGAGGGGTGAAGATGGATGTGGCCACCAGCGGGGACAGCGAAGACATCACGGGCTTCGTTTGCATGTAAGTGCAACATAATTATGCTTTTACTTTGCAGGGGAAAACCCATTAGGGTATACTTCCACTTTAATTCTCTGATATTCACCAGTTAGGCAAATGCCAACCTATAGGTTGGGTACCCCTATTTTCTGGGGTTATGCTAATCACTGCCCCCATACTCTGCAAATCTACATTCTGCAACTTAATATGTTTAGAATTCGCAAAACACCTTCGTACCCTGCAAATATTGGTTAGGTCTTGCATATCCTCTTCCTAACATGTTTGCTTTCACACTCTTTTTGCTTCCTTTTACAGGAAGTTGATCTTTGTCAACAGTTGCAATTTTCTGTACCCCTCTGGGGAATTCCTTAAGTGCTCTTGCCTCCAAAAAAAACCCTCCCTTTGTGTTCAAAGGGGTTATTCCCCTAATAGGGTCTCTGTCATTAGGGTTCTTCTTCTCTCCATTGCTCCTGGCAGCTGTGGTCCTTCTTGAGCACGCCTAGTTTTCCTCCTTTGGGAGCCCTCTCTTTTTAATGTGCTAGGATCAAAGTATCCTGGAAGCCAGTCTTTTACGGTTCCCTGGGGCTCTTCTTATCACCTTCTGAGGTAATGTATTTCTTCCTCAGTGCTTTGAGGGCATATCAAAACAATTATGATTCATCTTATGGGTGGGGTCAGAGTTGTTATCAAAATCTGCATCTTGTGTATTCTCTTTTGAAAACTGAACCCTCTTCCGTTTCTCACAGAGTTGACATTCTGTGTTATTTCCCCTTCCTCTTCTGGCTGGGTGGTTATTTTGCTTTTTATTTATTTATTTTTGTATTAGGGCTTCTGCCCTTAGGGATCAAGTTCCTAATTCCCTATTTGAGTCTATTCCCCGTTCTCCCATGTTTGGGTTCTTGAATTTTTTACAGAATCTAGCATCTGCCCATCTCACATTTTACAGGGCCCCTACCTCGTTTTTCTGTTCATGGTTTCAAAACCGTTTTTTAACAGGTGTCTATTTGAGCCCCTGCTGATCCATGCTTCGGCTTTCAGGTGTTTCCATTGTTGGTTGGCTGTTCGGGTCCATTGACCCTTGTTTTTTCATGTGGGCCTGTTGCTGCTGTCTTTGCTGTTTTATTGTATTGTTCCAAATTGTATGCAGTAAAATAAAAAAGAACAAAAGCCAAAAGGCTTATAACTACACATGATGAGGGGTGGATGATGTGAAGGGTGCTGATGACAATTCCTGAGAAGGGGGAGGGGATGTGATGTCAAGGAGGCTGAGGACATTGATGTTAAGGGGGGGGGGGGTGTGATAAAGGGGGGGGGCAGAGGACTCCAATGTTAGAGGGGCACTATGATATAATGTAAGGGGGATATGTAATGTAAAGGGGACTGAAGACATGGGGGGGCTCTGTGCAAAAGACACTGATGTAAAAGGAGGGTTGGGGGGGGGGAGGCACGACTGAGGACACTTGTGTAAAATGATGGGGGCTGTGCTGTTAAAGATGTGTCACCAGGGCCGGTGCTACCACTAGGCAAACACCTAGGGCGCACTGCTGCCTAGGGGCGCTCGGCCACTGGTTTCCCTCCGCGTCTGCATGCTCTGCAGGCTGCAGAATACAACTAACTAAGTCTGACCGGTAGTGTAATTAGAAGCGCAGCACTGGAGCCAGCGCTAGAGGAAGCAGAGCCAATGCTTTCTGTATAGCGCCGCCTTCTGTCACATGGACAGTGTAAAGGGGGTGGAGCCGATGGTGGTGAAAAAATTAGGTTTTGCCTAGGGTGTCAAAAACCCTTGCACCACCCCTGTGTGTCACAGCACAAATGTGAGGTTTGGACCTTCCCTGGATGAACATTTCATAGAGTGGACCTCTGTTAATTTTAATTCAATGCTGTATGCCTTCCTGCGACCATGTGCATAAAGCCTAAAAGCTAGTTTCTAATGCAGAAAAATATTTTCATATTTCCCAAGATTGCTTTTATATTGCTGCATAAATATTCAGCTGGAATGCAACATTTCAGATATTAGTTTGATATTGTGTTTTTCATGACATAAAAAAATAAGGATTTTTTTTGAAAAGCTAAATTATAACAAAATAATACATCTTTGGAATATATGTGTCAATCATGGGAAAGCGCGTGACTCAATCTTTTCCTCCCTTGTGCTTGGTTGCCAACTGAGACAACCAGTGCTGTCACATGGGGGTGA
Organism: Lithobates sylvaticus; assembly: GCA_028564925.1. NCBI lineage: Eukaryota > Metazoa > Chordata > Amphibia > Anura > Ranidae > Lithobates > Lithobates sylvaticus. Next base: position 126,269,213 of record CM053030.1, on the reverse strand, counting down.
GGAAGAAGTACACAGGTTCACTTAAGTTCTATCTAAAGCTAAAATCTTTTTTTCAATTTTGAATAGAGTTATAGTGTTGGGAGGTGAGTTGTCACTGAAACAGGTGTTGGAAGATTTCCCTATAATTCTTGTTCCACTCACAATGGTCAGTGGGACAGATGGAGAGATTGTGTCTCTCCAGATGCGTCACAAACAGCAATGGCAACCTGACAGGAGTTTGACCAGTCCCCACTACAAGACTCCTGCTGCTGTCTATGAGCCTATGAGGCGGGAGTGAACAGAGAGCCGCTGCTCCCTTGCATAACGATAGATCTTGATCATGCTCAGGTAAGTATAAGGTGGTGTCTGGGGGTGAGCTGCACTCAGAAGATTTTTTACCTTAATTTAGAAAATGCATTAAAGTGATTGTAAAGGTTTGTTTAAAAAATAAAAAAAATAACAAACATGCCTATACTTACTTCCTCTGTGTAAGGGTTTTGCACAGAGTGGCCCCGATTTCTGGGGTCCCCCAGCGGCGCTCCTGGCTCCTCCTCTTCATTGAGTGTCACATTCCATGGGGGCACTTGTGTGGGCACGCTCCTGAGTCCTGCTGCTGTGTCCATTGACACAGACAGCAGGACTCGGCCCTGCCCCCCAGCTCCCAGCTGTCACTGGATTTGATTAACAGCAGGGGGAGCCAATGGCTCCTGCTACTATCAGTCTATTCAAAGAGGACCCGAGACAGCGGCTGGAGCTACTGGGCTCATTCTCTCACTTGAAAGATCATGTTCAGGTAAGTAAAAGAGGGGCTCTGAGGGGGAGCTGCACCTTGAGACTTTACAACTCCTTTTAAGGTAAAACAATATATTTTATATAATAATATATATAATTTATATTTTGCTCTAACTAAATTAAAATTCCTCTTTTTATTTCAGCACACAGTCATGTTAAAAAGAAGAAGAGATGGTTTAAGTCCTGCTATGCCAACAGCCGAAGAAAGAAAGCAGATATTGGCATCATTTGACTCTGTGCCATATTGAGAAAGAACAATACTTGTACTCATTTAGGTTTTATTTAATTCTCCAATACCAGGAGATTGTACATTTTTATATTAAATGTGCATAAAGCTTGCTTGGTTTATCAATTTACTTGCAATTACAGAACTAGCCACTGTATATTGTTGCAGTGCCATGAAGACTATGATGGTCAAAATCCATGCTAGGCAGCACTGATTTTTTTTGTTAAGTGGGGGACATTTATCACTTTGTGTCACATTAGTGACACAAACAGAGCAAAAGCTCTGTGACAGGTCACAGGTTTACAGTATATTTGCAACCTGTGTGTCTAAATTAAGTGGGATCAAGATCGGAAGTCCTCATACCCCTGCCGGAACACAGTGTTGATGTTACATGCAGTTTTTATATACAGCGCTGACAGTGCATGTATTAGTGATAGAAATGGTTTGTTTGTGCTTGCCTGGCACAAACAATTTATTTGAAGTGAATTAAAACCTTGAGTTACAGTAGGCTTTAATCTATTACAGTAAATACAGGAAAATGTTTTTAGCATGCATGAAAGCTTGTGACATTTGTCAATGAACAAATGTTTTTATAAACAGACTACTTTTGGGTGTCAGATCAGTATTGGTTTCTTATGAATCTGGTATCTGTAAATGCCTATTTGATTGGTTGCCATGGCATATTGCACTTTGCATAAAATCACAGCTCTCTCTGTTGTCTTATTTAGCAGTTATGTTTTATGATGATGCAGAAGGCTTCCAGTTTCCATTGGCTAACTACACACATCCCTGTAGCGTAAGGACCTATAAACCAAATCTTTTCAAATTGTATCCAGCGAGGCAGGCTCTTGCTCTACTGGGAAATATTTACAATCGTGCAATTTCTGCAAAACCTATTTATATAAAAATCACTCATAAAAATCAATATCAAAGTCCCAAAAGTGGAATGAGGTCCCCCAAAATCCATACCAAACTAGGCCACATGCCCTCAACATGCGGAGGAGGGCTTGTGTTTGTTTAATTATACTTTTTTTTTTTTTTTTTTTAAATGATATGGGGTACTATGTACCACAACCACTGGACTGGGGTTGTGGTGGAGATGCCCTTGTCCTCATTAACATAGGGTGGGGGGAAGGTGCATGCTATTTTTCATTTTTTTGGTGTGAAGTCGGCACTAAAATTCATACCAGACCCAAAGGACGCCAGCAGGTGGATGTAAACAATCCATTTTTTTTCGAGACGGAAGTGCTTGGTCTGGTAAAACTAGCGTTCGTAATGGAGATAGCACATTCCTCACGCTGACATTTTTTAAATAGTTTAATGCAGCGCATTCTCTTCTTTATAATGCTAGAAGAATGAAGTTGTTTTGCTGCAGATATTCACACAGAGTTCTGACAAACTTATTTCTCGTGATCTCATGAATAATCTTCTATTTGAAAAGCGCGAATTGTCTCTCACCAAACTTCTACTAACACGAGATTAGCAGAAGGAGCCCAAAGGGTGGTCCAGTGGCTATTGAACTTCCTTTTTATAGTGCCGTTGTATGTGTTGTACGTCACTGCGTCGGAATTTGGTGTGACCGTGTGTATGCAAGACAGCTTGAGCGGAATTCCGTCAAAAAAACCTTCAGAGATTATTCGGATGGCAAAACCGGTTGTGTGTACGTGGCATTACAGAAGACTAGTTTAGAGCCTATGTCAACAAGCTTTTCTTCACTTCACATAGGTTCTGCTTACCCATGCCAGTCTGTGGCAGTGCAAAACCCGCTTGAAGCAGGTCAAATGGAGGTCATCGACACCTGTCTAATCCTGGATGATTACAGAAGCGTCTCAAATAATACCATCTACAAAGGCTCAAAGCCTGTCAGCACAGCCCTTTATTGTTTATTGCAGAGCTTGCAATAAATAAATTAAATTAAATATAAAAATATGTTTCCAGGAGCTTACAGTAGATGAATGGTGTATGGGAGGAAAAGAAAAGTTTAAGTATTTTTTTTATTTAGTTTCATGAGCACAAACATGTATGAAATTATTTTTGGCCTACAGTGTTGTACAAAAAATAATTTTTAATTTTACATTTTTATTACTACATTTTCTGAAAGAAAAAGATTTTCAGTACCTAGGCTGAGCCTGGAAATATCAGCATGTGTGCCTTACATCATTTTCTAAACCCATCAAATGGAAAAAAATATTTTGACAGATATCTATCATCTAATCTATAATCATCTATAGCTAATCGATCACATTATTGGAGGAATTATAAATTCTATAATATTTTCTATGTGTATGTACACACCCAAAAAAAAAAAAAAAATTCAATTTTTAGTGCGAATCCGTTTATATACATTGATGTTTCTGTGTGGTCAGCTTATATAATTGTATCTATTATGTAATTCCACATTAGAAGCATTGTAAATACACCATAAAAACATATAAACGGTCTTGCTGGTAGCCAGGGCTTGTTTTCTCATTTTAAATGGGACCTCTACAAATCCTTTTTTAATTTTTAACATCTTTATGAACTGCAACGGTATCATTTGCATAGGCTGAGAGTATTTAGTCTGCTGCACACAAGAGGAACCATTTTTCTCATTATCGTCTTCCTCAGTGATCAGACTGTAATATTGTAACTTTGTATCATGGTAAGAAGCTGCAGAAAGGGACTGATCTGGATCAAATATTTGTGGACACAACCAAGAACAGCACAGTCATTGGGAATAACGTGATTGTGTCATCTTTGAGCCTATATATAAATCCATGAAATAGATGCTGGATGATGTCTGTACACAATTGGCTCCGTCCTTCTGGTGAGAAAAACAGATGAAGACATTGCCAGGGAGAGTTTTGTGATCTTGGTGATTGATAGTAAATACTGGCAAGTGTTACACAGTACTTTGGCTACATACACTTAACATGAAAAAATATATCAGATGCAGGGTTTACTTCAATTGCATGTGACTGCATCACATACAGTATTAAGGTACTGAGGGGCACGGAAATCGCTCATACTTTTTACAAGCTTTGTATTGTGTACATTCCTTGTCAAAGGCTTGTTTTAAACTGATGCAGTGCTACATCTGAACAGTAGAGGGCACATTTTTACTAAAGAAGACAGCAAGTTAACTGTCAGGCTCGGTTCACACTAGATGCCGATGCGGCTCCCAGCAGGTGTCCTGTGCGTTCTGGTTCACCGTTTCAGGTCCGATTTCAGCCTGAAGTTCCCTCCACTGTTGAGACAAAACAAGTTTCTTGCTGGTGTGCAATGTGGTTTTCTCTCTGCGCCACTCATAGAAAATTCCCCCTAGAACATTACAGCAAAGATGCAAATTAGGAAAACAAAGTAAGACTGAATTACACTAAATGCAAACAGCACTTTTTTTTGGCATGTTGAGGTGCATTGCAGCCCATTCCTTTTGCCTTAAAGAGTGCAGCAAAGTAAGAAAATGCATTACATGGTTTTGTGAACAGGCCCCTTATGCTATGACTACACCGTCGGCTATACCTTTCTGGATTCAAAAGTTTGTTGCAGATATCTTTATTAGCATCTCATTGATTTCAGTGGATAAAGTGGCAGTTGCAGTGCAGTTACAAATTCCAGCATTATAATTACTTGTCCCTCATCTGATAAGCCTTGCTTAGCACACCAAACAGCCTCTTCTCCATCATGCTTGTAATTGCAACGAAACTGTACAGAGCGTTTCTACTCCAGTTTAATTAATACAGAGTACAAATGCTCCATAGGACCAAATGGAGGCTGTTGAGAGCATTCACGGGCTCGCTGGATGGGAAGCCATGTGACCAAAAAAGTTGCACAGTCAAGGTCTCAACAGACTGGGGACTTGTGAGTTAAAAGTAAAATTGCATTAAAAGGGTAGTTACACTTTAAAGAGATTTATTCATCCATATAGCCCAAGCCTTAAAGGAGAAATATGGGGTTACTAAAAAAAAACATATATACCTACCTCCATGCCATAGCATCTGTGTGACGCTGCAGCAGTCCCACGCCACCTCTGAAGCTGGCCTTACACTAGAAGAATTTGTTAAAAAAAATTTAGTTTTAAAAACTTAGTTCAATTTTCTTAGTAGTCGTGCGGTCAAATTGACACTTGTTTTTAACCGCACTGATGAGAAAATTCAAAGGAGCAGGATAAAAAAATTTTAAAAATGATTTCTAATAGTGAATGAGTTTTTTTTTAGGGAAAGTCCATTTACTCCTAAAGCTAATGTTAAAAGCAAACTTTTTTTAAGTGATTTTGAATGACATCATTATCATGTCATCAAATGTACTGATGAGAATTTTCATAAAAAAATTGTATGAAACTGTCAATGTATGGCCAGCTTAAGACTGAGAGCTGATAGATCCCGTATCCACTGAGTAGTCCACTCCTGATCTGCTTGTAGCGGAGAACAGTTATTTCACCCTGCTCCTCCAACACTCACTGGCGCGACAGGCTGGGGAGAAGGCAGATATGGCTTTTAGCCATGTCCATAAAAGCAGACTTATGCCGCGTACACACGAGCGGACTTTTCGACGGACTAGGTCCGACGGTCTTTCCGACTGACTTTTGGCGGAGTTCTGACAGACTTTTCAAATGAACGGACTTGGCCACACACAATCACACTAAATTCTGGCAGATTCGAATGTGATGACTTATGACCGGACTAGAATAAGGAAGTTCATAGCCAGTAGCCAATAGCTGCCCTAGCGTCGTTGTTTGTCCGTCGGACTAGCATACAGACGAGCGGATTTTTCAATAGGAACTGGGTCCGGCAGAGTTCCGGCGGGAAAATGTAAAGCATGTTCTATTTATAAAGTCTGTCAGAATTTTCAACAGTAAAAGTCAGATGGAGCTCGCACACGGTGATCGAATTGTCTGACGGATTTGTTCCGTCTGACCTTTGCTGTCGAAAAGTCCGCTTGTGTGTACGCAGCATAAATCCTTCCCGAATGTGGTGTGGCTGTGCCCTGTCAGTTGATAGCATGCAGTGCAGTAACTATCAGCTGATTCTGGATCACAGGAGCAAATTGGTAAATGTACTCCTGTGACCCAAAAGAGAAGTATAGCTATTAAAAAGGTTTGAGAAGGGGGCTGCACACCATACATGTCAACCAGATCCTTCAGTCATGAATCCTCTTCACCTGAAAATTCGTCTCATGCCCCTCAACACATTTCACCCCGATAGGGCTTAATCCTCCCTATCACAAAGAACCACGTCAGGGGCATGGTCTATGAGTAGAGTTTTGAGCCGACCCTTGACTAAAAGACCCGGTTGGCACATATGGTGTGCAGCCCTCTTCTTAGTGTTTGTTGATGGTACAGAGAGCAAGGGCATGCTCTTTTGGGGCTTCTGCACCTGGCAGCAGCATTCTGAGCTGGCGTGGGTTATATGCAGGGCTTTTGAGCAGTGCTCTTTTATATGCTTTCACAAAAAAGGGTCAAATCAGAAAACATTGCCTGCCAGGTATGGAAACATGCATTAGTGAAAATGCGATAATGCATGCACAAGTGTAAAAGGGCAGTTATGGCACAGGCTGCCAATCAGACATTTGTAGATACAGTAGGTACAACAGCAGATTGCAGGCATTCTGTGGCACTCAGGTATATTTTAAAAATGAAAACTACAGGAAAATAATGCAAAATACCTAAAGTGCATTTTCACACGCACCAAAAGAGCCACTGGGTTTAAAACCTAACTTTTATTACGATTTGCAATAAAAATAGGCTATTCCTAACAGTATATGAGATATATGAACTTATAAGTGGAGGCTGGAGTATTCCAACAGCATTCGTTCATTAACAATGTAACAACACCCTTCCAGACCATGTGGCTCTTCTAACAATTGGTCACTATATTTTACTTGTCACCTCAGTGTCCCATCCAATGGCTTATAAAGCATGGATGACAAGGGCATCACATAAATAATTTAGCTATGGCTCTTATTTGCAGGGTACAGCAAGTATCTATAAGGCTTAACTGCTCCCTAAAACACAGCACTGTATTGCCCCAGCCACTTACTCAGTATGCACTAGTTAAGGGGAAATGGGGAAATGAGCTTGTGTGGTATCCATTACCGTGTAGCTGCACATGGTCAAAATAGCCAACAAAATGGAGGTCCTTCTACATTGATCCCTATATAGAAAGTCACATGGTTTGGAAGGGTGTTACTACATTGGTAATAAAGTATAGCTGTTGGAATACTCCAGTCTCCACTTATAAGTTCATACCTTTCATTAAACTTTTGGGAATAGCCTCTTTTTAAATGCAAACCTCAATAAAAATTTGGTTTTTAAACCCAGTGACTTTTTGGTGTGTGTGGAAACACACTTTTTGTATTTTGCAATACTATTTGCCACATGACGGGTTGTCAATTTTTGCCTAGATGCTCAGGCTTGTTGTTTGATATACTATAGAAAAACAGAACTAATTAAGCTGTAGCTGCCTTCAGTGAAAGGTCGCTGTAGTTGTATCAAATCTCAGCTTTTCTTGAAAAGCTTTTCTCTGCTGTCCTGCTAGTCATTAATATTAAGGCTGGGTTCACAGTGTTCCTTGTGTATTGCGGTGCTCATAGCAATGCATGTCCCAAAATATGGTCTTGCAGCAGATATTGTACAGTACACAGTAGCTTCAATGAATGAGAATGGATGAGATTTCTACCTGAAATGAATTTTCATGCAGCAATATGCACGAGTGAACACAGATAAGCATATTCACACTGGTCTGTTTTCATGCAGAAAGGGTAGAATAATGCGGGATTTTATGGGTGCTTAATTAACAATGATATATTCAAATATTCCATAGAATCATGAACCTATTTTATTCCAAATCCCTTTAAAAGTACAATAAAATCAATAACAATATCATTTTATTTTTTTATTTACTACCAGAACACAGTTATAATGACATTTTCCATGCTACAATGATGTTAATTTCTCAACATGTTTCGGCAAATGTGCAGCTTCTTCAGGAGAGTGATTATTGTAGCACTTAAAACTATCCAACAATTGGATTGGTTTTATTCAAAAATGGGACATTTATTCATTATAATGGTATTTTGTGCACCAAAAAAAAAGAACAGCACAGAGATGGCAGAACGGTGACCCTAGGAGGGATAGAGGATCCTGTTTTAATGCAGCAAAATGTATGTATTTTACTGTAAAATTGCATTTCAAGAAGAAATCCTATTCATTTTTTCCATTCATAGTGGCTGGTTCATAGTTATGCATTGAAGTTTTGTGTATTTTGGAAAGGAAAACAATATGGGCCCATTCATACCTAATTACTACACATAACAACAAATACAGAACAGTGTAAATCAAGCCTTGCAGTTCATTTACATTGATGCATTATGGTTTGTGCACCTTACTGTGTGGTGCTGCAGCATGTTAATGCATGATTTGTGGTGCGTTCATTTTGAATGCCCCCCCAACACACTACCATTGCTGTGTGCCACAAGGCACATGCCATAGGGTAAGTTCACTGTTATAAAAAATGGTCATGCCCAGTTTTTACTTGGGGAAACTGCCAGTGTATTCAAACTTAATGGGCTGCCTTAACACAGCAAGTCTTAACGCACAATAATGTGCCACATTAACGCATGCACACTTCAACTCATAATGTGAGGCTAAGGAGGTGGGCCAAAGCTTTGCTTTTCAGAGAAAACTGTGATTTGCATTTAAACTACCTGTACCTCCGATCTACTGAAGCCTCTCTTTTACCTTTGTGCCTGGAGGTAGCTATGAATGTTGCAGCCTCAGCTCCAACACCATTGATTCTCTTGAGATGGCACAGGCTAAGCAGCGACCATTAATTTATATGACAGATTTACACCGGGCAATGCATTTGTAAGTAAAAAAATATCTCACAGTAGAGAAAGCGCTGTAGGATCTATAGTAGATACAAGCACTTTTTAGTTTATTGTGATAGTATAGAACAGAAAAACTTTATCAACAGTATGCTTTTCTATCTGGGATCACACTAATCCTTTAAACATTTAGACATAGTATTTGCATTAAATAATTTCTCAAAAGCAAAATGTAGGCTTCCCAGAATCTCCGCACAGGCACATGTGCTTATTTTAATGACATTTACTTTCTAATAAATGACAATGTGGGCATTCTGCACTTCTCACTTTGTCCATTGGCCACTAGATGGTGATATTGAGCCGCCCAAGCAGCTGCATCTTTGATGATAAAGAAGTCTCTAGAGATTTCTCTACATTCACTTCCAGTGTTATGATTCTTGTACTATTGCCATTGTTTTTAAACATGATAAACGTGATAAAAATGTACACACCAATAGCTCTGCATATGAGGATAGTGAAGGCTGCTATCAAAGTCTCTTTTTGAAAATGCTGGTTTCCGGGCTGTCATTCTGATGCTTTGACTTCGGTCCTGTCTGAATCTCTGATCCAGAACAAGTGCAGAAAAAATACATTCTGATGCTCATTTATAGAATGCATGTTCCCTCTATGTGAATCTACAAATACAGTGAGAAAAATTGTATTTTCAGATGAGCAAACACAGTCCCCCATTTGTTTCACATGGCAAATCCAATTTAAAGCAGATGGAAAAGATAACACAAGAAACTCACTCATTGTGGAGGGGTAGCAACACAAGTCAAAGAAAAAGATGATAAAGTTGTACTAATGGGGAATGTTTATAAAGCAGTTAACCTGATATTCACCAAACATTCACTGCAGGAGAATCTTCCTGGTACATGCATGTTAAATGACAGCGATTGATTATCCACCAGTAAAAGTTTGGTGAAAGGCGCTTTATAAATATGCCTCTTAAAATATAACTATGGGCAAAATAAAAAATTACATATATGATGCACAGCATTTTGGTACCCCTATACAGGGGGTCCCCGGGTTACAAACAAGATAGGGACTGTAGGTTTGTTCTTAAGTTGAATCTGTTTGTAAGTTGGAACAGGTACATTTTTTAAGTGTAGCTCCAGCCAAAAAATCTATTTTTAAGTTTTTTAGATAACAGGGAAGGGTTATCACCCCTGTAACATTTGTTTTGCTGTCTGTGCCCCTGTTCAGAAGATTTCACCTCACCTTCTGTCCCAATGACAATTGGATTTTGAAAATTTTGGGTTGATAGGGAAGCATGGACTGGTGATAAAGCATCAGTGGAGACACCTTTTTCCCATATTAACTCTTACAGGAGTGAATTTCCCTTCCTAGGGGTGGATTTCCTCTCACTTCCTGTTGTCTCCCTCCGTTTGTAAGTAGGAGTCGTTTGTAAGTCGGATGTTTGTAAGTCGGGGACCCCCTGTAACATAATTTTATTATAGAAACAAACAAAAAGAGGGTGCACCAGCCTAGTGGGTTATCCCACAAAATGTAATAAAAAAATCAACATAGATTCTACTCACAAGCATATGGATAAAATCGCCTTTTCAAGGCACTCCGTAGCTCTGTAGTCCTAGACTCAGCAATCTCCAAAGTGTAGGGGGACCTCATCGGTTCAGTGAGGTCCCCCTACATTCTGGAGATTGCTGAGTCTAGGACTACAGAGCTACGGACGAGTGCCTCGAAAAGGCGATTTTATCCATATGCTTGTGAGTAGAATCTAACAGGCAGGGCCCTCTGATTGCTTCTGGATTGAATTGTATTGTAACGGTACTGTTTGCCCTAACCTTCTAAAGCGCTGCGCAAACTGTTGGCGCTATATACAGTGCCTTGCGAAAGTATTCGCCCCCCTTGAACTTTTCAACCTTTTGCCACATTTCAGGCTTCAAACATAAAAATATAAAATGTTAATTTTTTGTGAAGAATCACCAACAAGTGGGACACAATTGTGAAGTGGAATGAAATCTATTGGATATTTTAAACTTTTTTAGCAAATAAAAAACTGAAAAGTGGTGCGTGCAAAATTATTCGGCCCCTTTACTTTCAGTGAGCAAACTCACTCCAGAAGTTCAGCGAGGATCTCTGAATGATCCAATGTTGTCCTAAATGACTGATGGTGATAAATAGAATCCACCTGTGTGTAATCAAGTCTTTGTATAAATGCACCTGCTCTGTGATAGTCTCAGGGTTCTGTTGAAAGCGCAGAGAGCATCATGAAGACCAAGGAACACACCAGGCAGGTCCGTAATACTGTTGTGGAGAAGTTTAAAGCCGGATTTGGATACAAAAAGATTTCCCAAGCTTTAAACATCCCAAGGAGCACTGTGCAAGCGATCATTTTGAAATGGAAGGAGTATCAGATCACTGCAAATCTACCAAGACTTGGCTGTCCCTCTAAACTTTCAGCTCAGACAAGGAGAAGACTGATCAGAGATGCAGCCAAGAGGCCCATGATCACTCTGGATGAACTGCAGAGAACTACAGCTGAGGTGGGAGAGTCTGTCCATAGGACAACAATCAGTCGTACACTGCACAAATCTGGCCTTTATGGAAGAGTGGCAAGAAGAAAGCCATTTCTCAAAGATATCCATAAAAAGTCTTGTCTAAAGTTTGCCACAAGCCACCTGGGAGACACACCAAACATGTGGAAGAAGGTGCTCTGGTCCGATGAAACCAAAATCAAACTTTTTGGCCACAATGCAAAACGATATGTTTGGCGTAAAAGCAACACAGCTCATCACCCTCAACACACCATCCCCACTGTCAAACATGGTGGTGGCAGCATCATGGTTTGGGCCTGCTTTTCTTCAGCAGGGACAGGGAAGATGGTTAAAATTGAGGGGAAGATGGATGCAGCCAAATACAGGACCATTCTGTATGAAAACCTGATGGAGTCTGCAAAAGACCTGAAACTGGGATGGAGATTTATCTTCCAACAAGACAATGATCCCAAACATACAACAAAATCTACAAAGGAATGGTTCACAAATAAACGTATCCAGGTGTTAGAATGGCCAAGTCAAAGTCCAGACCTGAATCCAATCAAGAATCTGTGGAAAGAGCTGAAAACTGCTGTTCACAAACGCTCTCCATCCAACCTCACTGAGCTCGAGCTGTTTTGCAAGGAAGAATGGGCAAGAATTTCAGTCTCTCGATGTGCAAAACTGATAGAGACATACCCCAAGCGACTTGCAGCTGTAATCGCAGCAAAAGGTGGCTCTACAAAGTATTAACGCAAGGGGGCCGAATAATTTTGCACGCCCCACTTTTCATTTTTTTATTAGTTAAAAAAGTTTCAAAAATCCAATAGATTTCGTTCCACTTCACAATTGTGTCCCACTTGTTGGTGATTCTTCACAAAAAATTTAAATTTGATATCTTTATGTTTGAAGCCTGAAATGTGGCAAAAGGTTGAAAAGTTCAAGGGGGCCGAATACTTTCGCAAGGCACTGTAAATCCTGTATAATAATAATAATAATTTTTAAAAAGAAATTGTGGGATAATGCACTAGGCTGGTGCACCCTCTTTTTGTTAATTTCTATATTGGCTACAGGACATCACCAGTCCTAGAGGGCAGCAAGACCTGGGGTGATTACCCCTGTGACGTGGAGTACCATCTATACCTGTACCAGGATATCCCACTTAGTCACAGGATATATTTTCCTGCTGTTGGCGATCGACATCATTTTATTACTTGTTAATCCTGCCAGTAAATCTCTTTGTATTTACACTTCCTGTAACAAGACATGCTGTACAGCATCCTCTCGCTTGGTAAGTAAGCTTGTATAATGGTAGGGCATTATTAACTAACTTCAACCATTCTTCTAGGGAGGGGGTCGGATTCTTTCATTTAAGGGCCAGAGCCTTTTTGGCATAGCAAAAGACTATTCTTAAGATGGTTTTCTGTGATGTGGGCAATTCTTTCTCCAGGTCTCCCAGGAGACATCTGGCTGGAGAGTATCATATGGAAGAAGTCTCCCACTGCTGCATTACGCGCACACCAACTTTAACCCCATCTATAGCAAATTTTGTTCCCCGTTCACCAAGTCACCCTGCACACAACATTTCCACATTAAGGCCAGCACCTCTGCACGACAGGCCTACTCTTGGGTCCCCTACATGCCCATCCAAGTGCCACCTGTTTTAGGCTGCCTGCTGTACAAATACTGGGCTTTGAAGAGATGAAGCTTAGGACATGAGCAACAGCAAGCCTAGTAGCAAGGGTGCAGGGACAAATGTGCAGACGAGCCTACTAAGCAGTGGAGATGGATGAATGCAGGGCAGGCGGCTTTGCTGTGCTCCTTCTGTACCCCTGTGTATTTCTGTGCTTGGCTCCTCTGCCCTCACCCCAACCACTGTGTGAGCTGGAGGGGCTGCGAGACATTTGAGGCAAGAGAAAGGACAGTTCACAAGACATATACTAGGGTATGCCTCCCTCTGCTTCCCTGACAGTACATGCCCCCCTCACAGCACATCATATGCCCACATACAGCACATATCCCCCCTGCACAGCCAGTCCCCCTTGACAGCACATCCCGACCCCATAGCATATATCAATCCCAGAGCAAATCTGTAAATCCAACACGTCTCAAAGCCCTTGTACCTCTGAGACTTTTTGTTCAACACTGAGACATAAGTCAGTCAGTACAAAGCAAATATAGAACAATAATACAACGTTATTGTTGCAACACACGTTTTAAAGAAAACCGCCATATCGGTGATAAGGAAAGTGGAGGTAAATAAGGCCTCTTCCATGTTGGAGTAAATAGTTGATTTTGTTGCATGCGCAGATATTGTGTTGCATCTTTAAAGTGTAAGTCCACCCTAACACTAAAATCCCTGCATCTACAGACATCCATTATCTTACACTAACCTATCTAGCCCTGTAAAGAAGAAATCAATATACACACCTTTTTTTGAAGCCGATCTGATCAGGTCTCCATCGGCGGGAGCTCTGCAGAGGAGAAAGCCGACAATGGCTGTGAAATAAATTGGGAAGTGATGTCACCCATAGACCTACTATGGGGCTTCCATTGTCGGATGGGTCCTCTGCACCGCCTCCGAAGGGAAGCCACGACTGACAGCTCAGCATGGGTTCGGGTCGGATCGGCTTCAAAAAAGGTATGTATAATGATTTCTTCTTTACAGGGCTAGATAGGTTAGTGTTAGAATGTGGGTGTCTATAGATGCAGGGGTTTGAGTGTTAGCGTGAACTTGTACTGTAAAACAATTCTGCAACGCAAGTTGTCTTAAAAGTGTTACTAAACCCAGGCCACTACATTCACTATATCTGGTCTCCCACAGTACACAGAACATGGAAATGCAATTATTATAGTAAATATAAACCGCTAAATACCTTTTCTCATCAGCAGTAAATAGCAATCTTGTGACTTCTATCAGTGTCTGGTTAAAGCTTGTAGGAGGAGTTTTCATTCTACTGAGACTGTCCTGTGAGGCTGCAGGACCCCTGACCCTCTGCCTGGACAGTGCTGATTGGCCTTGTGCTGATCACATGCACCCTCCACCCAAAAAATACTCTCTAGCAATACACACCAAACTGAGCATGTGCGGAGTGACTCCTAAGGCTCTGAACTAACAGGAGATGGATTGGGGACTGTGGAATGAGGGGAGGATCAGAAAAGATAGGATCAAACAGCCTTTTTACACAATGTGCAGGATTAACCCCTTAGGTTCCACAGTGAGTAGAACAAGCATTTTTCTGTTGTGTGTTTAGTAATACTTTAAGTTACTATGGAACCGATATTTGATATGATTCTATTACTCTCCTGGCTTCTCCAAATAGCTTTTTCGCAGGAGAGATACTTACAATACCCCTCTCAGAGTGGAAACAGATTCATATACACTTTACCAACACATATCATGATCTGTCCCAAGTTCCACCATTTGCCGCTCTACCACAAGATAGATTTCTATAGAGTATCTATGACTCTCTTCATGAATTCCATGGCAGTGTATATTACCATCTCTGTAAAAAGTATGACCAAGATGTTGTCTTGGCAGATTTTTTGACCATGGCTCCATCTTGTGGATTATTATAAGTATGACAGTGCATCAAAGTTTCACCACTGATCTTTACATTAATGCATTTTTTAACATTTTTTTTCTTTGGTGAACAAATAAGTACACAGTGCAGTCCACATTGTGAGCTTTATTTTGAAAGCATAAGCACTCTCCCATCCCATGTGTGACAATGCAATGCTCTGTGTCTGTAACGTGAGATCTAGGTTATGCCATGTGGGTTTGGAAGTGTATCGTCTCTAACTTTAAGATGATATGTAATTACCAAATTCAAGGGTAAACATTATTTTAGTGTGAGAGTGAAGAAATAGAGATAGATCTTGGTACCCTGTAGTGCTTGTAGTTATAGCTTCACACTAATGCATGATTTGCATACAATAGTATAATGCATGCCCTCAACTTAAACCTTAATGACTAATGTAACCATTTCCTCTGTGGCCTACTAAGAAACAGAGTGGTATAATTCCAGTTTGTCCTAAACAGTTCTGCACACCTCATACTCTTTCTTCTCACTCCTCAGTTGCTTAAAGTGTTACTTAACCCAGTACCCTGCATTCACTATATCTGGTCTCCCACAGTACACAGGACATGGAAATGCAATTGTTTTAGTAAATATAAACCGCTAAATAACTTTTCTCATCAGCAGTATATAGCAGTCTTGTGACTTCTAGCAGTGTCTCCTTAAAGTTTGTAGGAGGAGTTTTCATTTAATTTCTTGATTGTCCTGTGAGGATGCAGGACCCCTGACCCTCTGTCAGAAAAGTGCTGATTGGCCCTGTGCTGATCACATGCACCCTGCCAAGAAAAAAAAACTGTAGCAATACACACCAAACTGAGCAAAAATCCCAGTTACCTGCAAGTCACTGACTTCTGTACTTTATTAGTCACTTGGAATAAAAGAGAAGGTCAGACTAAAGTTAAAACACCTGATATGTGTACCTGTTTGAGGTCGGGGTCTCCAAAAGTGTTAAAATCAATGTATCAACATGACAGCCAAGCAACTATCATTTTAAGAAGGAGAGGTCAGTAATTTCAGCTTCCATATACCAACTGGTCTCTTTATTGTGCTTACATCCCCTCAAAGCTCATGACATTAACTGCTTCTACCAGTTACTGCAGATAAACGCCAGTAGAAGTTTCCAGAGGAAATAACATTAACATCCACAGAATTTTTCTTAGTTTGTAGGGTTCAATATTGAGTTGGCCCACCCTTTGCAGCTATACCAGCTTCAATTCTTCTGGGGAGGCTGTCCACAAGGTTTAGGAGTGTGTCTATGGGAATCTTTGTCCATTCTTCCAGAAGCGCATTTGTGAGATCAGGAACTGATGTAGGATGAGAAGGCCTGGCTCGCAGTCTCCACTCAAACTCATCCAGAAGGTGGTCTATTGGGTTGAGGTCAGGACTCGGTGCAGGCCAGTCAAGTTCCTCCACCCCAAGTCATGTTGGAATAGGAAGAGGCAATCCCCAAAATGTTCCCACAAAGTTGGGAGCATGAAATGTCCAAAATGGCTAGGTATGCTGACGCCTAAAGAGTTCCTTTCAATGGAACTAAGGGGCCAGGCCCAACCCCACACCATAATCCCCCTCCACTAAATGATTTGGACCAGTGCACAAAGCAAGGTCCATAAAGACATGGATGAGCATGTTGGGGTGGAGGAACTTGACTGTCTTGCACCTCAACCCAATAGAACACCTTTAGGATGAATTAGAGGAGGAGAGCTGCAAAGGGTGGGCCAACTCAATATTGAACCCTAAGGACTAAGACTGGGGTGCCATTAAAGTACATGTGCGTGTAAAGGCAGGTCTCCCAATACTTTTGACAATATACTGTATCACAATCAAAGTCACACACCTCACGGCTAATGCCACCTGTTATCAGGGTGCTGT
The DNA here is from genome assembly GCA_028564925.1 of Lithobates sylvaticus. Classification (NCBI taxonomy): domain Eukaryota; kingdom Metazoa; phylum Chordata; class Amphibia; order Anura; family Ranidae; genus Lithobates; species Lithobates sylvaticus. The sequence goes on along the minus strand of CM053030.1, from coordinate 126,252,429 downwards.
AGTGGGCTAGAGGGATTGTTTCATCCATTATCCAGACATAATGAAGATTTTCACCAGCAGACCTTCATGAAAGAAATTTGTCTTTAATCAGACATTCAGGCCCTGGATGAAGTCCTTTGGTGACAAAACACATAGGGCGGAGCCACATCATCGTGCTAACCGGAAGTGACGGCGGACACCATTTTACCTGCCCGATGTTTGTTTGGAGATATGTGCATATACCTTTTAACTTTGTGAGTGATAATCTTATTAAATTAATTTAACGCTTTTAAGGTTGACTTTCTTATTTCCATATAACGTATTTTGGAGCTGTGGATGTACATTTAAAATACACCCTAAGGCGGTATCTTTGCTCGCTTCAAGGCCCATAACGGAATGTGATTTAAAGGGGAATTCCCCAAAGCTTGCCAGACCTAACTGTCATCAGGGGGTCCTGGACAATTGGTAAGAGTGCACTCTGTCTGTATGTTGGTGGTCGGCCTTTGTGGTGAAGGGAGTGTGATTTTTTTTTTCATCTCTTTGGGACTGTTTTTATTGTTATTATTATGTTTACTGTTTTAAATGTTTCAGTTGGGATTATTTGCTTATGTTTATTATAGCGCAACACTGTGTTTAATATTTATTCAGACATTGACAAAAGGAAATTACCCCACCTAACAAGTAAGGCATTCCAAAATATTTGTGAAACGAAACAGCTTTTTTAATACAGTAATGAGCCACAATAACTCCTTACCACCATGTAGTAATGATCAACAGCTACAGAAGGTGTTTGAGGTTACTGAGGAAAGTACATTCTACAAGTTTACATACTTTTTGAACATTTATGATTGTTTAAATCACTGCCTCAATAAAAATTTGGTAATGTAAAATGTTGATATCCAACGTACAATAAAAAAAAGACTGTTCTTTATTATTTGGATGAAGATCAACTACTAATGTATAAATCTTCTAATTGGCTACAGACCTTTCCACACAAATAAAATAAACACACTAAATTCATTAGACTATTCACGTTGTATTTGGGCTATTTAATGAGTTTGGGCAATGCAACCTCCCACTCATGCTCCAAAGTGTGTGTGTGTAAGGCTACAGTGGGCAATGCTTTTATTATTAAAGCATATCTATGGTCAAAATGTAAAATCATAAATTAATTTTTACATTACATTTCAATAATTTCTAGCCTACCCCTATTTATCTGATCGATCTTAAAGAGGAAGTAAACTCTCCCACTCTGATGCTTCTTTTCATTTAGTCCATTATAATAAGTAATTATCAAACTATAGCCACTGTAATCCAGCCCAAATCGCATATTACTTACTGTTTAAAGAAACTTTAAAAAAACTTGTTTCCAGGGGTACGACAGCGCCATCTTAAGTATTGTTTTCTGAGTCCACAGTGGAGTGTATTTCCGCCCTTACATTGAGCACTTCCTGTACTGTTAACCAAGCCTCCTTATCAATCCAACATTTCTATGGCAACCCTGCTTCCCGGTTCATAGCTAACTTGTTTTATTTCATAGTATTTCCTCATGCCGATTATCTAGTGTTTGCCTTTGTCAGTCTTATCAGCTTCAGCTGATAAGACTGCAGTAATGCTGTCCAATGCCCTGGTTTACACTGCATGTGATATCACATGGTCACATGGGGTGTAGGAGGAAGCTCTGAATGATTCTGCAGTCTCCTGGGATTTCAGTGTTGTGCCGTAGGAAGTCCTGATAATAGATAGACAAGTACACAGAGTGTGCCGTAAATCTTGGGAGATCTGGGCATGCTCAGTGACGTCATTCTAAAGAACAAAAAGGATTTCAACAATACTAAGCAAGTAAGGAGATATCTACAAGCAGTGTTCATTAGGGTTTTTTTATGCTGATTTACATGGGACAAAGTTGTGGGGGAGAGTTTACAACCACTTTAAAGTTTGTAAACTTACTTTGTGAAGATCTCCACACATTTATTCCTTAAATTCTGTGACACGTATTCACTATGCCCTGTTAGTAGGCACTGCTTTGTTACACATTTCACCGAGCCTGCCTTCTGATCTACAGAGAAGCTGAGAGGAGGTATTCCAGGAGGTGGAGGTGCAGCAAGGTACCATGGGATATGTAGTTCTTAGAAATTGAAAGTAAACAGCTAAGGAAACGCTGCAAAGCATGCAGGGAATCCAGGAAGTTGTGGAAAGAGATGGCCAGCAGACAGGCAGCACTCACAACATGAAAGAAGGTTTTTCAAGTAAGCCTTTATTGGATTGTCAAATATATATTTTATAATATAAAAATATAACTATTGTTTGTGTTGTTATTACAATGCTGATGTTAGAAAAGGAAAGTATATGCTGAGACTACAGAGCGCCTTTAAATATACCCACTGGCATTTTTGCATCTAGGGCTATCTAGAAAATAAGGATTTAAAAAATGTAAGTAGCAGTGCAGCTAACTGCAGAAGAAGAATGCCACAATGAAGATTAGAGCAGTTTAGTGGGTATCCGCAGAATCAGCGTTCATGCAAAATGCTTGTGTGTACCTTAACTCAAAAAGTGAAGATTTGCTATCTCATAGAAAAGTCCCTTAACAGTACCATAAAAATCTACCTGTTGTCTTGAATTCCTCTGAAAATTGGCAATGCATTTCCTGTGCCAGTAGCTGCTGACTGCAAATTCACATTATTTGGAGTGAGATTTGGTGACGCCATTACTCTGTTGCTCACTGCTCTCCTTGCTGGAAAGAAAGCTATATTTAAAGGACCTACAGTGCAAGGATCTCTCTTCCACTGCTTTGATCATTCTGTGGATCTGGCCTTTCACTTCCTTTTTCTACTGCATCTTGACCATTACCCAACCAGTCATTGACAAACCCTGCTCCTCTACCAAGATGGGCCTCCTCCACACAGAAAACAGTGTAGAACAAAGCATGGGAAGACAGTAACAGGAAAAGATCAGCTGCAGAGAATCTATAGGTAATACTGGTGTCAGGTCATCGGAGGCCAGGTGACAGATGCTCACCAATGTGGTTAGGAGCGCACCGCTAAGGTTGTGGATCCTTGGGCTGACTACTCTCGATGAAGCTCTGGATAGTTCAGGAAAGCAGGTCCACTGGAGCACCGACACGGATCACACAGGGAGCTAGAGCTTAAGATTCCCCAGGTTGCAGAGTCTAAGCACCAGCAGCCTCTGAGGGTGAGGATGGCCTTCTGCAGCTAAATCCAGGTCGCGGCCCCCAGGGTTTCCCAGCTCAGGCTCACCGCTGGCTACTGGTGGATAGAGAGGAAGCAGCAGTCCAGGACAACAAGGGGTAGTCAGGAGGACAAGCCAAGAAAATACTTTGCTCACTTTGGAAACCGCAGTTTGGCATTGCATGTTATTATTGAGCTTATGATCTACCAAGACCCCCAGATCCTTCTCCATTACGGATCCCCCCAGTTGTGCTCTCCTAGTATGTATGATGCATGCATATGGTTAGCCCCCAAGTGCATAACTTTACATTTATCAACATTAAACCTCATCTACCACTTAGTCGCCCCGTTAGACATTGAATGAATTGAGGTCGGCTTGTAAATTGGAGAAATCCTGTAAGGACGTTATTCCACTGCATATTTTGGTGTCATCTGAAAAGACTGAAATGGTACTTTTATTTATTTTTTATTTTTTCACAATCAAAGTTTATTGAAAGCTTACATAACAAGTAATAGACATTTAACATATAAACAACAGTGTGAGAAATGTCAGTTTACATTTTAACCGCTTAAGCCCCGGACCAATTTGCAGCCAAAGGACCAGGCCCCTTTTTGCGATTCGGCACTGCGTCGCTTTAACTGACAATTGCGTGGTCGTGCGACATGGCTCCCAAGCAAAATTGGGGTCCTTTTTTTCCCACAAATAGAGCTTTCTTTTGGTGGTATTTGATCGCCCCTGCGGTTTTTATTTTTTGCGCTATAAACAAAAAAATGCAATATTTTCTACTTTTTGCTATAATAAATATCCCCAAAAATTATATTAAAAAAAACTTTTTTTTCCCTCAGTTTAGGCCAATACGTATTCTTCTACATATTTTTGGTAAAAAAAAAAAATCGCAATTAGCGATTATTGATTGGTTTGCGCAAAAGTTATTGCGTTTACAAAATTGGGGATAGTTTTATAGCATTTTTATTAATATTTTTTTTTTTTACTAGTAATGGCGGCGATCAGCGATTTGTGACTGCTACATTATGGCGGACACATCGGACATTTTTTACACATTTTTGGGACCATTGTCATTTATACAGAAATCAGTGCTATTTAAATGCACTGATTCCTATGTAAATGACAGTGAAGGAGTTAACCACTAGGGGGCGGGGAGGGGCTAAGTGTGGCGTGTGTTTTTTTTACAGTAGGGGGGCGTGGCTTTACGCCTGACATCACTGATCGGCTTTCCCGATGACAGGGAACAGACGATCAGTGACAGGCAGTGTAGGAAGCACAGGGAGAGGTTTGTTTACACAGACCTCTCCCCGTTCTTCAGCTCTGTGACCCGATCGCGGGACACCAGCGGCGATCGGGTCCACGCGCGCGACCCATGGCTGGGCTCTTAAAGGGCCACGTACAGGTACGTGATTGTGCCCAGCCGTGCCATTCTGCCGACGTATATCGGCGTGAGGCGGTCCTTAAGTGGTTAAAAGAGCATAATATATTATTGAGAATAAATCAATGTAACAATGAATATAGGTAATTCGGCTTTAGGAAAAAGGTAGGGTGGGGGGGGGGATAGAGGAGGGGGAAAGGGGTGGGGTAAGAAAAATTAAAAGTTGGGATAAAAGGAATAGGGTGGGAATATAGATGAGCATTGTTGTATCCATTCAGTTTAGATCATTACTCATACAGGTTGTGCATTATATGTAGGTATGTGTAGTGTATTCAGGTTAGTAATATTATGGTATTGTTAATGCAGACTAAGAATATCCGGGGAGTATTGTGTTTATATATTCGCAATGGCGAATTTATTTGATTGTGTGAAGAGCAACCATGGTTGCCACATCTTATTAAATGTGGTGCTGTTTTCTCTTTTCAGCTATCTCTTCCATTTTGTATATATATTGTACTTTGTCCAGCCAATCCTTGACCTTCGGTGTGTTGGTGGATTTTCAGCGTAATGGAATTAAGGATTTTGCTGCATTTAATAAATGCCTCGTAAGAGTTTTTTTTATACTTACTTAAAGTGTAAGAGTTGAATTAGACAGGCAGCAGCGTTTAGGTTTAGTTTAGTTTCTGTGATGTGATTAATCCAGTGTATTGTTTTGTTCCAGAGGTCAAGGATTGGGGGACTTGTCCACCAGATGTCCACCAGATATGTAGGAAAGTGCCTACTTCTGTGCCACATCTCCAGCATATATGCATGGTAGTAGGGAACCATCTCCTGGCCTTTTGTGGCGTCACATACCACTGTGTTAGGATTGTATATGATGTTTCTTGTAATTTTGTGCTTAGAGAGCATTTATGGGCTAGAATACAGGTCTTTTCCCATTGTGCGGCACTAATTTTAATTGCCAGGTCTAGTTCCCATTTTTCTCTGTGCTTATTACTTCCTTTGTTTGGCGTCTGGATAAGCCATGAGTAAGCAAGAGAGGTTGTTTTTAGAACCGGGGATCTTTTGAAGCATAAGGATTCTAAGGCCGTCATGGGTAGGCAGTATGAAGCCTTGTGTTTTTTATTTTGTAAAAAATTTCAATTGCATGTGAAATCAAAAGCCAGGGAATGATTCGCCAAACTCTTCTTTAAAAGATTCTAGTGATCTGACCTTATTCCCAAGGAGACAGTGGGATGCGAGTAGTTTAGCGCTGTTTTTGGGTCTCGGAAGAATCCCTTGAAACAGGCCAGGGATGAAGTCAGGGTTATTGGCAATTGGTGTTAATGGACCAGGGATTGAAGCAAGTTTATTTTGTGGAAAGTGTTTATTGTGTTTATGATCAGGGGATGTTTTACATTTTGGGGTGACATATGCCCCGTACACACGGTCGGATTTTCCGACGGAAAATGTCCTATCGGACAAAGTTTTATCTCCTGCTCTCAAATTTTCCGACAACAAAGTCCTATCTGACTTTTTACGATCGTGTGTAGCGAATTCCGACAGACAAAGTGCCACGCATGCTCAGATCACATTACAAGACCAAAGCTATTGGCTACTAGCCTCTACGTAGTCCCGTCGTAGGCAACAAACGTCACCACGTTCAGAATGATCGGATTTTCCGACAACTTTGTCCGACTGTGTGTATGCAACACCAGTGTCGGACAAAATCCGTCGGAAAAAATCCGATGGATTTTGTGGTCGGATTTTCCGACCGTGTGTATGGGGCATTAGAGTGTATCGTCCAGGGGTAGTAGAGTAGTTGTTGGTTGTTATGAGCGATTTCTAGATGAACCCAGTCTTTGTTATTTCCGTGACACTGGTAATGTGAGTGGCTTGATGGTATTTTCTGAAGTCTGGTAGTCCTATGCCTCCCTTATTTTTGGGAAAGGAAAGAAGGTGGAGGTTTACTCTGGGATTTTTATCTGCCTAAAGGAACCGTCTTTGTAGATTTACAAGCTTAGTGAAAAAAGGAGGAGGGGATTTTTATAGATAGGGCGTTGAAAAAGTATAGTAACCTTGGGAGAATCGTCATTTTCAGTATTGATGCTCTACCGAACCATGACAATAGTTTTGAGGACCATTTTTTTAGATCTTTTGTTATCGAATTTAGTAGTGGTGTAAAGTTAGTTTAAAAATCGAATCAATGTTTGGTGTGAGGTTACTTCCCAGGTATTTAAGAGATTTATTTTCCCATTTGTAGTTACAGTTGCTTTTAGTCATATTCAATTGGTCTGGGGGAAGTGTGAGATTAAGGGCTTCTGATTTGGTTTGGTTGATTTTAAAATTTAAGATATATCCAAACGTTTTAAAGATTTTTTTAAGGTTGGGGATGGAGATATGGGGGTGTGTGAGGAAAAACAGTAGGTCGTCTGCGTAAGCAGCTATTTTGTATTCTTTTTTGTTTACTTGGAAACCACGAATGTCAGTGGTCAAGTTTATGGCCCGGATAAGGGGTTCCAATGTTAAGATGAAAAGGAGAGGTGATAATGGGCATCCCTGGCGAGTACTATTATGTATGTCAAATGGGCTTGATAAGATATTATTTATTTTGATTTTGGCTTGGGGGTTTTGATATAGTGCCTTAAATCAGTTTAACATGTTTCCCAGACTGACATATGAACATGCGGTGAACATGTAGTCCCAAGAGACGCTATCAAAGGCCTTTTCTGCATCAGTGGACAGCCAAAGAGCTTTGATTTTGGAGGTGAATTAAGTTTAACCATTTGATTATATTGTCTCTGGCTTCTCTGCCTGGCATAAAACCTACCTGTTCAGGGCCAATGATTTTTAGTAGTAAGGGTTTCAATCTGTTTGCGAGAATTTTGGCTAGTAATTTTAGATCCACATTGAGAAGGGAAATGGGTCTAAAGTTGGTACAATCTGTGTGGTCCTTGTCTGGTTTGGGAAGGTATCGTATTTATCGGCGTATAACTAAATAAATCGCGGGTGCATGTTATACGCCGATCCCCCGGGCGATTATCAGAACCTGCTTTCGGACGCTCTCGCCGGCTTTCGGCCATTCTCGCTGGCTTTCGGCCATTCTCTGCAGCTCTCGGCTGTTCTCGCCGGCGAGAGCGGTCGAAAACAGCCGAGAGCTGCCGAGAATGTCCGAAAGCAGCCGAAAGTGGGCAAAAGCCAGCGAGAGCGGCCGAAAGCCGCGAGAACGGACGAAAGCCGCCGAAAGTCAGCGAGAGCTGCCGAAAGCTATCGAGCGCCGCCGAGATACACAGGACATCCGGCTCTGTATCTCGGCGGCGCCATTTTTAAATGTAAATGACACTGGGGCAAGGCTGCAATGACAAGGCTGCAGATGGGAGTTGACAAGGCTGCAGATGGGAGTTGACAAGGCTACAGATGGGAGCTGACAAGGCTGCAGATGGGCGCTGACAAGGCTGCAGATGGGCGCTGACAAGGCTGCAATGACACTGATAAGGCTGCATTGATGGGCATTTAAATGTAAGTTTTTTCCTTAAACTTCCCTCCAAAAAGTTTTTTTCCTTAAAATTCCCTCCTAATCTTGTGGTGCGTGTTATACGCCGATAAATACGGTACTTTTAATCCCAGACCCTATATAATTTATAAAGATATTAAAAAGTAAGGGTCCCAACACTGAACCTTGGGGTACACCACTGATAACCTTTCAGTTCAGAGTAAGAATCATTAACCACTACTCTCTGAATTCGATCTTTTAACCAGTTTTCTATCCATTTACAAACTGATATTTCCAAGCCTGTAGACTACTTACCTTACACATTAGTCATGTGGGGGGAACTGTATCGAACGCTTTTGCAAAATCTAAGTATACCACGTCCACAGCCACCCCTCTGTCCAAGGTTTTACTTACCTCTTCATAAAAAGAAATCAAGTTTGTTTGACAACTTCTGTCTTTCATGAATCCATGATGTCTGTTGCTTAGCTCCAGCAAGAACTCGTCTATGTGGTCTTTTATTAAACCCTCCAGTATCTTCCCGACTACAGAAGTTAAACTAACAGGTCTATAGTTACTTAGTAAAGACTTTGTTCCCTTTTTAAATATAGGCACCACATTGGCCCTGCGCCAATCCAGTGGTACCATTCCAGTCATTAATGAGTCCCTAAAAATTAGTAACAATGGCTTTGAAATGACAGAGCTCAATTCTTTTAGGATCCGTGGGTGGATGCCATCTCGTCCAGGTGCTTTATCCACCTTAATTCTGTCTAAATATTTCTGGACCATATCACTTTTGAGCCATTGTGGATTATTTGGGGCTGTGTCAATACCATCCCCATTATGGACTTGAGCTCCCCCATGCTCCTTTGTATACACTGAACTGAAGAATGTATTTATTACATTTCCCTTCTCTTTGTCCCTAGTCACCCACTCTAGATTGTTTTGTAAAGGGCCTACATGCTCAGACCTGCCATTTTTACTATTAATATATTTGAAGAATTTTTGGGGGTTTGTCCTACTATCTTTTGCAATCTGACGTTCATTTTGAATTTTTGCGTCCTTGATTTCCCTTTTACATATTCTGTTATATTCTTTGTAACATTTAAACGACAATAGTGTTCCTTCATTTTTATATTTTTTAATGGCTCTTTTCTTATTGGTTATAGCTTTTTTAACTTTGGCCTTGAGCCACATAGGTTTTATTTTTAGCCTTTTAAAAGTTTTGCCCATGGGAATATACTTTGCAGTGAGTTCACAAACAGTCTTTTCAAAGAATTCCCATTTCTGTTCTGTGTTCATCTATGCCAATATTCCCTCCCAATCTAAGTCCTGGAGAGCTACCCTCATCCTTGGAAAATTTGCTTAAAGTTAAGTGTTTTTATCTTTCTTGTATGTGTTTTTTGCTATGGTCACTGCTACCCAGATGCTCCTTTATATGAACATTAGTACGAGGTGTGGTCTGTCTGTGTCCAGAGGAGGAGGTGGGGAACCCCCAGGCAGTGGCGGGGGGGGGGGCAGAACGCACCAGGGTGGCACCATCTCAGGAGAACTCAGCAGCGGCACTATGTTAGGGGAGAGGCGAGCTGCAGGCTGTCGGAAGGTTCCCCCACTCGCCCCCCTTTCCTGTATCTAGGATAAGAGAGAGGGCTGTTTTCCGCCTCATCATCCAGCTTTTTTCCCCTCCCCATTGGCCACAGTGGAGGCCAATCAAAAGAAACTAGGGGAGCATCATGGGACATGTAGGAAGAGAGAGAGATCCCGGGAACTTCTGGGGGAAGCCAGAGAGAGTGCCACATTGCCCAGTGCCACCAGAGATAGTGCCACGCTGCCCAGCGCCAGCAGAGAGAGTGCCACGGGGCCCAGCACCACCACAGAGAGTGCCACACTGCCCAGCACCACTAGAGAGAGTACCACACTACCCAGCACCATCAAAAAGCCACACTGCCCAGCGCCACCAGAGAACGTCACGCTGCCCAACGCCACCAGAGTGCCATGCTGCCCAGTGCTACCAGATTGAGCGCCACGCTGCCCAGCACCACCAGAGAGAGCGCCACCAGAGAGAGGGCCGCGCTGCCCAGCGCCACCAGAGAGAATGCCACAATGCCCAGCATCACCAGAGAGAGCACTACACACCACAGGGTGAGCAAACATCCAGCCGGAGGGATCATGGCTGCTGTTTTGCTGGGTCTGGTAAGAGGGTCTGTCGGCCATTATGCATTACTAATCCTAGGGACTGAGGGGGGGTTGACACCGTTTTACCACACCAGGTGACATCCAATCTCCCTATAGAGGAGAACGGGTCTCTGACAGGTCCATCTCAGCACAGTGAGCGGAGACGGACCTGTCATCTGCCTGCTCAGTGGGGATCAACAGAGCGATCCCTGCTGAGCTAGTGGAGTCCGTCAAAACAGATCGACCCCGTGCAAAAGGGGCCTTACAGTGTCATCTCATGAGATAATTTACGAGAGCATGTTTAGGGGCGAGGCCGGGTAGGGCTTGGGTGGGACAACTGGTGGTGAGTAACTCTTAAGGCCTGGGTAGTGGCTCAGGACTTGAAACTGCGCTGTAAGGGATTAAAAAGGCCAATACTGGCTTTTCTCCTACTAGCTTTAATTGACTATATGCTTTATATACATTATGCTATTAGTTTGAGCCTCTGCAGCCAGGGGCTGCATTTTTTAAAATAGGAAGCATTATAGAGGGATAATTTGACCTGGAGAAAACAGTTTTTTAATGCATGTACCAGGGAATTGTCTTATGTCATGTGTTGTGAATTCTGCAGTATGCTGCACAATATAGAAACTCTTGACTACTAAACTGCACCTCCATTTTTTATGAGAATTATATACGGCTGTAAAGGAGTTAGAAAGGAAAGGCACCTCTACTTTGTAAACCCATTCATAACTGGTAAGCTCACCTTCTTTCATAAGCACAGCCGTTCACAGGTTTAGAGATTTGACATTTTGTCATTATTTCTTTGTTTGTTCAATGTAGACATTACCGCTGGCTTTCCAGTTAGCCATGTGACTTGGAACTACTGATTTACACCTGGTCATTCATATAGGACAACTTTTCACTGACCAACACTTTTGTGAAGGAGAGGGTAACCTCAATTAAAAAAAAAAATGTATTCAAAATGTGTAACTGGATGACAAGCATGTTAAAGCGGAGGTCCACCCACCCCACAAAAAATAAAAGTCAGCAGCTACAAATACTGCAGCTTCTGACTTTTAATATTAGGACACTTACCTGTCCAGGGAGCCCATGATGTCGGCACCACAGCCCATCTTCTGATCGGCTGTTGTAATCGGCTGTGTAAGGGAACCCGGCAGTGAAGCCTTTCGGCTTTACAGCCGGTTCCCAACTGTCCCTTGCGCAAAGCGTGCTGGGCTTTTTAATTGGCCTGGTGGGGGAGGAGGGGGCTGAACTTTTGAGAGACGGCACCGTGGCCCTGTCTCCCGGAAGTGGGGAAGGAGACCTGTCAAACACAGGTCTCCATTCCCCCTCCCCCCCTGAAAGGTGCCAAATGTACAAGCGGAAGTTCCACTTTTGGGTGTAACTCTGTTTTAGGCAGATTAAGACTAAAATTGAGTTCCCCTCTGCCTTATAGTTAAAGTGTTTGTTACCCCAACACTTCATATTTCTGATATGTGCCTGCTGCACCATGTACTTGTATGAAAAAGTATCCTGTTCTTTGTATTGCTTCCTTTATGTGAAATCCCTGGTGTTCCTGACAGTCCCTCTGCTTTCCTATTAAAAACTGACCACACGAAGCAGGAGAACACACCGTGGTCAGTTCTCTAGCTATGCTAGTGTGCTCTCTTCCAATGATCAGACTTGTCCTGGGATGCCCCCACTGCACAGCCATTCACTGGGAAGTCAGTGTATCAGGGTACTGCTGCTTCTCCTCCCCCCAGCTCGTATGCAGCTGAGAACAGAGGGAATGTGATCACTTATAAAAAAGGTAAAATTTTTTTCTTTTTTTTTTAATATATCTTATACAAAAATATTTTAACTTTCATTTCTATTTTAAACTGAATGGGTTGTTTTACAAGATCGTTTACAACCACTTTAAGGCGAAGGGCTTGTTTAATTCCCAGAATCAGCTTAGTTGAGAATCAGGTCTAGGCCTTTTTTTCCCTAACCTTCCTAAGGTATCAATGTGAACATCAGCAGTCCACCATCAACCTAAATAGGATCTAATAGTTTTAGGCGATTTAGTAACCATTCATTATCAGAAGGCACATTAGGACTATATTCAGTTTATATACTTCAGTAATTGGCCTGCATATGAACACTGTTCATCTCTGGGTAAAAGGTTATTGTACCTATAATGAAGAATTATGGCAAGACAATTTAAGCAGACAAATGAGCAAAGGCAGACACCAAATCAGTGACACTTTGGAAAACCTGGCACTTATTATATAAGACTCCAAACACTACATATTTTACACAGGTATTTAAGCAGGAAATGTAAACTGTTTTAAGGAAAATAAGAACTCTTTAATAGCAGCAATTATTCTAAAATGAAAATGTGCACAAGTTCAGTCTGCATCACTTTCACACTTGGATTTTCTCCACATGTGGAACATTTTGTTGTAAGAGTCATTCTCCTCATAGTGTCTTGGGCCGTGCTTCAAAGTGTAAGTTTACCAGCAATACATTACGTTTTTTTTTTTTTTTTTTCTCTCTTGTATGGACATCAAATTGCAGAGTTTATCTTCGGTTGACTAAACATACACATTCCACTGGCTGCTCCATCATTTCCTGTGACTGGGGCTGAAACAAAACCTTTCTGTTCTCCCCACATTGTTCTGATTAACGAGTCTCTTTGATATTGAATAATTCTGAATGTAGAGAGATGTAACAAATAAATATATGGTATTTTCAATAATTGGCTTTATACATTTAATGTTAAAACTCTTTTTATGCTTATCATTAACAGCACTGTTTTAGCTACACATCTGGTTTGGATAAAGCTTACTCTACATTCTAGGTGGAATTCTGCTATTTTTCTTGACTCATTCATAAAATCTGAGCCTGTGTGCTGTGTGATTCCTCCAGGATTGACGGGGTACTTAGAAGTAGTGATAGGATATACATGTTTAAACACAATAAACAAGGGATTGAATGGTGCATAGTGCTAGTCAAAAATCCCCCCCGGTACCTTTGAACAATGTTCTGTATGGTTTGGAGCATAAATGCGCTGCTTTGTTTTTTCATTTTTTTTTTAAAGAGACCCTGTCGCCAGATATTTTTTTATCAAAAGTCTTCCTAAAAGTTTATATGTGCATTTATACATGTTATTTATCTGTAAAAGTCTCCCTTGAGTAGACATTCAAAAGACCTCAGACCACTGGTTGGAGACATCAGATCTTGTATGCGATGTCAGAAAACCCAGAATCACTCCTTCACCCCCCCCCCCCCTCCCTGGCTGATATATAAAATGTTGTTGGGAGGTGAAGGGAGGAGCGAAGTAGCTGAACTAGCATAGAGAGTAATAGGACATTCCCAGCAGAGGGGAGGGCTTTGACATGTTTTCCACTAAAGGTTTTGGACCAAAAGGTCTAGACCCTCATCCCCAATATCCATACTTACCTAGATCTTGCCCTGAACCCTGTGGCAGTTTACATCCTTCTGCTGATGTTTTGATCTGACATCCCAACTGAATAGATTGGCGCAATCTTCTGTGGGGCTGGTAGATGGATAGGAACCATTACGTTTACTTGCATCACAGAAATGAATGGGGCCAAGATGTACAAGTGCCGGACATCTGAATGTAAAGAGAATGAAAACCTCCAGACCTTGGATCGCGATCTAGGTAAGTGTAGTCGTTTCAAGGGGAGAGTGGGCTAAATCTACTTAGGGGACAAAACAGTAAAGAAACTTCTAAAGGGTATTTAAAGGCTCACACAGGGCTGAGTTTCGATCAATGTAGCCTGCAGGCAGGCATGTTTTGGTGCCCAAAATAGCCCCGTCTGCTAGCAGTACCTATGTTATATAATTCATTGTTTTCCTGGTCCAAAACCTGCCCTGGGATATTGTGATGATAATACTGTGTAAATAGCAATGGTTGGTCCGATCAGGTCTGCTGAAAAAAACAGACCTGATCGGACCGCCATGTGAAACCAGCCTCAACGTGCAGGTCTGGGTATTCTTGTTTTGTCTTTAACAACACTTAGCCCCAATTAATGGGCCTAATTCCATTATTTAACAATTAAAAACTCTTCGCCACAGGCTAAGCAGTATAAATGTGATAATGGCTGCTGGAGCCTTCAAAATGTGTCTAACTTCCACATTTGTGAACTCTACAAATGTGTATACAGACTATGCTGCCAAAAATCTGAATCCAGATTACAACAGTTTATCACATATAAAAGTGCTGAAAAATTAACAAATGAACAGCACCAAAAAAAATACAACTAATGTCCAATGTATCAGTAAGTCCAAGTCAAATAGTAGTTGGTAAGATAAGGTGCTGGTGCCATTAGTGACAGATAAACATGTGACCACTTGCAGGTGATCCAGGTGACCCCACATGGATGAACACTCACGATAGGTGTACCTTCTATTGCAAGATAGGTCTCACTGTGTTTATTTTGGTTGGACCCAATGTGTATCTTGTCAAATGTACCAGGATGCGATTCCTTCCAATGCCATACACCGCCACTCAAAAAACTGTATCAGGGAAAAGGTTCATTGTGCAAAGCAGTCGACTTTATTAAACCATATAAAACCTTACAGTTACACCACACTCACATGTATAATTTCCTAAGGATCGGACCAGGTACATACAGCGCTTATTTAAGATGGGTGGCACCGTTTAGAGACCAGAAGCTGGCTTGTGCTCCAGGGATGGGTTGTAACCTGGGATGGGCTTCCTGAAGACATTCAATTACAGATTACAAAAATATATTTAGTACATCTCTAGAATACATGCACATTTCCCGATATTTTATTCCTCTAAACATGCTGAAAGTACAATGAAATGTTCAGCACTGCATGTACAACTGTGAGCACAGGGCCAAAAAAAAGCAAACTTTGTTGGTGCCCGAAATACACAATGCACTGTATGGTGCAACAGCAAACCAGTTCACTGTATTTAAATAAAGCAGCACAAACTAACCACCATATGCTTGAAATTTAGAGAAGCACAACTGAAAGTTTTAGCATTGCATCATTTCAGACAAAAGGAATCTGTTTCAGCTGTAGAATTACCCATACTACAGCCAGTATTTGGGGAAATTCCTCATTTCCTACACTATGCCAATTATGCTAAAAGGTTTCTGGTCTGGTTCTATTTTCAGAGAACTGTATGGTAGTAAGAAATGTAAAACAAAAAGTGATATATAAATACTACACAGGTAATGTATTTAAACCATCAAAAGGCTGCAATTTAGTTAAACATGCTTTGATTCTATCTAAAGACGTTTTTTACTTTAACCACTTAAGTACCAAGCCTATTTTTTACGCTTGGTGTTTTCAAATAAAAAAATAATTTTTTTTTGGTAGAGAATTACTTAGAACCTCTAAACATTATATATATTTTTTTCAGAACCCTAGAGAATAAAACGGCGGCTGTTGCAATACTTTATGTCACACCGTATTTGCGCAGCGATCTTACAAACGCAATTTTTTTGGAAAAAGTAAACTTTTTTAAATAAAAAAATAAGAAAACAGTAAAGTTAGCCCAATTCGTTTTTATATTGTGAAAGATAATTTTATGCAGAGTAAATTGATACCCAACCTGTCATGCTTTAAAATTGCACCCGCTTGTGGAATGGCGACAAAGTTTGACACTTAAAAATCTCCATAGGCGACGTTTAAAAATTTCTACAGGTTACCAGTTTTGAGTTACAGAGGAGGTCTTTTACTAGAACTATTGCTCTTGCTCTAACGATTGCGGCGATACCTCACATGTGTGGTTTGAACACCGTTTACATATGCAGGCAGGACTTACGTATGCATTCGCTTCTGCGCGTGAGCACGGAAGGACGGGGCACTTTAAGTTTTTTTTTCTTATTTATTTTACACTATCCCTTTTAAAAAAACACTTTTATTCCTATTACAAGGAATGTAAACATCCCTTGTAATAGAAAAAAAGCATGACAGGACCTCTTTAAGACCTCAGATCTCACATTTACACTTTAAATAAAAAGTGGGTCAAAGTGACGTTTGACGTTGTTTCCGTCATCCAATGGCATTGAGTTGAGTGGGGGACCTTCATTCCCTCACTCGACTTCCTGCCTCTCGGGACAGCATCAGATTGTCTTATGCCCTGTACACATGGTCGGAAATTCCGACCACAAAATCCGTCTGATTTTTTTCCGACGGATTTTGTCTGACACTGGTGTTGCATACACACGGTCGGACAAAGTTGTCGGAAAATCCGATCATTCTGAACGTGGTGACGTTCGTTTCATACGACGGAACTACATAGAGGCTATTAGCCAATAGGTTTGGTCTCCTAATTTGATCTGAGCATGCGTGGCACTATGTCCGTTGGAATTATCTACATGCGATCGGAAAAAATCTGATCGGATTTTGTTGTCGGAAAATTTGAGAGCAGGATCTCAAATTTTTTCAGTCGGAAATTCCGACGGAAAAAGTCCGATGGAGCCCACACACGGTCGGACTTTCCGACAACATGGTCCGATCGGACATTTTCCGTCTGAATTTCCGACCGTGTGTACGGGGCATTAGTCTCTACCGAGAGATCCGGTAAGTGTCAGAGACGACTGGGACATGGCGGGAGGGGGGTGTGCACCTCTCCCGCCACCGATAAAAGTGATCTTGCGGCGAATCTGCCGCAGAGACCACTTTTATTCTTAAAGCGGACCGTCCGCCATTGAAGAAAATACTGGGGTTATGACAGCTATCTGCTGCCATAACAACGGTGTTTAATGTCAAAGTAGTGATGTAAATCCACGGTGGGCGGTTCGGAAGTGGTTAAAAGGTACAGTCTACACAAAACTGGTATTTCAGTTTTTAGTAGATATTAGACAAATCTTTCTCAACCAGGGTTCTGGTTCACTCCTAGACCTAACACTGTGAAAATTATCACACAGTATTCAGCGCATCAGGATAAACTCAAACAGGTACTGGCCAAACACTGGCACCTACTTACAGATCACCATATACTTACCAACTATGTGCGTGACCAGCCGGAGGTCGTTTTTCGGAGAGCTCGCTCTCTGAGGGACCGCCTCACTCATTGTCACTACACATCAGATAGGGGAAGCTCTGAGAGCCCTTGTGGCACGGCCCCCTGTGGCCAGTGCCCTTTGTGCCCTTGGATCCCATTGAGTGCCAAGGTTAGGCTCCCCAACGGGGAACTGTTTACACCACACTTTTCTGCAAATTGTAGTACTACAGGCATTATTTATTTAATGGTATGCAAATGCAATGCGTTCTATGTTGGAAAGACGGTAAGGGAGTTTAGGCGGAGAGTGGGTGACCACGGTTACCACTCAACTGATGGCAAATTGACCACTATTGGTCGCCATATTGGACTTTATCATGAATTTGATTTACAGGCGGTAAGATTCCTGGCCTTAGAGGTGGTACCCCCTGATATCCGAGGTGGCAACAGAGACAAAATACTGTTGCAAAAAGAATCCCTCTGGATTGAAAGGTTAGATGCCATGCTACCGCCTGGCCTAAACGAGGTTAACTCCTTTAGACCATTTCTTTGACCACTCTCTGTCCAACCCCCCTACCGTCTTTCCCATCCATCTATCTAATTGCACTGTACGAGACTGTATAGTCCTCTTTAAATATTCTTTGGATCTGTATATGTAATCCCTGTATACCCTAATACATCTACGAGTCCATTACTGTCTAGACATAGTGTTCTGTACATATATTGTGTAGCAATATTTATTAAATGCTTATTCTTTAATATTTTGTTTTTATGCACTTTTCTATTGTACTAATCAACTTTGCAACTATTTTGTAATTATCTATCTTGGTTCCTATATACATCCCATTCTGGCATGTCAGAGGTGGGCGTTGTTTTCCTCGGCGATTGGTCAGACCCCTGGGGGATGGGGAGTCACCGCCATTGCTCTGAAGGCGGACCTCCCCGATTCCCCTTGTAGATGCCCTGACCTAGCTCATGCCGGGTCCTCTGGGCATTTGCGCAGGCGCGTGGCCCCCGCCGCTTGCGCGTGCACAGTGCGGGCCTCCGGCGCGCGCATGCGTGGCGTGGGTTCACGTCGCCTGTGGGATCTGTGACCCCATGATGAGGCACACCGGCGACGGCTAGCCGGTGGCCCACGTGGGGTTGGGAGAGGGTATTTCAGACGGACAGCGTCCGTCCACCAGCAGGCACTCGCTGACCGGGGGTTTCCTATACAACTGGATCTGTGGCGGTAAGCAACCTTATTTCCAGCTCCATCCTTACACACTCTCGATGTATAAGCCCTCAATATAATATCCACCTATGCCTTTTACCTTCTCCCCAGGTCTATACTTCTTTGTCCTGGGATATCTGGCTACATTGGGGTAATATCTACTCGTGTATACTGGGCTAACTTACTGTATTATATTTGCGGCCGCTTGCTTGCATTACCAATCTACCACCCCAGTGGTTGTTCAGCGCCCCCCGGTCATTGTTATCTAGAGGGCACTAGAGGTATGCAACACCCCGTCCCCCGTCTGCCCCCCCCCCTTTCTACCCTCCCCTGTCCTATTGTCCTCCCCTGTTTCCCTCCCCCCCCCCCTTTCCTCCGTTCCCCACACTTTTTCTTAGCCGACGCACTCACACGGGGGATTATCCCCTTTTATGTAATTTTCAGGGGACCTAGCCTCATCACTTTTCATCCTTTCATTCACTTTACATCACACTTTGTGGTCTTATTTTCCTCTATGGTCATTCTTTTGGATATGGGCACTTGCTTGATTATAAACTTTATTTTGGGGGGGTCCCTATATGGACCAACCCCAATTACACAACCTTATATATCCCTTGGCTTTGATTTCCCTATTACTTTTGATGGCCAAGATCACTAACACGTGACTCAATTTCACTCACTATCACTCACCAGTGTGTTCACCCTGGTGCGGTATTTCCCACATCTCCTCCCATATTATACCTTACCCAAATTTATTTATCACTCTTCACCTACTGTATTCATTCACATTTCCCTATGGCTATTCTACTCTACCCCAACCCAGTCTATCTTCCACACTGGTGATACCCTAGATTCCAACTATACTAGGTATCATACCTATCCCGGGTGATACATGGTGATGGTCATGCATCACACATGTTTAGCTATACTAACGAACTGTTTGCTACATATATCATCCCCCTATTAGACCATATCTGCCTGGCCTGGCTCTTACCTCCTCCCCCAGTCGCCGCGGGAGACTGTGCCTGAGTGCGCTCGCTATACTCTGACCGTGCTTAATCTGGGTAAGGAACCAATTTATATATGGAACCCCTCTTCCCATGCATCCCTGATGCTATTTCGCATCATGATATACTGTAATGTATTATATCTGTGAATTTGTTTTTTCAGATGTACATATGTTCTGAAGAAGCCACTTCGTGGCGAAACTAGTCAATGAAATATTGAAATCATCCATTATATGTACGGTTTTTAGTATATATGTTGTGTTTAGATTTTGTCTTTATTTCTGTTTTTTTGTAATAAATTGTTTAAAACTTTTATATCTGTCTCACATCGTGATCTAAATATATGCACCAAGTACCGCAATAGTCCACTAGCTCCCCCCTTTCTCTTGGCGTTCTGGATTGGGAACCAGATCACCAAAAAATCTTTCCACTTGAAAATTTGGATGATGGTACGGTATCTATAATACCCCTTTATATATTTCGTGGATTGGCCCCACATTCTGTAGAACCCTATCGTTCCTTGAGTAAGGTAAGGAGTAATTTCTGCCCCCTAAAAATGTAACCACAGACAACAACAATGATCTTTATCCATTTATTATGGGGGGGGGGATTCTTCCCAAAGACCACACATATAAGGAGTATTATTTCGAGTGACCACAACACTAATGTACCCTAAACCAGGGCTCCAAATTTCAAGTCCTGAGCTACTAGCCAGGCCTCAAGGGTTACTCGCCACCATTTGCCCAACCCCGCCCCTAAACACGCCCCGTCCCTAAACACGCCCTCATAAATTATCTCATTAAATGACACTTAAATGTTTTATGCAGAATTAAGTTATAAAATAAATATTAACAACAACTTTATCTGTGCCCACCAATGCAGCCTGCCTGTGCCCACCAATGCAGCCTGCCTGTGCCCAATGCAAACTGCGTGTGCCCACCAATGCAGCCTGCCTGTGCCCACCAATGCAGCCTGTGCCTACCATCCACCATGCAGCCTGTGCCCACCATCCACCATGCAGCCTGGTCCCACCATGCAGCCCGTGCCCACCATGCAGCCCGTGCCCACCATGCAGCCCGTGCCCTCCATGCAGCCTGTGCCCACCATGCAGCTTGTGCCCACCTGTTCAGGGGAGGAGAGGAACAGGAGAGCCACCCCGGATGTTCACAGCGCAGTGCGGGGAACACAGTGATAACAGCTTTCATTTTAATTTTTGTGTTCCCGCCGCTCAACGTCATATATAGCCCCGCCCCCTGGCCGGGGAACTTTGATTGACAGATCACCCGTCACTGGGATTGGACGTGTGATCTGTCTATCAAAGTCCCGGGGCGGGGCTGTATATGACAGTGAGCGCCGGGAAACACAGAAATGAAAATAAAAGCTGTTATCACTGTGTTCCCAGCGCTGCGCTGTGAACATCCGGGCGGCTTTCTCTCTCTCTCTTCCCCTCCACGATCTCTGGGAGAAGGACTCCCATTGCGCCCAGGCTCGGGCCCCCCGATCCAGGCAGTCCTCGCCAGCCCGCAAAATGCGAGCAGGCGAGTGCAAATTTTGAGGGCTGCCCTAATCTATAGATAATGCAAAAATTAGCAGGGGTTCCCTGAGACCAGAAAGTTATTTCAAGTGTTCCTTCATGTTGGCAAGGTTGAGAAAGGCTGTACTGGAGAGTTAAACCAACTAAAAATCTCATATTTCTTGGGGGCTATTTTAGTGAGATATCTTCGCTCCTGGGTCTGTACTTCTGCTGTGGCCAATATGAGGGAATCCCACTATCCCTGTTTGATTTCTTTACAGCTGAACCTTTTCCATCTTCCAGTCTCCTTTACAGCAGAGTTGGGAGAAGCAGTACCAGGAGCCAGTCAGTTGGGCTGCAGTACTCATTTGCTAAGAAGAGACATGCTGATAGGAGGAGAGAAAAGTGATAGAATACAGAGAAATGGACAATTAACTATCCCTTTCGGGTCTTGTACTTAACAGGGGATAGGTAATTGCAGCAGGGAAAAAAATCAAGTTTCCTGCCCTGCCAGGCAGTGCTGTGTTGCAAAGTTGCGTAAATCTCACAACTTGATGTACAGAAACAAACCCTTCAGCAGTAAAGTACAGTAAAGCTGTAAACCAGCCCCTATATATGTATTGCCTTTGTGTATTTAGCAGTTTGCCAAGAGTTCAGATTTACATTTTATCGTTTGACGAATGTTATGATGGAAAACACAATGAAAGGTAGATATTATGGCTGGGAGATCATACAGGTGAAGCGCCTTATAAAAAGTCAGGGGTTTGGCGGATACCTGAAATATTACATTTGTATGGCTTTTCCTTTTAAACAAAAGCTATTTCTTGGTTTCAGTTTTTTTTGGATGTACTCCTTGTAAGTGTAGCACCCTCTACATAGGTAGCTGCTAGATTAGGATTTTTGGTGGAGTGTAGGGAAATTTAAGCAGGCCTGGCTGTTTTGGTTTGTGTGGACTGGGAGTGGCTCAGAGTTAGCAGCTGGTGACTCACAGGCAGCGTCATTGAGACCCTCCATCTTTCTTCTAGAGGATTCTAGAAGGAGAGGAGGAGAGGTGAAGTGGAGCTGCCTGGGGTGTTCTAAGGAGCCCTGACCAATCCCCAACTTGGATTGGCAGGGGGAAGGCCTCCTTAAATACCCAGGGTCAGCCCAGCTTGAGAGGAGTTTTTGTGTGGAAGAACTGGTTATGGAGTACTAGGCTGTCGGGACTTTGAGGGAGCTCCCCAGTCTGGGGGGGGGGGGGTGATCTTATGCTTGGGGCTCAGGTGCAGGATGGAGCCCTTGACTAGTACTGCTGGGCAAGTCTTCAGAAGGTTGCAGCCAGGGGGTCTGGTGAGGGACATGTGCAGTCAGGGGGACTAGGGAGGCACGCCTGAGACGACTGGCAGCATGCAGTCAGAGATAGGTGCAGAGCCGGCAGTGAGGACTGCAATTTCATGGGCAGTGGCCTGAAGAGGGCTGATTGGGAGCAGTAGTCCATCAGTAGGACATCTAGCACTAAAGACTTTTCAATTCTAACTACACCAAATGGGCCCTCGGTCCCTGCCTGCAAAAGGCAATTGCTAAAGCCTGGCTGAGCCAGTGCCAGGCCTAAACATGTGCTAGCTGCTCCTGGGAGATAAAGAGTTTTGCAGGAGGAAGGAAGAGGTAGTAACTTGTACAGAGAAGTGTATATAGTTGTCCCAAATTGATTGTATATCAAACAATTGGTGGATTGTATATCAATCTGCCAATTGACTGATATACAATTCACGGGTGCATCCCATATTTCCCTCACCCCATCCAAGTAAAATTTCCTCAATAAAATAAACAAAAAACAAGCACATGGACTGTTCATTGTCTCAAATTGACCAGGAAGTGAATGCCGGGCTGGGCAGTGTGACAGGTGGGACACATCACTTAGCAGCCCCTATGGGGGTACCGCTACATAAGAAAATACAATACCATAAAGTTTTTGTTATAAAGGATTCAGTAGCCAAGCCAGCCTTTGAACACAAAACTGCTTGATTTGGCAGTTATCCTCCATTGACTGGAATATGATGTAGTTTGATGTGAAGCAGTAATATTCCACACAGGGTACTAAAAAATTCCCTCCTCCCTTACCATGGATATCAGCAGACGAGGCCTATGGATATGTGAAAGGTCATTAATGTGAGCCACAACTCTTAGCCAACAGCTGCTCATGACATTTAGCGTTGCTGGTGAGGGGCATACAAACTGGTTTCAACATTTCAGGGCTCTTTGGTATCAGTTGGTATATAGATGTACCATTTATGTCAGTGTAAGAAGTTGTCTGATGTAATCTCCCAGAATAGTCTACACCTCAGTGCATGTGTGTTGATGCAGGTTAATATTATGCCCAACTTCATGCATTTTTACATAGGCTTACCCTTCAGGGCCCGTTCTCACTATTGCATTGTGTTATGTATTATGCTGCACGTTAATGCAGCTCATTCATCTGAATAGGCTGCCTAGTGCACCAGTATGCATATGCACCAGAAAAAGATGCGATTACCTTTTTGTGGTAACACAATGCAATGCACGTCCATTGGCAAAGTGCATTGGGTTTCCCTTCAAAATGAATGGCACCACATCGTACAAAATGCAGGCAACGTGTTTTTCCATGTGTTGTAATGTAATAGCGTGAATGGGCTTCATATTTTAAAGCATGTTTGCTATAGCAAGGGTGACAGCTAGCCACACATGAACATGATTTGAACTAAAAGCAAACCAGACAAGTACTGTATACACAGGTCCTTAAAGTAAATATCTGAGGACCTAGAAGCTACACAGCACATATAAAGTAGAGCATTTCTCCCAATGCTGTAATCCATGCTGGCTGGATTTAATCTTGCAGGTTTTGTTGATATGGTCTTTGGCCCTTGAGAACGGTGGGATGCATTCCACAAAAAAAATGTCAGGCTGCCAATAAACCCGTGTTTTACAGCTTATGAAAGATCATGCATTGCCCCCTTCATGACTGGTATATTGCATGAGCAGGTAAGTCCCAGCTCCAGGAATTGTATTGTGCTTGGCTCCCATTATAAATAAATAATAAATGTATGCAACCGAATACTTTTTTCCTGCCAGTGCCCCCGATCTCAAGCTTTTCAAACTCATATGTCCGTTGCTGCTCAGTGGCCTATCTTTACATAGACTGAAGAGGTAGCCTATCATGAATGCTGCCGCTAGACTCATCCACCTTACCAACCTTCCAGTGTCCGCCACCCCTTAACAAAATCCTACAAAGTCATTCACAACTCTGCCTTTATCTACAATACCAACCTTATCCTAAAACGTCACCCAAGCCATCTTCTCTAATCCCAAGACCTCTTACTCTCTAGTCCCCTCATCACCTCCTCCCATTCTTGCCCGTAGGACTTCTTCAGAACATCTGCAATTCCCTAGAACTCCCCAATCTGTCCAGCTTTTGCCTATGCTTGCCTTCCTTTAGGCAATCCCTAAAAACACATTTCTTCAGGGAAGTCTATTCTGTCTCTACCTAATAAACTGCACTTTCACTTTCAGCACATCCCTCAGTTATTACCTTTTGTATTACTTAACTCTTCCTTTTAGATTGTAAGCTCTTGCAACCAGGGCCCCCTGAATCCTCTTGTATTGAAACTGTACTGTCTCAATTTAAATTGTAAAGCACTGAGCGCTCTCTTTACTGGAACCTAAGAATACATTTAAAAAAAAATATATAAGGAGTCAGTGGTTACCTCAGCACCAACAATTTTTCAGAATTTTTAGATAATTTACACCAGCGGTCTCCAACAAGTGGTCCACGAAAAAATTTTGATGATTACCAGGGGGTCTGCCGCAAATGAACATGTATACCGCCGAATGTTGTTTCCAGTGTCAGTGAGCATTGATACCTGATGCCTCCTCTGTAGTTCCGGCTCCTGAAGGAGGCACTGGGAGTAGTGCAGAAAGCGGGAGGTGAGGAAGGAGGGGACTTCCAATGGCAGCGCTGATCAAAGAGTGTGGGAGGGAGCACATGGCTGGATAAGGAAGTGAGATCCAATGAGGAGTCTGTGTAAGGCAGCAGTGTGATACAAAGTGGGAGGGGGGGGGGGGCAGAGAGCTGGACCATTGTGTGTATAAGGCATGTAAAATTCATGTTAGTGGTCAACGCCATTCAAAATTGTGAGTGCGGCGACCACCGGCTTACACCATAAAAAAAGCTCAATGCCACTCTGTATAATATAAACATTTATTTGTTGAAAATACATTTTATTAGTGGACAATGACATATCACACTAAAATTACACAAACAATATTAGAGAA
Organism: Lithobates sylvaticus; assembly: GCA_028564925.1. NCBI lineage: Eukaryota > Metazoa > Chordata > Amphibia > Anura > Ranidae > Lithobates > Lithobates sylvaticus. The sequence goes on along the minus strand of CM053030.1, from coordinate 126,227,243 downwards.
GATGTCATAATTAAAGCTATAATTTTAGTAACAAGTTAATCTTTCTTAAAAAAATAAAAAGAAGAAAAAGAAAGACACAAAGGCTTCACATAACTTTTATTTCTGCAGACATTGCGGTTTACTGGATTTTATCTATTTATTACAGGTGTATATAGTGCTGGTAATTAATTCTCTACCCTCAAGAAGCGTACAATCTAAGGCCCCTATCTCACACATACTAAGACCAATTTAGTCAGGATCTAATTAACCTACCAGCATGTCTTTAGAGTGTGGGAGGACACCTACACAAGCATGGGTCGAACATGCAAATTCAATGCACATAGTGTTTTGCCTGGGATTTGAACTAATGACGCGTTCTGCAAAGCAGAAGTGCTAACCGCTAAGCCACTAAGGTTTTAGCCAAAGGACCTCATTTGAAACGTGGAGAGATGGTGTTTTGCCACCAGCAAATAGATTGCAGTCACCATTTTGTTCTAGTGTAGGTGAAAACGACAGCTGAAATATAGCTGCTTTTGGCAAAACATTTTTTTTATTTCCAGCACTTTTGTATTTATTATTATACCCCCAACACTGGCTACTTGCACATTATACCATTTAAAATGTTTTAATATTTCTAAATGTTGTGTACTAGATAGCTAGGTCAGTTTGACTTAGGAATAACTGTGTCATTGTGCAATTGCTTGAAGCCATTGTGGTTCCCTGCAGCCTGCATAGAACATTACATTCTAGTTGCTGCAAATCCTAAAAGAATCTTATAGCAAGGTTGATTGTTGGCCACAAGATATACCACCCATATAGCAGACCTCCGAAGGACATATTACGCAAAGCACTGCAGAGAGCGATAAAGATGTGCACAATTATTATGTAGCAGCCAGTCACATTTCAGCTTAAAGCAATGATGTAAAACACAATTACTAATTGCTGAAGAGTCTCCAGTAGTCTTTGTTCTGCTTTATTGAGCATGTCCTTTAATGTGAATGAGGAGTTTTAACATTATGAAAACATGGCAATATTAACCACTTCATTACCCGCCCATAGTCATTTGCAGTCCACAGGAGGCATCTCCTATCCTGGGTGGGTGTCATATGACATCCTCGGCTTCCCGGCCATCTAGGGGGCACGCCGCGTTGCTCAGGACCCAGTGCGCATGCCCTGCGGCTGCGATGTCTGCCGGGCACCCGCGATTGACCGTGAACACAGCAGGACCGTGGATCTGTGTGTAAACACACAGATCCACATGCTGTCAGATGAGAGGAGACCGTGTGTTCTCAGTACAGAGGAACACCGATCGGTCTCCTCCCCTTGTGAGTCCCCGCCCCCTACAGTTAGAATCACTCCCTAGGAAACATAATTAACCCCTCGATCACCCCCTAGTGTTAACCCATTCCCTGCCAGTCACATTTACACAGTAATCAGTGCAATTTTATAGCACTGATCGCTGTATAAATGTGAATGGTCCCAAAAATGTGTCAAAAGTGTCCGATATGTCCGTTGCAACATCACAGACACATAAAAAAAAGAAAACGCAGATCGCCGCCATTACTGATAAAAAAAAAAAATAAAAATGCTATAAATCTATCCCGTATTTTGTAGACGCTACAACTTTTGAGCAAACCAATCAATATACGCTTATTGCGATTTTTTTTTACCAAAAATATGTAGAATACATATTGGCCTAAACTAAGGAAGACATCTTTTTTTTTTAAATTGGGATATTTATTATAACAAAAAGTTAAAAATTTTTTTTTCAAAATTGTCGCTCTTCTTTTGTTTATAGCGCAAAAAAAAAAAAAAAAACGCAGAGGTGATCAAATACCACCAAAAGAAAGCTATATTTGTTGGGAAAAAACATCAAATTTAATTTGGGTACAGTGTTGCATGGCCGCGCAATTGTCATTCAAAGTGCGACAGCGCTGAAAACTAAAAATTGGTCTGGGCAGGAAGGAGGTGAAAATGCCCTGTATGGAAGTGGTTAAATTATATTATATAAGGGAAATATTAAATATACCGTATTTATTGGTGTAATAACAAGTTTAGGAGGGAAGTTTAAGGAAAAAAACTTACATTTAAATGCCCATCAATGCAGCCTTGTCCAGTGTCTTTGCAGCCCTGTGTCTCTTTGCAGCTTCATTGCAGGAATTTAAAATTGGCGCCGATCTCCGCTGATTGGAAGCGGAGCGAGCGCAGCCGAGTGTACTGTGTATGTCGGCGGTGCTCGCTCCGCTCACAGTCACGCCCAGCCTCACCCCTATGATGGACATGACACAGGTCCAATGGTGGGACTGGGCGTGACTGTGAGTGGAGCGAGCACCGCCGACATACACAAAGCCGAGTACACTCGGCTAGTCTCGGCTCCGCTCACAGTCACATGGGTGGGACTGTGAGAGGAGCCGAGACTAGCCGAGTGTACTCGGCTTTGTGTAAGTCGGCCGTGCTTGCTCCACTCACAATCTGCGGAGATCGGCGGGGGATCGGTGTATAACAAGCACCCAAAATTTTCCCCTGATAAATACAGTATATGTAAATACACTAAATAATACACTGCTGTGCAGACTAAGAATTGTCTTGCAAAAAGCGATGATATGTAGTAACCCATAGCAGATTTTAGTTTTCACTTACAGCAATCAGTAGTCTAGCAATAGATGACTGCACTACGCTGCTTTTTTCCTTGCTATACACAGGCTTAAGCTTCGTACACACGGTATGATTGTTTAAAGGGTATTGTCTGTTGACAGATTGTTGTCCTAAATTCTTACCGTTAGTACGGTCCTTTTGACAATTGCTGTCCAATTTTTCGCCAACAAATTTTGGATGACAGGCTAGTAAATTTTCGGCCGACAACGGCTCCACGTCTGATTTTCGTATGGTCAGTACAAAAAATCTGTCACACAAAAATCGAAAGTACACACATGCATTCTCGGAATCAATGCTCACCAAACACGAAATTAGCAGAAGGAGCCCAAAGGGTGGCGCTCAAGAGCTGAAATTCCTCGTAGTACGTCACTACTTTCGTGTTGTCGAACGAAATTTTGCGTACCGTTAGTATGCAAGACAAGATCCTGGCACACTCCCTTTTGACAAAAATCAGACGCTCAGTTGGCCAACAATCCTTCCGTGTGTATGAGGCAAATAGATCTTGAACCTTGTGTGCCAAGAGCTGAGTTTAGGCCCAAGGCAACTAAAAGGTTGGTCCACCCAATCATAATATGCAAAAAGGGTAGATGAAGGCAGGTTTAATCACTCCATGGTCCACTGACCAAAAGATTCTTAGTTGGGTAAATGCTGGCTGAATCATCTAAGGCAATGGTCACTAAACTGCGGCCATTTACTTATCTGGCCCTTGGGGCACTATTCCTACTACTGATACAAGGCACTAATCCTTCTACTGACACTAGTAATCAAGCATAATTCCTCCCACTGACACCCAATGATGGAACAATATTTTTCCCAGTGATCCCAATGATAGGGCACGATTCCCTCCCCTGACACCAACGACAAGGAACTATTCCTTCCATTGACACTAATGACAAAGTACCATTTATACATTTATACATTTTTTAATGCTAAGCCAGAGGCATCGTTTACTTCCACTGATGCTGGGGCATGTTCTAGTCCCAGTGGTGTCAGTCCGGCCCTCCTATAGCCTGGCCCTTCAGTCAGAAAGTTTGGAGACCCCAGATCTAAGAACTTTTGAAATCTCTTTGGCCAATTTCTTGACCCAGAGTTGGGTGCCAGTGAGAGATATAAAAAGTCAGAGGTTGGTGGTAACCCAGTGTAAACCTATAAACTTAAATAATCTGGGCAGGCTAAAACTTTAAATGAAATTACTTTGCAAATGGCAGAATATGTTAAGAGACAAACTGAGTAAGGCCTCTTTCACAGCCTGGCTTGGGAGTGAGCCCACATCTGCCCCCACAGCAGGCTGCTATGGGGGCAGACACAGTAGAGGTGTGGACAATGCCGACAGGGGACCAGGCCCGCTCTGTGCAATGGTATTTCAACAGTAGTATCCTTTAAATACATAAAGCAATATGTATCAGTGTGGCTTAAAGGGAAAAAAAAAAAGTCAGTGTGAACTTCTGTGGTTGCACTTTTTTTGCCCAGTCAAATTTCAATTGAGTGTTATTTAAAACCACTTTCACTTTGTTTTAGCGGTCATGCCAGAAGTTTTTCGGAAACTCATGTCATTACAAAGCTATTTACATTTTAATATGACAGACATATTTCAATTGGAAAATTATAAAATGTCACAAGGTATTAAAAATAAAGGTAATTTTTTTGCACATGAAAATCTAAAGACTTGTTTATTGGAAAAAATAAACTTTGATAGAGTAAAGCCGACCATAGATGGTTCGAATCTCGGCCGGTTCAACAGGAACTGGCCGAAATTTGATCCATGTATGCGCAGGCTTATTGCAGCCAAGCATGTACAACCAGCATGTCAGATTTCTAGCATGCAATTGTCAACTGCTACAGCCGCTAGCAATATTCACTGTGTTCTCCCGACAAGGACAACTCCCCGCGCCCCCCTACTGGGAAAACACAATAGCTCTGTGGGAGGGATTTATTGTTGATGGGGAAAACAAGGGACTTTCATTCCTGCAACCCGTGGTTACAGGAAAGAAAATCAAATCATCTAAAATCGGCCTTATTTATAAGAGAGTTTGGTCATACATTTAAATTAAAATCTAAAGACTTGTTTATTGGAAAAACTCTGATAGTTATAAAGAGTTTGGTCATACATTCAATGGTCTTGTTAAACCTGGAAACTGAAGAACCAGAACTAGAGATATTGAGGTTACTCCTTTTTAACTCGTCCTTTGAAATGATCCATGAAATGAAAAGCTCCAAAGTAGTCACCAAGAACCACTCCCAGTTTTGTAGACATAAGGCTAAACAATGAAATAAGGAATACAAGAATCAATACACAATACAATGTAAACAAATACAACAAATTCTGGAACATAGGTAAAAGTGGTATTCTCAAGAGGTTACAAGGCAAATAAATATATAAAACTTGAAGCAGAATGCATACACACTGTTCACCTCGTAAAAAATATAGAAAGCCCCCATCTAGGAGACTGTAAACTAACAATGTACTGAGAGAAACATTGACTGCTATTGATGTCATCCTTCTAGTTACTTGACTGTCCCTGGCTTCAAATTTGTGTAAAAATGTATTTATATTAAAAAAAATTTGCTATGGGGTTGTCTTCTTTTACAACGGTTTAATTATTGTTTAGTCAAATAGAACCAACAATTGGACAGTTATAGTATAAAGTGAATACTGTAGGTGCAGGCTGGAAGAACATACATACCCAGGCACAAAAATACTGGATCCAAGCCAATGTGTTGATTTCCGTAAAACGGAGACATCAAACTGCATTTCAATAAATTTTATACACATAAACCCTAAAATATTAGACATAAAGCATGCTGTATTGTCATGAATGAAAGTAAAGCCCCATACACACGGTCGGATTTTTGCATGGATTCTGTCCGATCGGACAATGTTGTTGAAAAATCAGACCGTGTGTATGCACCATCGGACAGTGTACGTCGGATTGTCCGACGGACAAAGTCCTATCTCCTGCTGGATAGATTTGCCGACAACACGGTCCGATCACACCAAATCCGATCGTGTGTACGGTTGTCCGACGGACAAAGTGCTACGCATGCTCAGATCACATTACAAGACCAAAGCTATTGGCTACTAGCCTCTACGTAGTCCCGTCGTAGGCAACAAACGTCACCACGTTCAGAATGATCGGATTTTCCGACAACTTTGTCCGACCGTGTGTACGCAAAACCAACATCGGACAAAGTATGACGGACATGATCCGACGGACCTGGTCCTCGGATAGTCCGAGCGTGTGTATGGGGCTTTAGGCTGGCCATACACTGTTTGAATGCTGAACCGGCCAAGATTCGAACCATTAATGGGCAGGCTGAATGTGCCAAGTTGATCAATCGATCAACTTGGGTACAACCAGCCTTCCAAATTCTCTTGTGATTATCGCTGGCAGTTGCTATAGCTACTAGCGATAATCACTGTCTTCTCCTGGCACGAAACGGCTTCCCCCGGCCGCATTGCTCAGCTGGAGGGATTCCCCTACCAACACTGCGTGGTTGCAGAAAAGAAATTCAAATTGTGTATGGCCTGCCCTACTCATATGGAACCCGGCAAGACCAGGCCAAAGCCTGGTAGCCAGATAATCATATTAGCTAACAAAGAAATAAGATGACAGAGGAAATTGAGAAAGGAAAAGGGGAAACAAGATAAAGAAAACAAAAAGGAAGCAAGAAAAAAGGAAAAGGAATCCCAAGAATCCGCAACGCAGGACCACTAGATCAACAAAAAAAATTATTGTTAAATATTGTTGCACCAAGATGGCTGTGCATGGGTAATTCAGGGTTGCCAAACCCAAATAAAATTTCTCATGGGCATCTGATATAGCTGTCAATTTCGCATTGACCATAATGCCATTCATACAGTTTTTGACAGCTTTGAAGCTAAGAATTGGTGTTTTCCATGCTCTTGTAATAGTCAATTTAGTTACAGTAAAGAGGTGCAAGGCCAATTGTCGTTCAGGGTGAAGCAGTTAATCGATCAGTTTACAAAGAAGGGCTTCATACAGATTTTTCTTGAGATTGGTGTGAAGCAAAGTGCGAAGAAGTGCATAGAGGGGTTTATTCTTCAATCTGGAGTTGTCCTCCACAGAACACAAACTTCTTTGCTGCATGATGCCCTCAGCCACCCAGTTTAAAGGATGCATACGTTGATCACTCAACGGGGCAGGTTGAGCATATACTGTGAGTGCAGGGCATTGTGACCAAACTGTGGACATATTTTTTATAAAAACTGCTTATATTCAAACCATCTAATCCTAAAGCAGAACTTTTCGTGCACAAATTTGACACATCCCACTTACCTGCACGATAGCCTTGCCACAGCCTGAGATGTCTAATTACAGAAAAAGAAAACATTTGCACATAAAGACAATGCTTTGCGTTTTCTCACTCACTTTTTAAAACCAAATACGATGTAGAGACCACGAGGCATAATGAGGTATACTTGTTCTTTTAGGATGGCATCTACAATCGTCTTACTGGCATAGTCTGGCTCTAAAATTGGCAGGAACCGAGGCCATCTGTAAAAATAAAAGCAAAAGAAAAAAAATAGAAGTTATCATGTGGTCACTACTTTTCCATAAATACCATGAATGGTTTACTAGGGAGATGCCTCTGCTTACTCACAGGAGACAAAAGCTCAAGAGTTTAACCACTTGCCGACGGTGCTATAGCCAAATAACGGTTACAGCGCACCTGTCCAGTTCTGGCAGGGCATCTATTAACCACTTCCCGACAGCCCCATGTACATATACGTGTGCAGAATGGCACGGGCAGGCAAAATCCAGTATATAAACGTGATTTTGCAATTGCCTGCGCGGGAGCTCCATGACCCCGGCCGCGGGACCAGCGGACCCGATCGCCGCTGGTGTCCCGCGATCGGGTCACAGAGCTGGAGAACGGGGAGAGGTTTGTGTAAACAAACCTCTCCCCATGCTTCCTACACTGCCTGTCATTGATCGGCTGTTCCCGGTCATCGGGAAAGCCGATCAATGACGTCAGACGTCAGCCCCGCCCCCTAATGTAAAAAAACACACACACGTCACAGCCCATAACCCCTCCCCTCCCCCTAGTGGTTAACCCATTCACTACAACTGTCATTTATACAGGAATCAATGCATTAAAATAGCATTGATTGCTGTATAAATGACAATGGTCCCAAAAATGGGTCAAAAATGTCCAATGTGTCCGCCATAATGTCGCAGTCACAATAAAAATCGCTGATCACCGCCATTACTAGTAAAAAAAAAAAAATATTAATAAAAATGCTATAAAACTATCCCCTATTTTGTAAACGCTATAACTTTTGCGCAAACCAATCAATAATCGCTAATTGCGATTTTTTTTTACCAAAAATATGTAGAAGAATACGTATCGGCCTAAACTGAGGAAAAAAAAATGTTTTTTTATATATTTTTTGGGGATATTTATTATAGCAAAAAGCAAAAAATATTGCATTGTTTTCAAAATTGTCGCTCTATTTTTGTTTATAGCGCAAAAAATAAAAACCGCAGGGGCGATCAAATGCCACCAAAAGAAAGCTCTATTTGTGGGAAAAAAAGGACACCAATTTTGTTTGGGAGCCACGTCGCACGACAGCCCAATTGTCAGTTAAAGCGACGCAGTGCCTTATCGCAAAAAGGGGCCTGGTCCTTTGGCTGCCAATTGGTCCGGGGCTGAAGTGGTTAATGTCCTCCCAGAACCCTGCTCGTCTGCGCACCCTCGGGCCCGCTCTGTGATCGATGTGTTCTTTAGAAAGATCAAGGTAAAGGGACAATCACAGCAGCCCTTTACCATGTGATCAGCTGTGTCTAATCACAGCTCATCACATGTAAACAAATGCCTGTTTTCAGCGTGGTCAGTGTGCCGAGAAAGGTGTGCCAATAAGTGGCTTTCCAGTGACAAGAGACATTTACACTGATAATCAGGGCATTGCAACTCCATCAGTGCCCCTGATTATCCCTGAAGCTCCATCAGTGCCCCCGATTATCCCTGAAGCTCCATCAGTGCCCCGATTATCCCTGAAGCTCCATCAGTGCCCCCGATTATCCCTGAAGCTCCATCAGTGCCCCGATTATCCCCAAAGTTCCATCAGTGAAGAAAAATTACCATTTCGCAAAATTTTATAACAAAGAAATTTTTTTTTCTAAAATGTGTCTTTCAGCGGTGATTAAATACCACCAAAAAAATATACCAAATTTAGGGCACAGTGTTGTATGACCACGCAATTGTCATTCAATGTGCAACAGCACTGAAAGCTGAAAATTGGCCTGGGCAAAAAAAAGGGTGAAAGTGCCCTGTAGGCAGGTGGTTAAAAGGTCAAGGAGCCATCACCTTGAGTTAATAGCAAGATGACAGACAAAGAAAATGTAAAGGTCGCGTTTGCCATACATCCAGTCATGTCATGCCACTTTGCGATCTCCCCAGGTGTAAAAATCAGCATACACCTGACCAGCAGGATTGCAGAATGGAGATGGTCAGCCAGGTGAGCACCAGCAGTGGCACATTAACTAAACATATATGGACTGGGGAATGAAGAGGTAACTGTACATAACCACTTTACACTCAACTTAACCTGCTTTATCAATCACAGATTGCAACTCTAAATCTATATAGAGGTTGATGTGTACCAAATTTTAGCCTCTTACACTTAAAAATTCTAAAAAAAATTGCATTTTTTTTCTTGCTTACTTAGTTGTACATCCATCAAACATTCCGGTGTTTATAAAATATGGACAAACAATTGTGGTCTTCACACCAGTTTTGCCCAGAGCCAACATCTCGAGGCCAACTGACTCCGCAAACCCGACGGCTGCAAACTTACTTGCACAATAATCTGCAAAAGAAATACAAAGTAAATCAATGGAATGTTAAGTCTGTGCAGATTTACCAATTAACCCTTCAATTTACATCAAATCTGCCCTCGCACTACAAAGTTGTTTGTAAAGATAAAGCACACTGTAATTATTTCATTCAACTTTGGGGGAGTTTGAGCACTATGAGCCAAAAACTTAAAAAGAACTGCCTTTCTCCTTGCTTTTTACCAGTCAGTTCCCTTTTATTCAGCTGCCCTCATGTTTCCGGTGGAAACCTTACCGCAAATTCAATAGGAAACAAAAAAAAGGTGACATTTCCTATGTGACCCCGCTAGAAAGGAAGTATATTATAAGCTAAATGAAAAGTACTTTCAGTTAAACCAAAGAAAAACATACCTGTGCACATTACATTATAGTTATACAAATACCTTCTTGTGCATTGTTCAATTGTATTGTGTGTATTGTAATAGTAATTTCCCTTTGGGATTAATAAAGTATCTGATTCTATGCAACAGATCATACTCCGCACACATTCAAAAGAACCAAGAGTCATGTAACAAATCATAACACAATGGTTATATTGTATCGTAGCTCCATTGTCCTCTTTAAACAGTCCTTTTCTGCTACTTTTTGTTTACATGTAAAAAAGAATATTTTATGCTAGAAAAATACTTAGAACCCCCAAACATTATATCATTTTTAAAGGAAATGCCCCAGAGAATAAAATGACGATAGGCAGTTTTTTTATGTCACACAGTATTTGTGCACAAGTTTTTTTAGACGCATTTAATTCGAATTTTAATGCACAAAAAAAAAAAAAAAAACAATACCCAATTGTTTGGTAAAATATAAAAGAATGTTACGCCGAGTAAATATATAGCAAGTGTGACCCACTATATGCAAGTGTAACGCTCAGGCGCGATCACTGTGGGGAGTAGTGTGGGTGATGCCGCATCCACTGCAGGAGTGCCAGCAAGGAATGGAGCTCATCCCAGATCCTATAGTCACTAGAAGGAAGAGAGGAAGGATCCCTGGTGCCGCACATCCACAATGTCCTGTGATGGTTATGGGAGAGAACCTCAGCCTGGGCTCCCGCCAGGCCATGCCCCCAACATGTTTCGCTACGACCCTCATTTAGTCATGCTCCGAGGGGCAGAGTGAAATGCTCTGGGAGCGTGTCCTGTTAGGAGCCCAGGCTGAGGTTGTCTCTCCCATAACCATCACAGGACACCATGAATCTGCGGGCACCAGGGATCCTTCCTCTCTTCCTTCTAGTAAAAAGATACCAAACATGTCACGCTGTAAAATTGCGTGCAATGGCAACAAAGTTTGTAACTTTCATTATCCATAGGTGACACGTTAAAAGCCTTTACAGGTTACCATTTAGATTTAACCAGGAGGTCTGGTGCTAGAATTACTGCCCTCGATCTGACATGTGCAGTGATACCTCATGTGTGGGCGATCGCATGCATTTGCGCGTGGGTGCTTTAGGTTTTTTTATTACTTTTTTTTACACTGTACCTTTAATTTTTTTTAAATCACTTATTGTTGTAACAGGGTATATACTGTAAATACCCCCTGTGATAGCAATAGGCAGCGACAGGTACTCTTTATAGAGAGATCTGGGGTCCATTAGATATCTCCTTTGCTATGATTCAATCATTTTTTTTTTTAAACCCCTAAGGGTTGGTTTACAACCATGAAACTGGAAGTGATTAAATGCTCCATCGCTTCTGGTTTCCTATACCATAGAGATGATCGTAGCCATTCTGGTCTCTGATCAGCTGTATGGTCATCTGGCGGAACACTCGGGTCTCCCAGTGGGACGGGAGAGTCCCGGAATGCCCCCGCTGCTTGTAAAAGCAGTCCAGCGGCTAATTGGCTGGCTGGAAAAAAAACAATACCAGGATGATGCCTGCACCCGGTATAGCCACTTGAAGTACAGCAATGTACAAGTACGGATATAGATTATGCCCTGGTCAATCATGTCACCCCCCCCTCCCCCGAGTTGACGGCTGGCATTCATCAAAACTGACAATGGATCTACACCAGGGAACATTGTTTTTTTATATAAAAGGACTTGTCAAAAACTGTGTGCATGTTTTTAATTAACTTTCTGACACTTTTTTGATGAATGAGTAGGGGTAAAATGTACCCCATACTCATTCACATAGGAAGGGGCCAGGATCTGGGGGGGGGCCCTTATTAAAAGGGGGCCTCCAGATTCTGATAAGTCACCCCTGCACACCCACAACCACCGGGCCAGGGTTGTGGGGAAGAGGTCCTTGTCCTCATCATAGTAATGTTTTTGGCTTTAAGCTGGTCAAATATTATAGCAAACATAAGTAGACAGTACATGTATCAATATATGCATGTAGCCAAACCTCCATAGCTTAGAATATGTAAGACAAGCAATGAGCAATAAAGTTCATGGCTCTGAATTAATCAACTATTGCAGCAAACATAATTAGAGTTCAAGCATGCATAAATTAGGTACTCAACCATCAAGGAAGCATTGTGGGGATTCCGGGGTGCCACATAGGACTGGGAAATCCCGGTATGAAAAAGCCTGACTGGTTTCGCTTGTCACGCCAGATGCTTCAAAGGCATCCCCAATTGGGATTGCCAGTGCCATGTGCCGAGATCAGCACTGCTCTTGACTGGACCGTACACCAGTCGCTGCTTTTAAAGTGAAATAAAACAAAAGAAAAAAACAAACTCAAAATGTAACTACTGGAAGGTTTTATCTCCCTTCATGACCAGGCCATTTTTTGCTATTTAGCACTGCACTTTTTTAACTGGTAATTGCACTGTCATGCTAAATGTATCCAATTTGTTTTCACACAAATGGAGCTTTCTTTTGGTGGTATTTGATCACCACTGGGTTAATTTTTTATTATATAAAACAAAAAAAGACCAAAAATTTAGAAAATATGTTTTACTTTGTTATAAAACATATCTAAAAAAAAATAAAAAAAAAATAAAAAGTCTTCATAAATTTAGGCCAAAGTATATTCTGCTACATGTCTATGGAAAAAAAAATCCCAATATTAATTGGGTTGCGTGAAAGTTATAGGGTCTACAATGATGGTATTTTCTCTCTCTCTCTCTCTCGTAATTATTATTTTTTTTTCATACTAGTAATGGCGGTAATCAGCAAATTATAGTGGGACTGTGATAGTGCGGCGAGAAATCTGACACCAATTAGCACCGGGTGGGAACTGACTGACATCACCAGTGACACTAATACAGCGATCAGTGCTAATACAATACACTGTCAATGTACTAATGACACCAGCTGGGAAGGGGTTAACATCTAGGGGCAATAAAGGGGTTAACTGTGTGCCTAACCATGTGTAATATGTGCAATATATGCTACTTTTACTAGTAGATGTAGATTTTTTTCTCCCTGCAAAAAACAGCCACATCTCCGCTCAGAGTACAGAGCACTGTGCTGTTCATAAACACCGGACTCTGTACAGTTATTCGCTAAGCCGATCAACAGGTCCCAGTCATAAATAATTGTCCAGAACTTGCTAACCGACTTGTGCTGTAGCGAATTACAGCATAGATAGGGCAGGGGTGCGCACCCCCTACCCAGAAATGCTGGATCACATACATGACCCATCGCAGAGTGGCATCCCCATCACCGTATATGTGCTTGGGGCGGTCCGCAAGAGGTTAAAAGTATCCAATAATTCCTGGTTCCTGCAGTATGAAACTATTAAACCATAACATCTATTAAAAAATATACAAAAAAAATATTAAAACCATAGTAGATGACAGCTGGCAGGCCATATTCACAAGTTCTGATTCTTGTATTTGTTTTTTTTTTTCTTTTGAATGTGTGTTATTGAGGATTGTTCTTAAAGTGGAAGTAAAATCCCCCTATCGTTTTCAGCCAAGGAAGCTGCCATCTTTGCCTCTGTTTAATCTTCAACTGCCACAGTGCTGCACATGTGATCCGTTATGACACCAGCCATTGGATGGTTTGACTGTTTGGTTGCGAGCACAGCCAATGTGCAGTTAGCATTCCCGGCATGCCTTTTTTTTTTAAACTGTTAAATCGATGGGTTTACTTTCGCTTTAATGGCCTATTTGTACCCATTCATGTTATCTTGTTATGTTGTATTATTTTGATGCATACCATTAAATAAAGAATAAAAAAAAAAAAAAAAATAATAGGACCATTGCGTAGTAAACAGTTTGTAATATAAAAAGATTTACTAAAACTGAGTGCAAAATCTAGCTGTCCATAGAAACCAATCAGCTTCCAGTTTTTCTTTTTCTTTTCAAAGCTTTATTGAACAGGTTGAAGTTAGAAGCTGATTGGCTACCGTACACAGCCGCACCAGATTTTCACTCTCCAGTTTTAGCAAATCAATCCCAAAATGTTTTTATAAGCAAATTCAGTATTTAAATATTTCTCAGCCTCCACACTAAACACAAAAAAACACAGCTTGCCCAGATCGTTGCTTTAGAAAGCTACTGCCATGAGCAGCAATGTAAATAATGTTGGTGCCTTGTGGTTTCTATGGCATTGTACATTTTACAGGCTCTTGTAGCAGGGAAGAGGTTGTGAACTTTGTTCTAGTTATGTGGCTTATGTACTTTAGCAGTGTCATCGTGCAGAATGATAAGATGTTAGTCACCAAAATATCAAAGGTCACCTTTTCAGTATTATCAAGTTTTAGAGTAATAGAAATAGCTGATAACATGTCTTAAGCACATATGGAAAGTATTCACTGAGCTTCACTTTTTCCACATTTTATGTTACAGATTTATTCTAAAATGGATTAAATTCCTTATTTTCCCCAAAATTCTACAAACAATACCCCATAATGACAACATAAAAGAAGTTTGTTTGAAATCTTTGCAAATTTATAAAAAAAAAAAAAAATCACATGTACATAAGTATTCACAGTCTTTGTCACAACACTCAAAATTGAGCTCAGGTACATCCCGTTTCCACTGATCATCCTTGAGATGTTTCTACAACTTGATTGGAGTCCATCTCTGGTAAATTCAGTTGACTGGACATGATATGGAAAGGAACACACCTCTATATAAGGTCCCACAGTTAACAATGCATTTCAGAGCACAAACCAAGCCATGAAGTCCAAAGAATCGTCTGTAGACCTCCGAGACAGGATTGTATGGAGGCACAGATCTGGGGAAGTGTACAGAAAAATTTCTGCAGCATTGAAGGTCCCAATGAGCACAATGGCCTCCATCATCTGTAAATGGAAGACGTTTGGAACCACCAGGACTCTTTCTAAAGCCGGCCACCCGGCCAAATTGAGCGATCGGGGGAGAAGGGCCTTAGGGAGGTGACCAGAACCCAATGGTCACTCTGACAGAGCTCCAGCATTTCTCTGTGGAGAGAGTAGAACCTGCCAAAAGAACAACCATCTCTGCAGCACTCCATCAATCAGGCCTGTATGGTAGAGTGGCCATACAAAAGCCACTCCTCAGTAAAAAGGCCCTTCTCGAGTTTGCCAAAAGGCACCTGAAGGACTCGGCCATGAGAAACAAAATTCTCTGGTCTGATGAAACAAAGATTGAACTCTTTGGCCTGAATAGCAAGCGTCATGTCTGACGTAAACCAGGCACAGCTCATCACCTGGCCAATACCATCCTTACACTGAAGCATAGTGATGGCAGCATCAGCTGTGGGGATGTTTTTCAATGGCCGGAACTGGGAGACTAGTCAGGATCGAGGGAAAGATTAATGCCGCAATTTACAGAGACATCCCTGAGGTCCAGAGCGCTCTGGACCTCAGACTGGGGCGAAGGTTCATTTTCCAACAGGACGGCGACCCTAAGCACACAGCCAAGATAATGAAGGAGTTACTATGGGACAACTCTGTAAATGTCCTTGAGTGGCCCAGCCAGAGCCCAGACTTGAACCCGATTGAACATCTCTGGAGAGATCTGAAATTTGGCTGTGCACCGACCATCCCCATCCAACCTGATGGAGCTTGAGAGGTCCTGCAAAGAAAAATGGGAGAAACTGCCCAAAAAGAGGTGTGCCGAGCTTGTAGTATCATACTCAAAAATACTTGATGCTGTAAAAATGGTGCCAAAGGTGCTTCAAAGTATTTAGAAAAAGCTGTGAATACTTATGTACATGGGATTTTTTTACGGTTTTTGTTTTTAATAAATTTGTAAAGATTCCACACAAACTTCTTTCACGTTGTCATTATGGGGTATTGTTTGTAGAATTTTGATGAAAATAATACATTTAATCCATTTTGGAATACGGCTGTAACGTGGAAAAAATTAAGCGCTGTGACTACTTTCTAGATGCACTGTATGTTACTCATTCACATCCTATATTTTTTTCTACTTTATATGATTTAAGTTTGGTAGATTTTATTTTGTTTCTTCCTCATTCAGGCTTGGTTTGTCGCTCCCAGAATAGTGACAGAACATACAGATTCAGATAGTGACATTGGTAGTGTTCTTGGTCTGTATTTCTTAATATAAGGATCTCAGAAAAGTGATCTACCCTAAAATAAAACTAAAGCAAATATTTACTTCTGTGATGTGACTTTTGCGTGCCTCCATCAGGGCCATCTTAAGAGCATTATAGGCCCCCGGGCAATACAGTGCACTGGGGCCCTGTCTACACAATCACGCATGACAATAAAAATGCAAATTATGAATAAGGCTATATTTATTGGTACTTTCAACAAAATCAGTGTTTAAACATTAACACAACATTTGGACAATATAACACAAGTTTGATGGGCACAGTGACAGCTTTGATGGGCACAGTGGCAGTGTTTGATGGGCACAGTGGCAGCTTTTGAGGGGCACAGACAGTGGCTGTGTTTGATGGGCACAGTGGCAGCTTTTGAGGGGCACAGACAGTGGCTGTGTTTGATGGGCACAGTGGTAGCTTTTGAGGGGCACAGACAGTGGCTGTGTTTGACGCACAACTTGAACAAACTTAAGTAGACAGTGTTAGACTTACTTGAGGCCACCGGCCTGGTGCAGTACAGTGTGTCACTCACAGCAGAGCAAGGCAGCACCAGCTATCAAGGGCCGTCTTTCCGCTCTGCTCCCTCTCCGCTCTGTCTGAAGAACATGGCGGAGCTTGTTCACTAGCGGCCGACGATTCTAGCAAGTGGGCAACCAGTGCAGTCAGTAAACTTAAGCAGCAGATTGCAGCGCTGAGGATCGGCCCTGGATGGGGCCCTCCAGGCAAGTGGGGCCCCCGGGCAACTGCCCAGCGTGCCCAGTGGAAAAAACGGCCCTGGCCTCCATGTCTGCACAAATATCTTCTCCCTGGCTTCTTCTGTTTTTTTTCAATTATTTTATTTATTAGAGCAGAAAACACATTCGAGAACACACGTAAGAAACACAAAAGATAACTTAAACATTAAGTTCACACTTAATTAACAAACACTATTTATATCATTCATATAGTAAATTAAATTATCTTCTGAGATGCAACTAGTCAACCCAGTCTCCTATCTACTTTTTCCCTATAGTCTCGAACTTGTCTCACTCAATTTTATACCATTATCTATTAACTCAAAAAACAAACAAACAAAAAAAAACAAAAAAAAAAAGGGGGGGGGGGGGGTGGGAAGGAAAGGGGGTAGAGCCAGTCCATGGTGACACCCTCCCAGTGCGTCCACCACCCACAAAAGGTCCAAAGACAGAAAAAAGTGTCTTAACTTTCCCCATTAAGGAGGGTATATCCCTCCTCCGAGGCCATAAAAGTATTCCAGGGTGCCCAGGTCTTGGAATATTTCTCTCTTTGATGTCTTGCAGAAAGAACCAGATCATCCAGCTTGCCAATCTCCCTCACTTTATGCAGCCACATCTGTATCGCTTCTTCAGGTTGAGGGATCTTTAGCTGCCTTGATTGGCTGGCATAGCACATCCCACAACTCTTGCAAAGAGGAAGGCAAGAAGCCTTTATTGCAGAAGAGACACAGCAGGTCTGTTCTATAATAATATACCCTCCTGCTCACAATTTTTGTTTTATGGCCACAGTTCTGCTTTAAAGCCCATCTCTAGGCAAAAATGAATCCAGCGTTTCTTTCTACCATAATTATCTTATAGTCAACTTAATCTGCTGTCCACACACTGTCAGTAATTACGATATCCTGGCAGGCTTGGGGGGGGACTCAAAGTTCACCTTTAGAGAGGCACTTTCATAAAGGAATTATGGGGGCGGCTATTGCTAGCAATGAAGAAAGTGATAGTTGTTTGGCTATGTCTGACTTACCGTATATACTCGAGTATAGGCCGACCCGAATATAAGCCTAGGCACCTAATTTTACCACAAAAAAATGGGAAAACGCATTGACTCGAGTATAAACCTAGGGTGGGAAATGCAGCAGCTACTGTAAGTGGAAAAGAGGGTAAACAATGCCATCTGCAGCCTCATTGTGTCCATCTGCATGCCTCACTCTGCCCATCTCCCTGCACTGTGCCATCTGCAGGTTCACTCTGCCTATCTCCCTGCACTGTGCCATCTTCAGCCTCACTCTGCCCATCTCCCTGCACTGTGCCATCTTCAGCCTCACTCTGCCCATCTCCCTGCACTGTGCCATCTGCAGCCTCACTCTGCCCATCTCCCTGCACTGTGCCATCTGCAGGTTCACTCTGCCCATCTCCCTGCACTGTGCCATCTTCAGCCTCACTCTGCCCATCTCCCTGCACTGTGCCAACTTCAGCCTCACTCTGCCCATCTCCCTGCACTGTGCCATCTGCAGCCTCATGTATCCAATCTCTGGCGCTGTGACATGCAGTCAGTCTAGTCGGTGGCCGGCCAGTGTAACAAATCCCCGTGTCCTCCTCATCCGTGACAGAACACTGATTCAGTTTCCCAGCAGTGAGTCAGTGTTCCGCCTATCACGGACGAGGAGAAGGTGTGGCTTTGTTACACTGGGTGGCCGCCGACTAGACTGCATGTCACAGCGCTGGGAGATAAGGCGCATGAGGCTTCAGATGGGCACAGTGACTTGAGTATAAGCCGAGGGGGCTTTTTCAGCACAAAAAATGTGCTGAAAACTCGGCTTATACTCGAGTATATACGGTAAGTGCTTTTAAGTCACAAAGGCATACTTTAACCCCTTTGTGCTTACAGGGAAAACTAGTCTAAATGCCTAAGCACAATTTTGCAACTTTGACATGCGTTAGTAAAACTGTACATATCATCACAACTACTTTGTGCATCCAAGTGGATTATACCTATTTTTCCAGGACAAATTGGGCTTTCATTTGGTGTTAAATAATAATGGATACCTCCTGAATTTTTTTCTATTATCAAAGGAAAACTGGCCCAAAAAAGTATAATTTTTTTTAAATGTAGCTGTATATTTCTTGGTACTACCATAACCTTCTAAAAAAGGACTCAAATTAAAGTATCCTGCTCCTGACGATCAGAGTGATACCACATTTGTGTAGGTTAGTTGTATTTACCTGTAGTATAGATGAAAAACAAGTACATATTTTGCTTTTTTTTTTTTAAAACACACTGACCCTAAGGCCCCTTTCACACTTATACGACTTGTCCCACGATTTGGGACTGCAAAGTAGCATGACAAGTCGTTCCCCATGATTTCCAATGACAGCCATTCATATTAGTACGACTACAATTCCTTCCGACTTCAAAGTAGTCACTGCACTACTTTGGTCCGATTTTGATGCCACTTACACAGGCATTCCTTGAAATCGCGGCAAAAATCGTAGTAAAATTGCGCGACTTTGAAGTCGCACAAGTGTGAAAGGGGCCTAACTGACACTCATACTAATTAAAAAGAGGGAGAGGGAAAGGGAGAGAGAAAGAATCACTCTCCTCCATTCACAGAGAAAGAAAACATGGGGGCGGGCATCACAGTGATTGATCAGAAGCTATCACAGCGATTAGGTGACCCGGGAGATACGCAAATATGTGGCCCCACGGTAAAAAGCGCATTCTAGCATATTTGTGTTACATCGGCATGAAGAGGTTAAAGCAGGGCTCAAGATTTCAAGTTCTGAGCTACTAGCCAGGCCTTAAGGGTTATTCAACACCAGTTTGCCCACCCAACCCCTACCCTGACCCTAAACACGCCCTCATAAATTATCTCATGAAATGACACTTAAATGTTTTATGCATAATTAAGTTACATAAATAAAGATTAACAACAACTTTATTATTGTCCGTCAGTGCATACTTGTCAGTGTCCATCGATGCAGTGTGACCAGTGCCCATGAATGCAGCATGACCAGTGCCCATCGATGAAGGGTGACCAGTGCCCATCGATGCAGCGTGACCAGTGCCCAACGATGCAGCTCGCCTTTGGTTCCAGAAGAGGACCATTAGCCCCAGGGGTCCCTCTATTCTTATTGGGAGATTCATCTGACATCTTTGGGCAGGTTGATCTTTGAGCTACTATCAAGTTATGCGTTCTACAGAAATTTCTATTTATGCATATTATGACGTATGGATTTAGCAGGAGATGGATTTTTGGGAAGCCTCCATTCATTAATTTCTGGTGATGATCTAATTTACTGGTGGCAGATGCACTAATTAATGGTACTCTTCAGTGAAGGAGTTCATAAAATGAACTTTGAGTTAGAAGGGGACAGTTTTTTCACTCTTATCAAAATTATTAAACACTAAACAATGTAAAATACAGATTTCACATGTTTGCGCGCTATTATTCTGTTTAGCGCAGCACAGTTTTATGCATAAATATTGCCCTTATTAGATTCAGAATTCTTTATCAATTCCAAGGGATATTACTAAAAGTTCAAATGTCTAAAAGGATGCTCTGCATTCTTTGAGCAACCAGATTATTCCTTTACATTTCTATGCTAGAAGAATAAAGTATTACAACCATACTCTTCTAGAAAGAAGAAAAGCATCAAAAAAACACAAGTTTACTTTACTCCTACACACAAAATGTATTGTGAATTTGTACCGTTAGGCCCAGTTCACACCGATACAACGAACGCTCCGACTTTGGAGCACTTGTTGCATCAGAAGTCAGACCCCATTCAGTGCAATGGAACCGTTCTAATAAGTGCGACTTAAGTAACTCTGACCAATGTTAATTTAGTCGACTAAAATGTTTTAGTCGACTAAATTAACACTGGTCGGAGTTACTTAATGAATACTATTTTAGTCGGCTAAAATTAAAATGGCATTTTAGTCAAAAGACTAAAATGAGACTAAAACTAAAATGAAATTTTAGTCAAAAGACTAAGCCCCCGTACACACGGTCGGAAATTCCGTCTGATTTTTTCCGACGGATTTTGTCCGAAACTGGTGTTGCATACACACGGTCGGACAAAGTTGCCGGAAAATCCGATCATTCCGAACGTGGCGACGTTCGTTGCATACGACGGAACTATGTAGAGGCTAGTAGCCAATAGCTTTGGTCTCGTAATTTGATCTGAGCATGCGTGGCACTTTGTCCGTCGGAATTCTCGACACACCATCGGAAAAAGTCTGATCGGATTTTATTGTCGGAATTTTTTTTCGACTGAAAAAGCCCGCTAGAGCCCACACACGGTCGGATTTTCTGACAACATAATCTGATCTGACTTTTTCCATCGGAAAATCTGACCGTGTGTACGGGGCATAAAAGACTAAAACTAAATTGAAATTTGACTTGGAAATTAAAGCGGTTGTGCACACATTTCATTTAGTAAATCTCTTTGCCTTCCAAATCAGGCAAAGAGTACTAAATGAAGTGTGTTTTTTTTTCCCACTTACCTTGTACGTCTTTCCTCTGTCCCTTCGGCGGTGGGCGGGGTCTCTGCGTCGATCCTCGATCTCGCAAGATTTCGGAGAACGTGAGCTGCACTTTGCCGTTACTGCGCACGCGCGAGCTCGGCGCAGTAACGGCGGTGCATGCTGGGCCATCTGAAGTGCCTGTGGGGTTTCACATGCCCACAGGCAAGATGGCACCCAGCAAGAAAACATTTTTATAAATTATTTTATAGGACGAAAACCGGCAGCAGTAGATTAGCAAAATGGAACACGTGAGTCTCCTAATCACATCTCCTAATCCTTTACATTGCATTAAAAAAAAAAAAACAACACACAGTGCAGAACCGCTTTAACACTGGTCTGTAGTGCATGTTCATACCTCAA
Source organism: Lithobates sylvaticus (assembly GCA_028564925.1). Classification (NCBI taxonomy): domain Eukaryota; kingdom Metazoa; phylum Chordata; class Amphibia; order Anura; family Ranidae; genus Lithobates; species Lithobates sylvaticus. The sequence goes on along the minus strand of CM053030.1, from coordinate 126,205,688 downwards.
TACCATAAATAACAACATATGAGATTTTTCACTCCAGCAGTATATAATGAGTTTGGAAATTGTACAGAAATGTTCACTAATGCATTACAATTTAATTAAACCCATTAGATTTTAGATGACTAAATTTAGTTTTAGTCGACTAAAATGTACTGGAGATTTTAGTCGACTAAATCTAAAACAATTGCAGAAGACTAAAATGGGACTAAAACTAAAATGCAATTTTAGTCCCAAGACTAAATCAAAATTTGATGCCAAAATTAACACTGGCTCCGACTTATAAGAAGGTTCCTGCACTACTTTTGGTTGGACTTTTGTATGACTTGCATTGACTTCTGTGAAAGAAGTCGCTTGCAAGTCATGCCAAAGTCATGCTGGGGTCCGACTTCAAAGTCACAGGCAGTGTGAACCCGGGCTTACTGCTCCACTCATATATGCCAACCATTGATCTCACCTGCAAGTCCATTGACTCCTATCAGTCCAGCAGAGCTGGCAATGCTCACTATATGGCCGTGATTGGAGGCCATCATAGCAGGTAGGAAGGCTTTACATGTCTGCAGAAAAACAAACAGACGATATTAGTCATAAATGGCATCCACTGCTGATTTTAACAACTTAATTTATTATCTATATATAGCAGTCTATCTATTCTCCCCCACATTACATTCCAGAGTGAGATCTCCAAGATCAGCCAGAACATGTGACAACACATCAATGGATTCAACCAGAACGGAACAGATGTGTGTTACAATATATGGCTCTATTTTGACGCTCCGATATTGAGCATTTCTAAAATATACCTAAACAGAATAAAAAAAAAAAAGGAACAACATGAATAATACTAGATATTTTAAAACAAAGCTTTAAGCTTACTTAGCTAAGAAACACAATTTACCACTTCCTACCCAGCCTACTGTCAAATGACGGCTGGGCAGGACCTTTGTCATTCTGGCCTGCTTCCGGTACCATGTGATCATTGTGCCCAATCACAGCAGATCACATGACAATTGTAAACAATGAATGGCTTTGATTCATGCCATTCATTGTGTACAATTGTCTTGCTGGCTGTGATTAGTCAAAGTGATCACATGGTAGAGACAGGGCCAATTGCAGTCCACCTGTACCATGTGATTAGCTGTGGCCAAATCACAGCTAATCACAACACACGCTGAATGAATCAATTTTATTCAGTAAAAATGGTTAGGTATACCAGTGAAATTCCCTGGTATAAGCAATCAATGTGTAATAAAAAATAAATAAAAAATCCTGATCACTTCCCCAGAGTAGTGCAGTGTTACTATGGCAACACTGTATTGCTCTGGTCACACGGTGTTAAAAAGTGTGTGTGTGTTTTTTGGTTTCCCTATGGTCACCAGTCAGTGTCTCTGATCACTGCCACGCCAGTATGATGATGATGATGCTGTACTGCACTGGTGACAGTATGTAAGTTTTTCTATTTCTTTATTTTCCAAAACATTGTGACAAAAATTACTACTTTCCAAAAAGGGGTCGTTTGGGGGATATTTGTATTGTCCTGGAGCTTTTGAGCCTCATGAAATGATCAGGAATCAGTACATCAGGAATGATCAATTTTCAGAGATACATACCATAGTTTGTGGACTTTCCTATAGACAAAATAGTAAATACTGATTTGGGTTATTTTCACCAAAGAAATGGAGCAGAATACAGTTTGGCCTAAATTTATAAAGAAAGAATTATTTGCAAAATTTTATAACAGAAATGAAGAAAAACTGATTTTTTTTTTCAAAAGGTTTGGTCTTTTTTTATTTAGCAAAAAATAAAAAACCCAGTGGCAATTAAATACCTCCAAAAGAAAGCTGTATTTGTGTGGAAAAAAAAAAAAAAATTCAAAAAAATTTCATATGGGTACATTATTGCATTACCGCGCAATTGTCAACGTGCAACGTTAAAAATTGGGCAGGAAGCGCCCAGTATTGAAGTGGTTAATTATGGCCCCTTTCACACTGCCGCGACTTGAGTCACATGATTTTGCGGCTGCAGTTTCAGGGAATGGCTGTGTAAACTTGAGGTCTATGAACCTCAACTCGCATCAAAGTCGGACTAAAGTAGTACAGGGACTACTTTGAAGTCGCACAGATATGAATGGTTATCATTGGGAATTGTGGGGTATGACTTGTCATGTGACTGATGTTCAAAGTCGCACAGGTGTGAAAGGGACCTAAATTAATAGTAATCTGCTTGTAACATTACGGGAAAAAAAAAAAAAGAGAAAAGGAGCTTTTGCCATTTTAACCTATCCCTATATTTAGGGATTTTAACAATTCCTTCTTTGAAAAAAAAAAATGCCTGCTTTTTAATGAGACTTAACCTCAAGGCAGCACAGAAGCCCCCGTTCTGAACTTTTCATGGTTCAGGGGCGTCATAGGTTTGGCAAACATATACTGGGCTAGAAGACAAACGATTAAATTACTTCTTCAGAATAAAACTTCGAACTATCCTGCAAATCTGAATCAGTAACTGTTTACTCGATCATTCCCAATGGCTGTTTCCATGGAACTCAACAGAACACAGCTGAAATGTAATTTTGAAAATCCTGTTGACTGATTTATTTATTTTTTGAAAAGAAATGAAAAACATAGACAAGAGACTTGAGAGAAGAAAACATGAAGAATCTACACAAAGGCAAAACCGCCTGGCTAAAACAAGACTATCATTTCTCCAGGGCCAAACACAGGCCAGGACTTTGATGCAAACATAACCATTTTCATTTAGGAGCTACATATCATTTTATTGTTTTGAAATAAAAAAAAAAAAAGAAAAAAAAACCTTAACATGACCACAGACATTAGTGGCCCTTGTATATTAGGAGGCAACCAAACACCAGTAACCGCCAAGACAATCTTAGGCCTAATTCACACAGGCTTCAGCTTGTATAAGAGCAATGTGACCAGTGCGCTATTCTAAAACGGTCAGCAAGCTTTTGGTGAGCTTCAAAGGGCTTTCTAAGCCTTTAACCACTGAAAGACCGGCCCCATAGCAGTTTTATTTTTTGCAGGGCATCTCTCCTGTGCAGAATCACGTATACATAGGTGATTCTGCACTTCTGCCTGCAGGGGGCACACGCAGACCACTTCTGCTGGGATTATTCACAGAATAAGCTGGTCTGCGGAGGTGTGGGGCACAGGATTGTCCTCTGGCACCCGCCGATTGTCGTTAAAATACACAGTGAACAAGGCAGATCTTCATTCGGACGTGGTGGGGAGAGAAGGGATAGATTGTGTTCCTGCAAAGCAGAGAACAATATTGATCTCTTCCCTTAGTGAAAGCAGCACATACAGTAAACAAAAACACTGGCTAGGCACACAGGTAACCCTTTGGTCGTGCCTGATGTGTAACCCCTTCCCAGCCAGTATCATTAGTACACAGTGTAGAATTGCACGATTTGGGCTAAAAGGAGAATCACATTTTTTTGCTTAGAAGATCACGATTCTTGCGGCGTAACATCTTTCACATTATACTAAAAAAATTGGGCTAACTTTACTGTTTTGTTTTTTTTATTTTTAATTAAAGCGTGTTTTCCAAAAAAAAAATGCGTTTGAAAGACCGCTGCGCAAATACAGCGTGACATAAAATATTGCAACATCTGCTATTTTATTCTCTAGGGTCTCTACTAAAAATATATATATATATATATATTATATATAATGTTTGGGGGTTCCAAGTAATTTTCTAGCAAAAATAATACTGATTTTAACCTGTAAGCAACAAATGTCAGAAAAAGGTTTAGTCTTTAAGTGGTTAAACTGACCTCATTTAAAGACAGAAGTTCATTCCTTTGATCTGAAGAACAACATGTTACAATGTTTCTCTTTATCTCTGATGTTGTGATAAACTTGGCAGGCTGAATGAATTTTTTTTTTTTTTTGTCAGCTGCCAGAAGTGAGCAGAGACCGCTCTGCACTTGTTACATAGACTTGGGAAATGCAGTTTTAAGATTGTGAGGAGAATTGAATTGCGATCTCGATTATTTAATGATTAATCGTGCAGCTCTAGTACAGTGACAGTGCATATTTTTTTTAGCACTGATCACTGCATTACTGTCACTGTTTCCCGCAAAGTGTCAAAAGTGCCAGTTAGCGTCCGTTTGTCTGTCGTAATATTGCAGTCCCGCTATAAGTCGCTGATCACTACCATTACTAGTATAAAAAAAAAAAAAAAAAAATCCATAAATATATACCATAGACTTTATAACTTTTGCACAAATCAATACACGCTTATTGTGATTTTTTTTCTTTACCAAAAACATGTAGAATACACATATTTGTCAAAACTTATGAAGAAATTTGATTTGTTAAATCTTTTTATTGGATAGGTTTTATAGCAGAACGTAAAAAATAAATATTTTTTGGTTCATAGCGCAAAAATTAAAAAAAAAGATGCGGTGGTGATCAAATACCACCAAAAAAAAGCTCTATTTGTGGGGGGGGGGGGGGAATAAAAAAAAAAAAATCACAATTTGGGTGCAGCATCGCACAACAACGCAATTGTCATTTAAAGTAACGCAGTGCCGCATCGCAAAAAATGGCCTGGTCATGAAGAGGGATAAACCTTCCGGAGCTGAAGTGGTTAAAGTACACTTTAGCTCCTGTTTGGAAATCTTATACACAGATCCTAATGGGGGTCAGTGTTGCCAGCCTACCAGATTGAAATTTACTGAGACGACACCCAAAATTTACTGGCACAGCCATGTTTTTACTGGCATTTCCAAAAGTTACAAAAAAAATCTTTCACTGGAATCACATTTTTTTTTATACACGTGGAATGCTTCACGGTGTTGCACTAAGAACATTGGGCAAGATTTGCACTGGAATCACTCATTTTATATGTGGTTTGCTTCATGGATTAAATTTGGACTGTTTTGTTGCATTTTAAGTCTCGTAGTCTCACTACTGGTGCTGAACAAAAGTATTTATATTTAACATGATTGTAAAGTCTCTTTTTTTTCCATTAACCACTTTAGCCCCGGAAGATTTGGCTGCTAAATGACCGGGCCATTTTTTGGGATTCGGCACTGCAATTGCACGGTCGTGCGATGCTGCACCCAAACAAAATTGACGTCCTTTTTTTCCCACAAATAGAGCTTTCTTTTGGTGGTATTTGATCGCCTCTGCGGTTTTCACTTTTTTCGATTTAAATAAAAAAAGAGCGACAATTTTGAAAAAAAAAAAAAAAAAAAAAAACACAATATTTTGTACTTTTTGCTATAATATCCCCATTTTTTTTTTTCATTTTTAATCGGGACTGCAACATTATGGCAGACACATCGGACACTTTTGACACATTTTTGGGACCATTGGCATTTATACAGCAAAGTGCTATAAAAACGCACGGATTACTGTAAAAATTTCACTGGCAGGGAAGGGGTTAACACTAGGGGGCGATCAAGGGGTAAACTGTGATCCTTGTGTGCGTTTCTAACTGTAGGGGGAGGGGACTGACCTAGAGGAAGTGACGCACACCTGCTATCCCAATCCCGCGAGCTGACGTATAGATACGGTGGAGTAAAATGACGGTGGCTGGTTGGCAATCGGTTAAAAATAACAAACATGTTATACTTACCTGCTCTATGTAGTGGATTTGCACAGCAGTCCAGATCCTCCTCTTCTCGGGTCCCTCTTTGGTGCTCCTGGCCCCTCCCTCCTGTTGAGTGCCCCCACAGCAATCAGCTTGCTATGGGGGCACTCCAGCAGAGTCACAGCTCCCTGTGTCAATTTAGACACGGAGCCGCGACCTGTCCCCCCTCTCAACTAATTGACTGACTGACAGCATCCGCAGCCAATGGCGTTGCTGCTGTGTCTCAGCCTATCAGGAGGGTAAGTCTCAGATGGCTGAGATACTCGTGGACGTCGATGGACAGAGATGGGGCTCAGGTAAGTATTAGGGGGGCGCTGCACGCCGAAGGCTTTTTATCTTAATGCATAGAATGCATCAAGATAAAAAATCTTCAGACTTTACAACTCCTTTAAAATTGTATGATTAGAGATGACACATATTTGTAGTGGTGATATACGTACATTGGAACACTGTGTAGTCATTTATAGCACTGAATCATATTGTGTTGCATTATTTGTTTCTTGATTTTCCTGGTAGATAAATCTGTGTTCAGCAGCTATTATTTAGTTTGATATAATAGGGCATTGCACATCCCCTTTTACATTTTTTGTTTAATACCCAAGTGATAATCATTCTGTAGAATAGTCGGGAATGCTTGTTATATATGGGACCAGTTCCAGAGTGCCAAGGAAAATGAAAGTGTACCTAAAGCCAAAGGTTTTTGCATAACGTTTCGAAGGGTTGTCAATGCTGTCAACTTCTTATTGCCATCTCGGTGCCCACTGCAAAGAAATCTTTGTCCTAATAACCATGGTCACCTTGTGTCTACACAGGGCAGAAAGTAAAAGAAAGTCTCCTCAACAGGATGGTGACCAAAAGAAAAAAAAGAAAAAAAAAAACACAATGATGCAAGTGTTAACCCTTCCCTATGCTTTCCAAAACTAAAAAACTAAAAAGTTGGGTTTAGATATTGTATACAAAGTACACTTTCTCCTGCGCTTCAAGGCGTTTATATTAGAGCTTCTTAGAAGGCCACCTGACTGTCACTGATAGTAGTGTTAGCTGTAGATATACTCTAATCCTTATCACTGTATGCAGGCTGTTGTCATACAGCAGCTCCACAAAGGCATGAGACCAGATATCTCACTGCCTGAGATGCAAAGATTAAATAACCAACTTGGTAGGTCATTCACGGAGCAAGTTTCTTTCCTGAAACTACCCCCATCGGGAGAAGACAGTGATTATTGCTAGCAATAATACCAGCCACTATCAATAATCGCATGTAAAACCCAGCAGGCTGGTTGTACCCAAGATGATCTTTCGATCAACGTGGTAGATTCAGATGCACATTTGATTTTATTCACTTCAATATTTATTGGATTTTATTGAATTGATCATTTATTTCACCATTTTCTACTGACCATTATTCTTTCCAGATTTTGTATATACTAGTGCCCCCTGCTGGTGACTAGTCATTGCTGCACATATTCACTTTATTCACGTTATTCCTTCTTTTTTGCGCGAAATGTCCTAATATATTTATATAACAACTGCCCATACACGGTTTGAGGCATGAAGGTTCGAACAGTCTATGGCCGGTCTAACGGCGTCGATGGGCTTTTCTCTTCAAATAGGTTTTACATTCCCATACAAGTTTTTAGGAATGCAAAACTTGTTTGAACTAGGTCAAATGAAGGTCAGAAGCAGTCAAATGCACCATCAATGAATTCTGCATGTCCTGAGAAGTCTCTCTCAAGCTGATGCCATCAAAATAAGCGTTAAGCCTGTCCACACAGGCCCTCATTCTTTGTTTAGCAAGTGAGCTGAAAAAACAAAAAAAAAAAAACAAAAAAAAAGAGCCGTGCATTCTTCAGAAAAAAAAAAAAGAAAAATCAGCATTTTTGGTCAGCAATTTACGCCTTATGCGCACACATGTGCGTGATTGCGTGCAAATGCCTATTTAGATTATGCAAAAATGCGAGCATACGCTTGTGCGCACGCAAATTTGCAAAAAAAAAAAAAAAAGGCATATGTGCAGAAATACATACAAAAAAAAAAAAGTCTGAATATGTAGATGCTCAAAACAGGAGGAGTATCGTGTGCAAGAGGCTTTGGGAAAAAAACACGAAGCAGGACTCTAGTTGAAGGCACATCACTAAACATAGATATCAGATGATGGACATTGATACCCTCTTGTTCTGGGCTGATGTCATACAACGTTGCCCAGTTTCACGGCAACCCCTATCTTGGTAAAGAGCCGATGACACGGCTCTTTACCCTTGTGATCACCCTTGTGATCAGCTGTGTCCAATCACAGCCGATCACATAGCGCCTGTTATCCACATAGCGCCTGTTATCCTGCTTTGAGGGACTGACGATGGTTCGCGGGATCATGCCGACCTGCCGCAGTATAATGACAGCGGCAAATGGTTAAAACATTTCTGACAGAAACTTTGGCATCAACTCAACGCTGTGTTTGTAGGAGGAGGAGGAATGTTGCCCATGGACCATGAGGGCTGGGATAACATGTTCCTTGAATACTGTATATATTTTGTATACAAGAAAGAATTTGGATAGAGTATGGCACAGTAGGATTTTCTCGGTACCGTCGAAGGACATTACAAAAAATAGTTATAATCAATTATTTTTATTTGCATACAAATACAATGTATAAAAACAGTCCAATCCACTCTACATGCTATATACCTTGGGAAGGGATTACTTCTCTCCAGTGATGTCTTGTACTGCCCCGTCAATTCTCTCCTGTTACTGCCACAACAAGAACCAATCTTAATTCCCAATAGTATTGTGCTTAGAGGATTCATTGGCTCTGATATACCTGCTCCCATGCTCTCAGGTATCTACCCCTTGTAGGTTCTCCTGAAGAAGCGGGCAACTGTGAAACATGTTGAGAGTCCGATGGCCTACAAAATTAACCCCCCCCCCCCAGAGTAATGGCCTTGGCAAAGGTGAAATTGTCTATACATTTTTTGTCCTGATGGACCGTTTTTAAACATGGTATTTGTATGCAAATAAAATGTATTGATTTTAACAAATTTTGTAATGCCCTTCGACAGTACCGAGAAAAGTACCTAGAAAATCCTGCTGCCCCACTCTATCCAAATTCTTTCTCTATATTATTTAGGATGTGAGTAATTATATTTTAATTATTAACCACTTACGGACCGCCCGCCATCATTATACGGTGGCATTTTGAAGAGGAATATCGTTGTTATGGCAGCAGCTAGCTGCCATAGCCCCGGTATCCTCTTCTTCAGTGGGCGGTCCGCTTTCAGATAAAAGTGGTCTCAGCAGTGGATTCGCCGCAAGATCACTTTTCGGGGGCAGGAGAGGGCCCCCCCCTTCCCGCCGCATGCCGGTGCCCTCCGCCGATTACTGGAGCCGCTGGCGATCGCTCCCTCTCCCCTCTGTGGTATGGAACTGAGTGAGGGGGAAGATGGCCCCCACCCGACTCCATACCATTGCAGGACAGAAGCGACATCAAGACGTCACTTACGCCCATAGCTCTTAAAAAGGGAAATTTTTTAATTTTTTTATTTTTATAGCATTTTAGTGTAAATATGAGATCTGAGGTCTTTGTGACCCTAGACCTCATATTTAAGAGATCCTTGTCATGCTTGTTTTCTATTACAAGGGATGTTTACATACCTTGCAATAGTAATAAAATGTGACACTTAATTTTTTTAAAGAACGGTGTAAAAATAAAAAAAGAGTAAAATAAATAAGGAAAAAAATAAATTTTTAAACGCGCCCTGCCCGCTGAGCTCGCAAGCAGAAGCGAACACAAAATGTGAGTAGCGCCGCATATGAAAACGGTGTTCAAACCACACATGTGAGGTATCACCGCGATCATTAGAGCGAGAGCAATAATTCTAGCCCTAGACCTCTGTAAGTAATTCAAAACATGCAACCTGTAGAATTTTTTAAACGTCGCATATGGAGATTTTAAAAAAAGGAAAAAAATGTTTGTCGCCATTCCATGCACGGAACTACCATTTTATTTTCTAGGGTGTTAGAAAAAAAAAAAATATATATATATATATATATATAAATATAATGTTTTGGGGGTTCTAAGTAATTTTCTAGCAGAAAAAAATTAAAATAAATTATTTAAACTTGTAAACAACAAGTTTGAAAAAATAGGCCCGGTCTTAAAGAGGAAGTAAAGCCTCTTAAAAAAAAAAAAAAAAAAAGACACCCTGCAATGCAAGCATACTAGCTCATTATGAATGACTTACCTGAAAACGAAGCCCCTGAAGCGGTCCTCATCCACGATGTTCTGCGTCGCCATCAAACCCGGAGTGACTTCCGGGTCTCGCCGATCCAGCGCTGTCATTCGCTGGAGCGGCGATGACGTCACTCCAGCGCATGTGCAGGAAAGCGGCATATCGCCGTGAACCCGGCATGCGCAGTGCGTCGCTGTCTACGTCGCATGCGCCGTAGACAGCGATGCCTTTTCTAAATATCTCCTAAACCATGTAGGTTTAGGAGATATTTATTGGACCTACAGGTAAGCCTTAATCTAGGCTTACCTGTAGGTCAAAGTGGTTTGTAAGGGTTTACAACCACTTTAAAGTGGTTAAAACTTTCTTCTGAGCAATTATTTCCAATATTTTGTACACAAAAAGGTCAGCAAAGCGGTCTTGTAGGTCGAGTAAAAAACAGAATTACCCATAAATGTGCCATTGTGTTCACTTGCATGGTCTTCTCTATGAGAGCATCAGGTGAGTCGATGAATTTCTTTCCAGTCACTACTCCAGCATTGTTAATTAAGATACTAACATCTCCAACCTCTTTCTTCACCTAAATAATGGAAGAAAAATCTAGTTAAAAAAGAAAATGTAAAGCAGGTACGTGCATCACAAAAAAGATCAAAATAATACCTATAAATGTTATCTACAAATTGAGGTTATCAATATTATGGTGCCCATAGACTACACTCTGATCACAGTGCATCACTCAGCGCATCAATAAAACAAATCAATTGTTAAAACACAAAATGTATCAGATCTTGCTTTAGGAAAATCACTATTTACTATTTACTGTGTCCTTGTACCATTCACACAACTCTATACAGTGCCTTGAAAAAGTATTCATACCCCTTGAAATTTTCCACTTTACAATTAAAAACGTAAATGTATTTTATTGGGATTTTGTGTGATAGACCAACACAAAGTGGTACATAATTGTGAAGTGGAAAGAAAATTATAAATGGTTTTCAACATTTTTTTACAAATAAATAACCAAAAAAGTGTGGTGTGCATTTGTATTCAGCCCCCCTGAGTCAATACTTTGTAGAACCACCTTTCGCTGCAATTACAGCTGCAATTCTTTTTGGGTATGTCTCAACCAGCTTTCCACATGTAGAGAGTGACATTTTTGCCCATTCTTCTTTGTAAAATAGCTAAAGCTCTGTCAGATTGGATGGAGAGTGAACAGAAATTTTTAAGTCTTGCCACAGATTCTCAATTGGATTTAGGTCTGGACTTTGACTGGGCCATTCTAACACATGAATATGCTTTGATCTAAACCATTTCATTGTAGCTTGGGCTGTATGTTTAGAGTCATTGTCTTGCTGGAAGTTGAACCTCCACCCCAGTCTCAAGTCTTTTGCAGACTAACAGGTTTTCTGCTAAGATTGCCCTGTATTTGGCTCTATCCATCTTCCCATCAACTCCGACCAGCTTCCCTGTCCCTGCTGAAGAAAAGTATCCCCACAACATGATGCTGCCATTACCATGTTGCTTTTAGGCCAAAAATTTTAATTTTGGTCTCATCCGACCAGAGCACCTTCTTCCACATGTTTGCTGTGTCCCCTACATGGCTTCTCGCAAACTGCAAATGGGACTTCTTATGGCTTTCTTCTTGCCACTCTTCCGTAAAGACCAGATGTGTGGAGTGCACGACTAATAGTTGACCTGAGCTGTGGATCTCTGCAGCTCCTCCAGAGTTACCATGGGCCTCTTGGCTGCTCTCCGATTAATGCTCTCCTTGCCTGTCCTGTCAGTTCGGGTGGATGGCCATGTCTTGGTAGGTTTGCAGTGGTCATACTCTTTCCATTTTCAAATGGATTGAACAGTGCTCCGTAAGATGTTCAAAGCTTGGGATATTTTTATATAACCTAACCCTGCTTTAAACATCTCCACGACTTTATCCCTGATCTGACTGGTGTGTTCCTTGGCCTTCATGATGCTGTTTGTTCACTAAGGCTCTCTAACAAACCTCTGAGGGCTTCACACAACAGCTGTATTTATACTGAAATTAAATTACACACGGGTGGACTCTATTTACTAATTAGGTGATGTCTGAAGGTAATTGGTACCACTAGATTTTAGTTAGGGGGTATCAGAGTAAAGGGGGTTGAATACAAATGCACGTCACTTCCAGTCTGCGGTATACTCCGGCCACGCCCTACGCGTTAAGTCACGTGACTTCCTCAGGGGAACAGATTTGCTATTGTGTAATTCTATTCATATCGTGCGGACAGGACGTGTATTTGATGCCATTTTGATGAAGCTCATGGTCAGAGACAATGAGACGGCAGCCATTTTCCCTAAGATTTATATACTACTTCTAAATAACATAGGGAATAGAATAAAAAGGCCTCTTAATGCGAATCAACACAGAAGCAGCCATTAACCCCATATCCAACAACTTTGCACACTAAATTGAATAAATTGCGCTAAGAGGCTGAAAAACGAAAAAAAAATGTATAATTATAATAATTTAAGACAAATACTTTAAAAAAATTGTTTTGCAATAAAATTTATTATATATATATATATATATATAAAAAATATATATATATATATATTATGAGACATAATACACCTTTTGTTAGTTTAAAGGAGAATTGATTCCTAGACGATGGTTCAATGGTTCAACCACATTTTTAACAATTAAACCCCTTAAATATTGTGCCTGTTTGTATATGATAACTGGCTTATCAGGTAGAACACTCTGTAGGTGTCTATCTCCTCTCAATATGTTCCAGTATTTTTTAATTATTTTTTCCACATCTTTATGTTGGACACTATAATCTAAAATAAGAGCTGGAGCTTCTGAGAATTGTTGTACTTTATTTCCATATATCTGTTTTCTATCCATTTCTTTAACCAATTCTATTTGTTTTTGAATATATTGTTGGGTATATCCTTTATTGACAAAACTGTTTCCAATAAAGTCAGCTTGAGTCATATAATCAGAGTCCTTCATACAATTGCATTTGATTCTGATTAGCTGCCCCTTTGGAATATTATACAACCAAGGTTTGAAGTGACAGCTTGTAATAGGCAAGTACTGTATTTATTGGCGTATAACACGCACACCAAGTTTAGGAGTGAAGTTTAAGGAAAAAAAATACATTTTAAATGCCCATCAATGCAGCCTTATCAGTGTCCATCTGCAGCCTTGCCCATCATTGCAGAATGATCAGTGTCCATCTGCAGCCTTGCCCAACAGTGTCCATCTGCAGCCTTGCCTAACAGCGTCCATCTGCAGCCTTGCCCATCATTGCAGAATGATCAGTGTCCATCTGCAACCTTGCCCAAAATTGCAGCATGGTCGTTTTTTAAATGTTACCGCTGCCGAGATAGACAGAGCTGGAAGTCCTGTGTACTTGGCTCCTCTCGCAGTCCCGCCCCTTGGCCCGGCTCCTATGATGGACACAACACTGGTCCAATGGCGGGACGTAAATGCTAGGAGGTGGGACAGGGCGTGACTGCAAGCTGAGCCGAGCTTCATAGTTCGGTTGTCACCTTCAATACTAATTTCCAGGTCAAGGAAGTTTGCAAGTTCAATGTTTCTATCATTTTGATTTAGATTGCATAAGAACTTTTCCAATGATTCATTGCTACCATTCCAAATTATAATCAGATAGTCAATTAAGCTTTTGTATAATCCCAGTTCCATCGGTGGATTCTTAAGGACCGCCTCTTCTTCCCACTGTGCCATAAAGGCATTGGCCACACTAGGAGCAAATGTCGCTCCCATGGCTATCCCAGTGGCTTGCCTATGCTAGAAATAGTTATTCTTGAGGCAGAACTCAATGCATTTAATAAGATATTTCCTTTGCATGCATTTGAATTTACCATGTTGCCTTAACAACCATTTTGTGGCCTCACGGGCTTGATGGCGTTGTATAATTGTATAGAGGGATGAAACATCCGCAGTTGCCGATAGTGTTCTTCCCTCTAAAGCCCCATACACACGGTCGGACTTTTTCATGGATTCTGTCCGATCGGACCATGTTGTCGAAAAATCCGACCGTGTGTATGCACCATCGGACAGTGTACGTCGAATTGTCCGACAGACAAAGTCTTATCTCCTGCTGGATAGATTTGCCGACAACCCGGTCCGATCACACCAAATTCGATCGTGTGTACGGTTGTCCGACCGGACAAAGTGCTACGCATGCTCAGATCACATTACAAGACCAAAGCTATTGGCTACTAGCCTCTACGTAGTCCCGTCGTAGGCAACAAACGTCACCACGTTCAGAATGATCGGATTTTTCGACAACTTTGTCCGACCGTGTGTACGCAAAACCAACATCGGACAAAGTACGACGGACATGATCCGACGGACCTGGTCCGCGGATTGTCCGACCGTGTGTATGGGGCTTTAAACTGGTGGTAATTCTAACAGTTGTAAAACGTGCTTCGTATCCCTTAAATAGGCTTTTGAATGTTGGACGGCTGGTTGAATAAAATTATCGATGTATTGGCCCATTCCTGATGTTAGGGAAATCGATCCCATTTACAATGGGTCTTCCTGGTGGGTTTTCCTTGTCTTTGTGGCTCTTGGGAATGGTATAGATCACTGGGATTCTGCAGGATTCAGGAACAAGATATTCAGCTTCCTTGGTGTTTAATATATCTTTGACACCCAGATGAACAATTTGCTCCAGCTCTTTTCTACATTGCATTGTTGGATTTCCTAATAATTTCACATACGTAGAGGTATCTTGTACTGTAATTGACGATTGATTTCGTCCTGATATTTCTGTTTTGCCTGGATCACTACTCCTCTGCCTTTATCGGCTGGGCGTATTACTATATATTTTCTGGCCACTAAAGAACGTATACCTTTTTGATATGTAGTAGATCATTTATTTTCTTAATCTTCAATTGGTCTAAATCCTGTAATACCAATTATTTGAACACTTCAATATGTTGATTATCGTGTACCTGTGGGTTGTAGAGAGATTTATTCTGTAATGTACTATGTTCATTGTATCTACGTTGGAAAAGGGTTTGATTACCCGTGTTTGTGGATTACTTAAAATTGCCTTCTTGATATTAAATCTTTCTCACATAATTACGTATGGCAATGTATGTGTCAAATTTATTTAGAATTTTTGTGGGGGCATACTTTAAGCCCTTATCAAGTACTGCCAATTCATCAGTGGTCAATGGTTGGCTACTCAGATCAAAGACTTCTTCCCCTAATGTTCCCTTTTTCTTTTGGAGTCTCTTTCCCAATCTGCATCGCCTCTTTGTTCTGGAGTTCTTCTTGGTTGTTCTTCTTGTGGTCTTCTCCTTGGGGGGGGGGGGGGATAGTGAGCTTCCTGTGGTTGCCTCCTGGGGGAGTGATGGGTTTCTTCTGGTTTCCTCCTCGGAGAGTGAGCCCTTCTTCCTGTGGCTAAAAAATCTGTCCTCTGTCGTTCCTGCTCATAATATGGTTGACTATAATAAAAATTAGGAACAGTATAGTTTCTGATAGGGTCAAACCTATTATGTGTAGGTATGGGACTTCTTTCATGTCTTCCATGTTGATTATGGTAATATCGTGGTCCTCTATTATCCCTATATATTCCTTCATGAGATATAATAAGAAGGGTCTCTCATTATAGGGTCTTTCATTAAAGTGGATGTAAACCCCAATTTTTTTTTATATCATAATGTAGAGAATAAGATTTCCTTTCATTTGAGCCCAGTCTTGCCACACAGATTTACTCGAGGCCTGAGCAATCATCTTTTATTGTTCAGTTAGAGAAATCTTGACAAAGTCTTGAAAAAAAAAATGTGGGTTTACATCCACTTTAAAGCCTCCATTAGAAATAAAAAAAGAATTAAAAAAAAGTGTTTTTCCATGAATTTCTGGAAGTGTGCTGCCAATTGTTATGGTTGGCCCGTTGTTCATTATTATGATGTTTTTATTTGGTCCTCTATTAGATACTTACTCTATTTCAGGGAGTATGTCTGCGTATTTGGGAATATATGGCAAAATAGCGCCATTGGTACGCCTCAATTATATATTTTATTTTATATTGCAAAACAAATTTTTAAAGTATTTATCTTACAATCAATTATTACAATTTTAGTTTTTTAGCCTCTTAGCACAATTTATTATTAAATTTAGTGTGCAAAGTTGTTGGATATAAATGGGGTTAATGGCTGCTTCTAGGTTGATTCGTATTAAGAAGCCTTTCTATTCTATTCCCTATGTTATTTATAAGTATTATATAAATCTTAGGGAAAATGGTTGCCGTCTCATTGTCTCTATCTATGACCTTCATCAAAATAGCATCAAATACACTCAGGCCCGGATTTACTCCCTTTGCCGCCCCAAGGCCGGGTCCTTCAATGCCGCCCCAGCCCCCCCCCCCCCCCCCACACAAACCACCATTCTTATCCTTTATTGATGACTGCTACAATAGATCGATTAAAAACATCTCCACACACGAGAACACTGAAAATAACTGGCTTTAATTGTACAGACTGAAAAAAGGAGTGTGTAATGTACAGAATCCAGGGGACAGGAGTGTGTAATCTATAGAATGCAGGGGGCAGCTCCATATATTCCTTTAATCCCATCCCGACTCCATCCGCCACCCCGATCCAATCCTGGCTCCATTCATCCCCGATACGATCCCAACTCCATCCATCGACCGATCCCATCCCGGCTCAATCCATCCTGATCCTATCCCGGCTCCAACCATCCCCCGATCCCATCTCGGCTCTATCCATCACCCGATCCCATTCTGGCTCCATCCTTCCCTTAATCCCATCCCAGCTCCATCCTTCTTGTCCCCCCTTCATCCCATCTCTATCCTTCTTGTCCCCCCTTCATCCCATCCCAGCTCCATCCTTTTTGTCCCCCCCCTCATCCCAGCTCCACCTTTCTAGTCCCCCCCTTCATCCCATCCCAGCTCCATCCTTCTTGCCCCCCCCATCCCAGCTCCTTCCTTCTTGCCCCCCCCCTCATCCCATCTCCACCTTTCTTGTCCCCCCCTTCATCCCATCTCCACCTTTCTTGTCCCCCCCTTCATCCCATCTCCACCTTTCTTGTCCCCCCCTCATCCCATCCCAGCTTCATCCTTCTTGTGCCCCCCCCCCCCCTCATCCCATAACATCCCCCATGCCTCCCTCCTCTGCAAGTCCCACGGAAATTTTCACAGACCTGGCAGAAGAGCGAGAGCACATTCAGCTGCATGAGCGGGGGAGGTGCTGCTGGCGGCACTCGGGAGAGAGGACTCAGGCTGAGAGGAGAGAGAGGACATTCAGAGTAGGAGGGGGGGTCTGCTGTTGTTGCTGGCGGGGGGCACACTGGCAGGGCAGTCGGGAGTGAGTCTATGGCTAAAATCCTACCTCAGGTCAGCAGCGTTGTTGTGGCAGAGCGGTGTGCTGCTCCCTGCCTCCTCCTCTGTGTACAGGAAAACATAGGAGGAGGAGGGGCGGGTTCAGTGCACTCCGCTCTGTGCTGTGTGCCCCGGATGCGGTTTGTGATAAAATGTATTGTTTGCGGCGTGCGGGGGGGGCGGCATCCACGAAAGCCGAGAAGTCGTCGCAGGAGCTGCGCCGCCCCTGCACCCCTGCCGCCCCGAGGCGTGGCCTCGGTGGCCTTGTGGGAAATCCGGCCCTGAATACACTTCCTGTCCGCACGATATAAATAAAATTACACAATAGCCAATCCAGTCTCCTGAGGAAGTCATGTGACATAACGCTTAGGGCATGGCTGGAGTATACCATGGACCGGAAGTGACGTGCGAGGTGCCGTGAACGCTGAATGTTTGTCTTTATTTGGCGCACTTACTGCTGTTCTCATGTAAGCAGGTATTTTTTTCATCTTAATAACCTTTTTAATTGTTATATACTATTGGAGGTTTATTTACCTTACATGTGGAGTGGAACATCGTATATGTGGGGTGGAATTTTCTGATACAAAAAAGCCTATTGTTGATCCTGGATTCTGGAAGAGGAATGAGTCGTTTCTATTGGATTACATTCCAAGGCATATGACTTATGCCTATGAGAGTTCTGTGAGCACAGTGGTGTGGTGTCAGCGGTTTCACTTATTGGATAAATTACCAAATTTTATTGATGCTCCATCTTCACTACTTTGAGCAATTGGACTATCTTCACTTATGGACTTCACGGCACATATTTAATTAATTGTGTCACTACTGTTTGGATGAACATCGTATGCAATTTATTTCACATTATTGTATTAAATGTAACATTCTTTGTTGATTGATTTCATATAATGGAAGTTTGTAGGATATGCGCAAGATCACTATAAATTGTACTTCTTGGTTTTGCAGGCCATAGCCCTGGAGGGAAGGGGCATACAAGGACACAGGACACCCATACATATTTCAAAGCAGGCATACACAGATAACAAATTCTTTCAGCTATTTGGTTTAGAAGATCCACCCATCGGTCTTTTGGCAGCCATCTCAGCTTTAAATATTGAGACAAACATTTTTATGGGTTAAATTTAACAATATAAAGTACTGACGTTCTTTCTTTAAAAGATAAAGATTACACTGTTTCATGACATTGCTACCCCTGTTCTACTTTCATTATTCCTCAATAACAGTGTAAGCAGGTCTGTGCAGCTTCTTTGTTCATTTTCTGTATTTTAGAGGAACCATCCACATAATTATATTGCTCACACACCAGCAGTAAATTAGTGCTGCCAGCTAGAACTTTCATAAATTCAAAAACAATCTCACTGGCCATTAGCGACTTGTATGGCTTTCACGCGCATCCTTCTGCGGGGTGGAAAAAATAACGGTTTGAGGCTGCAGGTAACTATAAAGCTATAACTTCACAATAGGATATAAAACTTTGCAAGACGTCCTCGATAAAATAGAGGGGAGGGCAGCTAAATGGCAGATGAGGTTTAGGCCCTGTTCACACCTGACCAATTTTCTGCTTGAAGCTTGTAGCTCTAAAATGTTCAACAAGCAAAATCCCATTAATTTCAATGGCCCCTGTTCACATACGAGCGTTCCGTCACCTGACACAAAATGCCTGTCACTCAAAAAAGTACACAAACTTCTTTTTGGCAGATTACAAGCATTTTTGGCCACATAGACTTCAATAGAAAACAACTGACTTGAGCATTTTACAAGCGTTTAAAGACGCTTGTTTTCTGCTCAAACGGCAGTTCTGCACCCCCAATTTCCTCACCCTCTCCTCCCCCTAATGCTTTGTATTGGCTGAACAAAAACACCTGAAGCTGTAAAACGCTTGTAATACGCTTCTAAAAGGCTTTAAAAATGCTTGTAACAAAAAACGTCAAAAACGCTCAGGTGTGAATGGCGACTTAAAGTGGAGTTGCACCCAAAAAATGTTTTAAAAAATAATGAATGTGCCTAAAAAAAAAAAAAAAAAAAAAAAACACATTTGGAAAAAATTTTTTTTTTCACTCATCTCTAAATGGCTGTTGCTAGGGGGTCCCTCATAGTTTGCCTCCTCCAGTGCCTGGGCTCGTGACATCACTTCCCCTCGGCACAGGAAGGGCTCAGCTCTGCCCCCTCCCTCTTGTCAATCATCGGACACGTGACAGGTCCCAGATGATTGCGCGGCCAGTCACGGTGCACAGCGCCGCGAGCAGTGGGTGCCCAGCTGTGAAGCCACAGCCGGGCGCCCACAGTTACAATGCCGGCGCCGCCGAACGGAGGGGAGACAAGCGGGGGTTCGTTCCCCTGCATCGCTGGACCCTGCGACAGGTAAGTGTCAGATTATTAAAAGTCAGCAGCTGCAGTATTTGTAGCTTCTGACTTTTAATGTTGTAAAGCACTGCGCAAACTGTTGACACTATATAAATCCTGTATAATAATAATCTATAGTATGTACTTGTCTCAATCCAGAACACAAACTGTCATTCTGTCTGCTGCTTTATTCCTCTGCTATCAGCACGAGTCACTTCTGACAAGTCTTACTGACATCAAGAGATAAAAAGGTGACAAGGGAGGGATCTCCAGCTGACGAAGGGGTCCTGCGTGACTCCGAAATTTTGCACTCTCCTTGTGTTGTGATCATGCAATAAATTATCCATTTGGACGCTATTTATGTCGTTCCATGGTGTGCTGGCAAATATCTTCGTCATTAACACTGAAGAAATTACACTTGGCTACAATGTAAAGTAGTGAGTGTACAGCTTGTATAACAGTGTAAATTTGCAGAACCCTCAAAATAACTCAACACAGCCATAAATAACTAAACCGCTGGCAACAAAAGTGAGTACACCCCTAAGGCCCCTTTCACACTGGGGCGGTTTGCAGGCGCTATTGCACTAAAAATAGCGCCTGCAAACCGACCCGAAACAGCTGTTGCTGTGTCTTCACTGTGAAAGCCCGAGGGCTTTCACACTGAAGCGGTGCGCTTGCAGGACGCTGAAAAATGTCCTGCAAGCCACATCTTTGGTGCGCTGTAGGAGCGGTATATTTACCGCTCCTATAGCGCCCCTTCGCATTGAAAACAATGCGGCAGCGCTCCGAACCCGCCCGCAAAACGCTGCTGCAGCGGCGGTTTGCGGGCGGTATTAACCCTTTTTCGGCCACTCGCGGGGGTAAAACCGCTCCGCTAGCGGCCGAAATGCGCCGCTAAAACGACAGTAAAGCGGCGCTAAATATAGCGACACTTTACCGCCAGCGCCCCCAACACCCCAGTGTGAAACCAGCCTAAGTGAAACTGTCCAAATTGGGCCCAATTAGCCATTTTCCCTCCCCAGAGTCATGTGACTCTTTAGTGTTACAACGTCTCAGGTGTGAATGGGGAGCAGGTGTGTTAAATTTGGTGTCATCACTCTCACTCTCTCATACTAGTCACTGGTAGTTCAACATGCCACCTCATGGCAAACTTCTCGAAGATCTGAAAAAAAGAATTGTTGCTCTACATGAAGATGGCCTAGGCTATAAGATTACCAATACCCTGAAACTGAGCTGCGGCACGGTGGCCAAGACCATACAGTGGTTTAACAGGACAGGTTCCACTCAGAACAGGCCTCGCCATGGTCGACCAAAGAAGCTGACTGCACATGCTCAGCATCATATCCAGAGGTTGTCTTTGGGGAAATAGACGTACGAGTGCTGCCAGCATTGCTGCAGAGGTTGAAGGGGTGGGGGGTCAGCCTGTCAGTGCTCAGACAATACGCCGCACACTGCATCAAATTGGTCTGCATGGCCGTCATCCCAGACGGAAGCCTCTTCTAAAGATGATACGCAAACAGTTTGCTGAAGAAGAGCAAACTGAGGAAATGGATTACTGGAACCGTGTCCTGTGGTCTGATGAGACCAAGATAAACTTATTTGGTTCAGATGTTGTCAAACGTGTGTGGCGCCAACCAGGTGAGGAGTACAAAAACAAGTGTGTCTTGCCTACAGTCAAGCATGGGAGCGTCATGGTCTGGGGCTGCATGAGTGCTGCCGGCACTGGGGAGCTACCAACATGTACTGTGACATAGCAGGGCATGATCCCCCTCCCTGCGGAGACTGGGTTATCATGTTATTCCAACATAATAACGACCCCAAACACACCTCCAAGACGATCATTGCCTTGCTAAAGAAGTGGAGGGTAAAAGGGGATGGACTGGCCAAGCATATCTCCAGACCTAAACCCTATTGAGCATCTGTGGGGCATCATCAAACAGAAGGTGGAGAAGTGCAAGGCCCCCAACATCCACCAGCTCCGTGATGTCGTCATGGAGTGGAAGAGGACTCCAGTGGCAACCTGTGAAGCTCTGGTGAACTCCATGCCCAAGAGGGTTAAGGCAGTGCTGGAAAATAATGGTGGCCACACAAATTATTGACGCTTTGGGCCCAAGTTGGACATTTTCACTTAGGGGTGCACTCACTTTTGCTGCCAGTGGTTTCGACATTAATGGTTGTGTGTTGAGTTATTTTGAGGGGGACAGAAAATGTACACTGTTATACAAGCTGTACACTCACTACTTTACATTGTAGCAAAGTGTCATTTTTTCAGTGTTGTCACATGAAAAGGTATAATAGAATATTTCCAAAAATGTGAGAGGTGTACTCACTTGTGAGATACTGATTTCTTTATTCAACCTTACCAACTAGGGGTTGATTTACTAAAACTGGAGAGTGCAAAATCTAGTTCCGCTCTTCATAGTAACCAATCAGCTTCCAGGATTTTTGTCAAAGCTCAATTGAACACGATGGGCTACCATGCACAGCTGCAGCACATTTTACACTCTCCAGTTTTAGTAAATTAACCTTATGTAACTATGTAAATAACAAATGGGTCCCTGGTGAGCAATTTATTATTTGCTTTGCCATTTCATTTACTTGCCATGTGTAGACAAAAATAAATGCTGGCATTTTGTTTCATATGACAGGCTGATGTTCAATATTCATGTTTATGTGTAGAAGTCATATGAGAGCCAACAAGTGATACCATAGTTCCATCCAAACTCAAAAACGCATACTACTGCAAGATGTGCCATAAATGTTTTTACTGTATTAACCACTTCAGGGGGGTTAACCACTAGGGGGCGATGAAGGGGTTCAGTGTGTCCTAGGGAGTGATTCTAACTGTGGGGGGCTACAACACACATGACAGCGATCACTGCTCTGATGACCGAGAGCAGTGATCTCTGTCCTGTCACTAGGCAGAACGGGGGAAATGCTTTGTTTACAAAAGCATCTCCCCATTCTACCTCTCCGTGACACGATCGCGGGCACCCGGTGGACAAAGAGTCCGCGGGACCCATGGTCACAGAGAACGCGGCAGGCACGCGAGCCGCTATGCCTTAAAGGGGACTTACCTGTACGCCCTTTTGCCCACCAGTGCCATTCTGCCGACATATATCGGCGTGCGCTGGTCGGGAAGCGGTTAAAAAAAAATAAAAGCCATAAATCTGTAAAGAAAAATACGGGGCTGACATAACTAACGTCCTTCTGAAAATATGACTTACCTGGCTGTTATACCTCCCTTCTGGTTTCAATACTCTGTTTCTTGTGACCTTGAACAAGCATACTTGCTCCAGGACTAACTCAAATTTTCAAAGAGAAACAGCATTACAGCCAGGCAACTAGCATTTTACGACACAGGCAGCCTTCTTGCTCCTTTCATTTCAGATTTGCTTTAAGCAAAATAGGCAGCAGTTTCTCTAAAGTTGCACAACAGTAAGAAGGGAAAACTAAACCTCTGTATAATCGGCCAGCAGATGATGATGCAAGGAACAATTGGCCAACATGTCACACCCTGCCCTTAGTATTGGAGGTCTCACAATAAAAACGCAACCCACAAAAGAGCAGAATTTGACATCAGCTCTGAATGTTACATGAACCATTAAACTATTTTTCCCATTTCAGGTCTTAGAATTTTTTTTTCCAGTTACATAGATTTATGCAGATCCGTCTTTCTAGGAATCTGTGAGTAGTGCAGTCAACAACATCAAAAGAGAAAAAAAAAAAAGAAGGCTGAGCCAAATCTCTTCTGCTTGCCAAACTTTCTGTATTTCTCAGTACAGCCCTGCCTGGATAACCGTGCCAGGGATCTAAATTGGGTTCTTGTCTGAAAATTACACATGTAACAAAACTGCAGTTATGTAAGACACTGCTGGAAAATTCCAATTAAGTCCAAACCTAGGATAGTGCAAAGGATATTTTTGTAAGAGGGGCCGGGATATTGGCAAGGAAGAAATGGCTATTGCCCGAGACCTGATTTTCCTCATTTCGGCAATTTGTGTATTTTATTTCTCTACATCTATACTGCACCTCCTTTTCCAGGTACTAAACTGACTGGAGGAACAGAATGCAAAAGGGCCGAGATTGGATGAGCAGAGGGGCTTTAGGACACATGCAGGTAAATCATCTATGCGACTTCTACAACGAATGCCGAGTACACACGATCGGAAATCCCGCCAGCAAAAGTCTGATGAGAGCTTTTGGTCTGAAAATGCGACCGTGCGTATGCTCCATCGGACTTTTGCTGGTTTTTTTTTTTTTTTTTTTTTGAGAGCAGGTTTTCTATTTTTTGGTCGGAAAAAGTTCCTATCCGAAAATCATTCGTCTGTAGCAATTCCGACACGCGCAATTCCTACGCATGCTCGGAAACAATTCGACGCATGCTCGGAAGCATTGAACTTCATTTTCTCGGCTCGTCGTAGTGTTGTACGTCACCACGTTCTCAACGGTTGAAAGTTCAGAGAACTTGTGTGACCGTGTGTATGCAAGCCAAGCTTGAGCGGAATTCCATTGGAAAAAACATCCAAGATTTTTCCGACTGAAAATCCGCTCGTGTGTACGGCGCATTAGAATAAAAAAAGATTGTGTAATGTCGGGATAGGATGGTGTCACTCTTATTTACGGATGTGCAAGGTCAAATTTCCAGTTGGACAATGTGCAGATAGTGTGGTATCAAATTTTAAAGCTTAACCCTGGAAAAAATAGATTCTCCCTTGTGGCGGGGCTAGCCCTGCACTGCAAGGGCTAACTGCTCCTCTTTGACTAGCCACTCCTGGACCAACGACGTACCCATATGACACTGGACTTCAAGTAGTTATGCCAGGATGATGCTTGCAGCTGCAGGCATCATTTTGGTAGTTTTCTTTCTAGAGCCGGCAATCGTCTCTCTTATGAAAGCAATCCTAGTGGCTGACTAGTCACTGGACTGCTTTTACAAGCAGTGGGAGAGAACGTCCCTTCCCAAACCCCCCCCCCCCCCAACCGCGGCTTTCTGGGGCTCTCCCGTCCCACCAGGAAACCTGAGCGACCAGCTGGTGCTTCCGCTGGCTGATCAGAAAGCCGAACAAAGCCTGGATTGGCTTCGATCTGCTCTCGTCTATAGTAACCTGGAAGCAATTACCTGATACCACTTCCGGTTTAGTGTGATCGAATGCTTCTAACAGCAGGGGGGATTGGGGGGTCTTTTTAAAAAAAAAAAAAAAGTACCTGTCACATGCCTATTGCTGTCCCAAAAATGTTTACATTCCTTGTGACAGCAAAAAAAAAAAAAAAACTAAACTAAAATATAAAAAATTAAAAATGAAAGCAACAGTGTAACAAAAAAAAGGAAAAAAAAAAAATGTTGTAGTAGTAGTAAAGTGCCCATGTCTCCCCTTGCTTACACGGAATGGCGAACGCACACGCTGGTCCTGCGCACAGACAAAAAGTGATCGTCCCCACACATGTGAGGTGTCACCTTAAAAACCAGATCATGGGCAGCAATTATAGCCCTCCTCTCTAAATCTAACGTGGTATCCTGTAAATGCTTTTAAATCGTCGCCTATGAATAGTAAAGTTTATATCATTTATCAACGTTGCATGGGCATGCACAATTTTAAAGCGTGACATGTTTCTTATTCATTTACTCTGCGTAACATTATCTTTTAGATTTACAAAAAAATTTGGTTATGCATTGTGTTTTTTAGCATTAAAAAAAAATAGATTTTTTTCCCCAAAAATTGCATTTGAAAAACCGCTGCGCAAATACCGTGCAACAAAAAAAAATGCAAAACCCACTCATTTATTCTCTAGGTCCTCTGCTCATTTAAAGCAGAGGACATAGAGATTAAATGTGTGGGTTTTTCATTTTTTTTATGTCACACGGTATTTGTGCAGCAGTTTTTTTTTTAAACGCAATTTTTTGGGAAAAAAATTTAAAATACATTTTTTTTTTTCTATGTTTTAAGTAAATTTTCCAAAATATGGATTGTTACATGTGAACAAAAAGTGCCAGAAAAGGGTCGGACTGGAAGTGGTTAGGGGGACCGGGTAGAGCATTTTTTTTTTTTTGCCTGATCCTTAGCTCTCGCAAACTCCTCCATGCTGCTTCTGGTCTCATCCCTGCAGTCTCTTATCCCCTGCACTCTGGTGGTCTAAGGCCCTCTGAAGTCACCAAAACCACATAGCCCTGCACCAAAATGGACACTGAGGGACAGTCTACTGCCAAAGCATAAGGCCCCTTTCAGGCGCTTTAGCGTTAAAAAAAGCGCCTGTAAAACGCTTAAAAGAAGCCTCATCTGCAATTCCAATGTGAAAACTCAAGTGCTTTAAGAGCCCTATCACACTGCCAGCGCCCGAAAAATGCTCGTAAAGCGCCGCTTAAACTAGCGGCGCTTTACCAGCGCTAGTGGGGCGCTTTTAACCCCTGCTAGTGGCCAAAAAAGGGTTAAAAACGCCCACAAATCGCAGCTGCTACAAGCGCTTTTCAGGCATTTTTCAGGCGCTTCCCATTGATTTCAATGGGAAGAGGCGCTTTAGGAGCGCTCCAAAAGCGCTGCCAAGAAGCTGCTTGCAGGACTTTTTCTGACGCCCTGCCAGCGCAGCGCCTCATTGTGAAAGCACTCGGGCTTTCACATTGGGATTGCAGTTGCAGCTTCTTTCAGGCGCTTATTTTAACGCTAAAGCGCCTGAAAAATTCCATAGTGAGAAAGGGGTCCCAGTGTGAAAGCCCTCGGGCTTTCACATTGGGATTGCAGTTGCGGCTTCTTTCAGGCGCTTTACAGGCGCTTTTTTTAACGCTAAAGCGCCTGAAAAAAACGCCTGAAATACGCCCCAGTGTGAAAGGGGTCTAATGGACTGTCTGCTGGGAATAGGATCAGGCAATCAAAATTATTTTCCTTTACCGTAGACCGGGGGGTCCCAACCCCCGACCCGGTGCCGAGCTGTTAACAGCCAAGCCACGAAGGCTGCACTGTTTGAGGTGCGGCGGCGGCAGGAGAGCAGAGAGATGACATCTCTCACTGCCGCATCACCACTGTTCCACCCTCACAGCAGGGCCGCTACACTGTCGGTAGGTGTGGTGATCATCTCACTGCACACCCTGCATCACTGTGCTGCCACCAATGCAGTGACAATCCGCATCTGGTGGCAGGCGATGTGGCACGCGACAATCCCCATCTGGTGGCAGGTGACGTGGCAAGTGACAATCCGCATCTGGTGACAGGCGACATGGCAAGTGACAATCCGGTGGGCAGTATGTTCAGGGACAGTGTCAAAGGTACGACAGTGAGCTGTATGTTTTGGGACAGAGTGTAGAAGGTATGATCCTGAACAGTGGGTAGAATGTTATGGGACAGAATGTAGAAGGTACAACAGTGGGCAGTATGTTTTGCATTTGTATGCGCACATATGTCCTTAGGGATGCGCAACAAAAATTTTTATATTTTTAAATATTCATAGATGTGGCCTCAGGAAATATGTCATCCAAGATCAAAGTTCAACGTTCACCTTCCTGTCCTGCCACCACTAGAAGTGAGGCAGTGCCTTCTGTTGCAGATTCACAACATCCCCACTGCGTAGAGTCGTAGAAGGTGGTGACACATTCTACGTGAAGTGTGCAGGTCTTTTTTTCTCCCGCTCTCTCTTTGTATCTCCTTATCTCTCCTGCTCCATCATTCCCTTCTCTCTCAATCTATCTTTGACTAACTTCCCTCTCCATCGCTCCCCTTCTTTTTCTATATCACTCTGTCTCAGTCTCTTTCCCCATCTCTCTCTCTCTCCATCAATCAATGTGCATTATGTCGATACTAATCTGTTTTTTCCCCACATGGATACTGCAACAGAAGAACAGAGATCCATATCACACTGGGGAGCAGAGGAGACCAGCACCATGACATGGATGCAGTCGCCAACAGCAGTAAAATAAACCATCCTCTGTGGGCTCAGAAATCCTGCAATTTGGGAGAAGAAAACCAAATGGTACAGTGCAAGTGCTGATGTTTTTCTCAACAGTTGCAATGGATGGTTATCATTCTGCCACAATATCCTGCCCATGTTAGAAGATCTCTCCAAGCAGCTGGTGGTAGAGGCAACCGACGATATAAAGTATATTACTATCTGGTGGACTGCAGAACAGCTGAACGGAGACATCTTCTGCCTCTGCAGATGACATTGATCACTGACCCCCCCCCCCCAATCCAGCCTTTCCTCCACCTATTTTTCATGCCTACCCACCCTACCCCCAACATAACCAGCAACCTCATCCTCCCTACCACACACTATCCTATCCAGCTACTGCCAACCACAACCTTCCAGTGTATCAGTATTTCTATGATGTTCAATTATGGCATAGGATTTCTGGATGAGAAATGCTTGGTTTTCAGATGAACCCAATCTTACATGGTCACATGAATGTTCACCATGCTCAGAGCTAAAAAAGGGACCTTGAGGGAATAATTGTTAAAACAAAAATATATTGCACAAACAACATATAAGTACAAACAACCCAAAACAATGAGTTGGATTTACTTGTTAAATAACACCTGAAATGAGACAATACTGATAACATGAATATGGCATCAGACATTTGAACATGCAATCTCCTGAAGGGCAAGCAGAGAAAGGTAAATAAAACGACTCTATGTTTACAAGGCCTTCAGAAACCAACAAGTTTCTATCTAATGTTTATCCAGCTGGCTAAGGCAGGCCATAGATGATGCAATTTTTTTTTCCTGCAACAAAGATGGTGGACTTGGGCATCATTGACCTGCCTATACATGGATGGAATCTCGGCGGGTTCAGCAGGGAGATTCAAACCCTCTATGGCCGGTTTAAGAAGCAACGGTTCTGTATACTCACTTTGTTGACAGAGACCCCTATTGTGCTCCTTGAGAAGGACACAATGAAAACCATTTATAAAAAGATTCCAGATTGTTAACTTTTGGTTAAGTGTCTTGGCGTCAAAGGAAAAAATGAATTAGGTGTATTTCATTATTTTATCAGGTAAAATATTTGATACTTTTGGAAAAGACTATAAAAAGGTTACCTCACTTTTTCAAATTCATGCATCTACAAGACATTATATTACCCATATCTATATCTTAGCCATGTACGTTGAGGTGTTTCATTGTGGAATATAATTTTTATGCTTCTAGGTCATATAATTAGGGCCAGTTCACACCAGACGCAGTTCCGTTCAGTTCCGTGTGCTTTTTTCTGCACAAAATGCATGCACAGTGTTTTCCATGTATTCTAATGGCTCTAGTTCACACCATGCAGTCAGTTTTCGGTCAGTTTCTGCACCGGAAACTGACTGCATGGTGTGAACTAGAGCCGTTAGAATACATGAAAAACACTGTGCATGCATTTTTAGTGCAGAAAAAAAGCACACGGAACTGAACGGAACTGCGTCTGGTGTGAACTAGCACCTAATCCTATCGCTAGATGTGATTGTTGGAGACTTAAAAGAGAAGGAGGGAGGGCGTGTCTTGAGCATGGCCAAGTGAACAGCACACTTGTGGATCTCCAGAGCCTTGTTAAAGCATTTTACACCAGCTAATCTCCAAATCCTATTACACAAGAACAAGTCTACATGAAAACCCACTTTTTTTTTTTGTTTGTTTTATTTGAGAGTTTTTCAAAATGGGCTTGGAAGCAGCCACACCACCAAGGTACAGACACATGTGAAAATATGAACAGTCTGCAATGTGCTCATTCTGCCAAGCAAATTCTTCTTCCACTAACAAACAAATTTGCAAAAGCGTTTATGTGTATTGCATGCGTGCAGGGGGTCACAAACCCATGAACTGCACCCTTGTGGAGTGGAAAGCGGTGCAGTGTCTGGTGAAATTCTTTCCTTCACTAAATTGCAGTAGAAGGTATAATAATACATTATCTGGCACCAAGACAGCAGTAGCAGATCCTTTTAGTTCAGCAAGTTGCAAACGATAGGGCCTCCATAGATTCATTTTTTGTTTCCAACACATCCCACAGATACTCGATTGAATTACAGCAAGCCGATACTACCTTGATGGAATTCCCTACATCCAACTGCACCGTGGACACGAGAATACACCACTTTGAAGAGCAAACTAAAAAAAGCACCACTTGACCATCATATGGGAATGGCACAGGCAAAAACATATTTTTTTGTATATGGCTTAGTCCATCTCCATCGTAGGGACGCATTTAATTTTCTCAAAGTCCAAAGACCTCATCAGCAACAATAACAAAGGACAGGCTTGGGCCTGTGGTTCCAAGCAGTGGCCTCCTGGGGGGCATAAGCAAGCGTCTTTCATGCAGTCTTCGTCCCATTGCGTATTCTCTGAATAGTCTTGAATTACCAGCACTTCTATAGGCCCCAATGTCATTTGAAATAAAATTTAATTTGTTGTCCACTAGATTGAAAAATATTTTTATAATTGTAATATTTTGATCCTGAGTTCAGACATTTTCACATGAACATGCGTGCCATCCAGGTCACCTATTAGAGCTGCGCGATTAATCGTCAAGAATCGTTATCGCGATTTTTTTCCCCGTTGTGATCTTGACAAAAGTGTTTCACGATTGTTGCTATGCAAAGAATTCTCTCTGCTCTTCTGAAGCCACAGCCATCAAAAGAAAGGAAGAAAAAAAAAAACAGGCAGTCTGCCAAGAATCACAACATTCTTTAGCAGTGGAACCAAGTATAAAACATTGTAACAATGGGGGTTATTTACTAAAGGAAAATCCACTTTGCACTGCAAGTGCACTTGGAAAATGGTAAGCTCTCTAAAGGACACTGTGGCGAAATTTGAGTCCATTTGGGAACCCTGGGCCACCTACATTGGTAGCCCCAGACGATATGTTGGTGTTTGGGTGGGTCCTGGCGAGGAGGGGGGGGGGGGGGAACCTTACCTCTTCGCTTTTCTCTTTATCCATTCTTCTTTCTTCCTACTTTTCTACTTCTCATTCCTTTCACACTTTCTTTTAGAACTTACAGACTGGTGGGATCTACAACGAGTCCAAGGAACGCACCTTCTGAGATCCCTTATGCAACTTCCTGAAAATGTTCCTGGTTAGGCTAATCATTTTCGTTCCTGACAAACTGGGCAGAGTTTAATACCCATTGGGGTTGATTTACTAAAGGCAAATCCACTTTGCACTACAAGTGCACTTGGAAATGCAGTCTCTGTAGATCTGAAGGGAAGATCTGAAATGAGGGAAAGCTCTGCTGATTTCATCATCCAATCAATGCTGTTTTTTATTTTCGTTGCATGTCCCCCTCAGATCTACAGCGACTGCACTTCCAAGTGCACTTGCAGTGCAAAGTGGATTTGCCTTTAGTAAATCAACCCCATTGGGTGAAACTAGCTTCTCACATTTTTAATACCCAGAGAAATAAGCCTGACTACACAAGATATGTTTTACAGTTTTGAGTATAGAACGTATTAAGGACATTCTTGCATAAATTCTAATGTTCCTGGAATTACTGATGTAACGCTGCAAAGATCACCACATCTATTGTATGTTTCTCTTTTTTTATGAACATATATAATACACATTTTTGAAAGAAGGTGCACTTGGAAGTAAAGTCGTTGTAGATCCGAGGGGGACATGCAAGGAAAACAAAAAACATAATTTTAGCTTGCACATGATTGGATGATAAAATCAGCAGAGCTTCCCCTCATGTCAGATCTACCCCTTAGATTTAGAGTGACTGCACTTCCAAGCGCACTTGCAGTGCAAAGTGGATTTGCCTTTCGTAAATAACCCCCAATTTGTCAAATGACTAGACTTGTGTGTAAGCGAGGAAAGTTTAACCACTTAAACACTATACCTTTTTCTGACATTTGTTGGCTTCAAGTTAAAATATTTTTTTTGCTAGAAAATAACTTAGAACCCCCAAACACACACATACACACACATTTTTTTAGTAGAGACCCTAGAGAATAAAATGGTGGTTGTTGCGAAATTTTATGTCACACTGTATTTGCGCAGCAGTCTTTCAAATGCAATTTTTTTGGAAAAAATTACTTTAATGAATAAAAAATAAATAAACTAACCAGTAAAGTTAGCCCAATTTATTTTGTATAAATGTGAAAGATTTTACGTCACGAGAATCGTGATATTTTTATTCTAAGCAAAAAAAAAAATCGCGATTCTCATTTTGGCCAGAATCGTGCAGCTCTAGCATTTATACAGTTA
The DNA here is from genome assembly GCA_028564925.1 of Lithobates sylvaticus. Taxonomy (NCBI): domain Eukaryota; kingdom Metazoa; phylum Chordata; class Amphibia; order Anura; family Ranidae; genus Lithobates; species Lithobates sylvaticus. The sequence continues at coordinate 126,173,968 of CM053030.1, read as the reverse complement.
AGAAGTTGAGTTTTCAGCCAAACTTCATCATCAGGCACCTTTTCCCAAAGCGCCTCAGTTGTTTATGATAGGACAATGTCACGCAGTTCCTTCCACATTACACAACACTTGGACTATCTTGTCCACTGTTGTCACACGAGACGAAAATTATATAATGAAGAGAAACTTTGTCCAGTCGCCAAGAATCTGTACACTGTATGTGTTTATTATATGATTTTAGGAATATAGAGCAGTGTTTCTAAACCTTTTTTATGTCAAGGCACCCTTTAAAAATTATGGACAGTCCTGAGGCACTAAAATCTAAAAATCGATTCTAATAGTTTTGCATAATGCAGCAACATGGGACACCCAACGTTGGAGGCAATTTATTCTTCACCTTTGCACACTGGTACCGAATAGTATCCTAGAGTTTCTCCCCATCACTCAGCAAATGTGACCCCAGTGCTGATGTAGTGGGGCAGTGTCCCTGTACAAGTGACTAACATCCCCCTTATCAACTGATGATGTCATTGGTTGTTGTTAGGACGCCGGCAGCTAGAAGATTGTAATGGTGCACAATGAAAACCTGCAGCTTTGTGAAACTAAAAGGCAGACTTAAAGCGATTGTAAACCCTTACAGACCACTTTGACCTACAGGTAAGCCTAGATTAAGGCTTACCTGTAGGTGCAAGAAATATCTCCTTAACCTACACTGTTAAGGAGATATTTTCCAAAAAGCGGGCACCGATGTCTACGGCGCATGCGCGCTCTAGACAACGGCTCCGGCCAGTCATAGCCCCGGAGCCGCGAAACCCGGAAGTCACATGTATCATGGCGGCGACGGAGGAGGTGGCCGAGGACCGCTGCGGGGGCTTCGATCTCAGGTAAGTAATTCATAAAGAGCTAGTATGCTAGTAATACTAGCTCATTATGCCTTTGCCTTGCAGGGTGTCATTTTTTTTTGGACTTTACTTACTCTTTAAAGCGATTATAAAAGGCAGAAGAAGGTTTTCATTGTGCACCATTACAACCTTCTAGCTGCCGGCTTCCTAACAACCAATGACATCATCAGTTGATAAGGAGGATGTTAGTCACTTGTACAGCGACCCTGCCCCACTACATCAGCACTGGGGTCACATTAGCTGAGTGATGGGGTTAAACTGAGGAACAAGAGAAACTCTAGGATACTAGTCAGTACCAGTGTGCAAAGGTGAAGAATAAATCGCCTCCAACATTGGGTGTGTTTGCATTAAAATAAAAAGCCTTCTGTGTGCAGCAGCTTCCTCAGCACCCCTTCTTACCTGAGCCCCATCTCTATCCAGCGATGGCCACGAGTGCCTCGGCCGTTCCGGACTCTCCCTTCTGATTGGCTGAGACACAGCAGCAGCACCATTGGCTGACTGACAGCAGTGGGAGCCAATCAGGAGAGAGAGAGGGCGGGGCCAAGCCAGGGCTACGTGTCTGTATTGACACAGGGAGCTGTGCCCCCATAGCTGCTTGCTGTGGGGGCACTCTGCAGGAGGGAGGGGCCAGGAAAGAAAAAGATAGACCTAAGAGGGGGGTAATCTGTGCTGCCCTGTGCAAAACCACTGCACAAAGCAGGTTAGTACAACATGTTTGTTATTTTTATAGAAAAGAGTTTACAATCACTTTAATCCACCCACTGGTATGTATACAATTATTGGGCAATTTTTAGGCATTTTGCCAAGGCACCGCTGAAGAAACCTGAAGGCACCCTGGTTGAAAAAGGCTGATATAGATATGTGTGCAATATCTATTCATGGCTTTTTTTGTTTTGTTTGGTACTGCTTGTGCAAATACAGGTTGCAGCATTTTCACATAGATCTCAAAATACCTGAGAATGGCAAGCAGTCGCTCTTCAGGGACACACTGCTCCTTATATTCGTATCCATCTGAGTCACTATTGGCCTCAGAATCTGCAACAGTGCATGGAGTGTGGTGATGGACATCCTCGTGAAGGTAAAAAGGTGCAAATGTCTCCATGCCGAGCAGCATAAAATCTATGTGTCAGACATGGTGACATGAACGGATGGGCCCTGAAGAAGCACACACTGGAAACAGCAGCAGATAGCTAAAAACACACCACTCTCAAAGCAGGGGAAAGCAAAAAGGCAAAGAAAAGGCGCCAAATTGCTGATTGGAATAGTTTACATAACAGCATTCTGGGAACTAGACTGTATTGTACGTGTGAATGCGCGCACAAATGTACATGCAAATACACAAAACATAAACAACTGGAATTACGTTCAAAAATGCTAAAGTTGAAATATCAGTACCGTGTGCAAGTACCCTAAATAAAAGCTGATCATTGTAAGCACCCCCTGTCAGTGGTAGAGGCTTTGTCTCAACACTAACTGCAATAGTTGCAGGAGAGATTGTTTTGTTGAAAAACAGACTTACTGCCAATATCACATCACATCTAAGACTTTGGTAAACTGTAATATAATAAAATGTTTCATTATGGGATTAATACTGTTTTAATAAACATTTATATCAAGTGTGTATACTGCAACACAGATTCCCCTGTCCTGGTTCACATTGATGCGACTTGACATGCCAAATCGGCGGCAATAGCACAGTCCGAATCGGTGCGGCGCCACATCGATTCCCAAAAGTAGTTTCTGTACTACATTTGGCGATTTCGGTGTGCGATTTCCATTGACATCTGTGCAGAAACCCGCACAGACATCTCTGAAATCACCCCCCGAAGTCGGGACTGACATACAGGAATGAAATTGTGCGAGTTTAGCTGAACTCGCACGATTTCATTCCCGCAGTCAGTGTGAACCTGGGCTTAATGTTAATCCCTATAGTGGCAACCCTTGCTGCTCTTTCCACATCCCTATGTAATGTACACAGTGCAAATAAACAACCAAGCAAAAGGTGAGCGCCAGGTGCGAATATAAACCCTTAGGCTTCATTCACACCTGAGCGTAGCGACTTACTGGCGTTTTTTTAAGCGTTTTTGCAGCTTTTTACAAGCATTTGTAAAGCGTATTACAAGCGTTTACAGATTCAGTCCAGGTTCACACTGGTGCGGGTTAGAAATTGTGTGAGTTCAGCTGAGCGATTTCAAACCGGCAAGGCAGTCCAACTTCGGGGGGCGATTTGACAAGCATATATGCGGGTTCATGCACGGATGTCTATTCAAATCGCCTCCTAAGTCGCCAAAAGTAGGGCAGGAACTACTTTCGGGAATCGGTGCAGCACTGCAGCTATTCAGAGTTTGACGGTGCCATTGCCGGTGTCTTGCCGAGAAAGTTACCCCGGCGGATAAGGACCCCCCCTTCTGCAGTACTAAGCACAATGAAGCACAACGGAGTTTATGAAAATAGCCAAAGTCAGTCAGCTGTACACGGCGCCTGCGCACTACATTCCAACCTATGTCCCGGTTCGAGTCCCACTATCCAAGTGGACATAGAGTTAGAATAGAAATTTGCCGAGCGCAGCGAGGCCGTGCCTGAAGCGTGCCGAGCGTAGCGAGCCCGCGAGGGGCCCCGTTACAGGCGCCGTGTACAGCTGATTCACTGTCTTCTGCTTCGGCCATTCTTGGCGGCTTCGTTCTGCTTCGTACTGCGCAAGCGCTGCGCCTGCGCAGTACAGGGGGGTCCTTATCCGCCGAGGGGAACTTTCTCGGCAGAACACCGGCAATACCAGCCGAGTTGGCATGCGAGTTAGCATGTCAACTTGCATGCCAAAATCGGTCCAATGTGAAAATTGGCTCAGTTTATCCAATAGAAAGCACTAGGGGGGAGGAAAGGAAGAGGAAATTAGGGGTGGAGAGCTGCGGTTCGAGCAGAAAAGGAACGACACTTAAGTCGGGTGTTTCTATTGAGGTCTATGTGGCTAAAAACGATTGGAATCTGCCAAAAAGAGGTTCATGTACTTTTTTGAGCAACAGGCATTTTTCTTCAGGTGACAGAACGCTCAGATGTAAACAGGGGCCATTGAAATGAATGGGATTTGGGATGTTGAGAATTTTAGAGCTACAAGCTTCAAGCAGAAAATTGCTCAGGTGTGAACGAGGCCTTACATAAATATAATTACATTTCCACAATTCAAGTGAAACCTTCACAATATATCATTATACAGGATTTATATAGCGCCAACAGTTTGCGCAGCGCTTTACAACATGAGCATTAAAAAAAAAAAAAAAAACTCCCTGTAAATCACCCCTATAAAAAAAAAAAAAGTGTACAATAATCAATTTAATAAAAAGTGAGACTGATAATTAGATAAATAAAGTGCATAAGCTATGAAAAGTCATGAAAATGTGTAAAGTTTCCCTCTACCATGCTCTATACACTCCATACAAATGAGACAGACTGTCTCCACTCGGTGCTCTTCCGTGTGTGCACACCGACCCCCTATTCAGTTAGGACTCACCAGGTCCCTAGACCCAGGGCAAAGTGGGTCTAGTAACACTTGTTGTTGAGTCTTAAGCCCCATACACACGCTCGGATTATCCGAGGACCAGGTCCATCGGATCATGTCTGTCGTACTTTGTCCGATGTTGGTTTTGCGTACACACGGTCGGACAAAGTTGTCGGAAAATCCGATCATTCTGAACGTGGTGACGTTTGTTGCGTACGACGGGACTACGTAGAGGCTAGTAGCCAATAGCTTTGGTCCTGTAATGTGATCTGAGCATGCGTGGCACTTTGTCCGTCAGGAATTCGATACACACGATCGGATTTGGTGTGATCGGACTTTGTTGTCGAAAAATCTATCCAGCAGGAGATAGGACTTTGTCCGTCGGACAATCCGATGGAAACTGTCCGATGGTGCCTACACACGGTCGGATTTTCCGACAACATTGTCCGATAGGACAGAATCCATGGGAAAATCCGACCGTGTGTATGGGGCTTTAGACATAGGTAGTGATGAGACCAATTTTCTACTCTCTTCCTCCACAGATCCTCAGATGTAGGAGTAAACCACAAAAAGCAGGATCATAGTGCAACCCATTATTAAATGTCATGCCTACAAAAAGTGTAAACTTCCCACTCACATGTAATCGTGCCCAAGCTGCCACTAGCAGGATCCAGCAGTGTGCTCTCTCTCTCTCTCTCCATGTCACCTTCCACCCCACCAACAAGATGACGGTTAAGGCATGCATTCCACTGCCCTAACCTCGTTAACCAAACGAGACGTCAGATGTACCATGTCCCCACTGTAACGCGTTTCGCCGCGTCATCAGGAAGCAGCGGACAATCCGAGGCAATGTGTTCCTGCCCTCAGGGTCCATTAACATATAGCCAATCATGGTTTTTAAAACATAACCCACACCTTACTCTGCTGGAGCCCATTCTTCTTAACAATAAATTGCTAAACCCAGTCATTCCCCATTAGGGAAGCATATAATACAAATGAGATAATATAAAAAATTACAATTCATCCTATATACAATGTTAGTATAAAAAGAAACTTTAACATACATATACATCTCATAATATTAAAGGGATTTAATCAGTTTAAAAAAAAAAAATAAAAAAAAAAAAGAAGAAAATATGCACCGTCACCATCTAGTGGTGAATATTCCTAAACGCACTGCCATTAATATACATCATGCATACAACGCCATCTAGTGGTATTTTATAATAACTGCACCCCTAATTTATCTTCTTCCAAGAAACTATATGCTATATTAGTGTATATATAAAATATACAGTAAGGTTAAATAATAATTTGCAATAAAACAATTTGCATCCAGTTCAACATTGAGGCCTTGTGGGGGGGGGGGGGCTAGGGTGTCAGCATACCAAGACCTTTTGGACAATTTTATGCTCCCAACTTCATAGGAACAGTTTAGAGATGGCCCCTTCCTGTTCCAACATAACCGCCGCACCAGTGCACAAACAGGGCCCATAAAGACATAGATGAGCGAGTTTGGGGTGAAGGAACTTGACTGGCCTGCACAGTAATGACTTTAACCCGGGTTGGGTTGAAATAGAGCGCAGACTGCGAGTCAGGCCTTCCCAGAAGAGTTGAAGCTGTTGTAGCTGCAAAGTGTGGGCCAACTCAATATTGAACCCTACGGACTAAGACTGGGATTCCATTAAAGTTCATGTGCGTGCAAAGGCAGGTGTCCCAATACTTTTGGTAATATAGTGTAGATTATATGTGTGGAATTGCAGATAATAAGTTTCCTTATCTCGTATTCTCTTCCCCTCTGGTTAGATTTTAATTTGTACCTCCTTTTAATAAAAGGGGCACATATTTTAATACACTTGATAAACAACGATAAAAACACGTACCTGATCTGCCACTCTGTAAATGTCTTCCCTTTTGCTACAGTCACATGTATATGTATGTACGCGAACTGCGCCATTCTTCTTGGCTAGTCTGCTTGTTTCTTTATTGCCCTCCTCGTTGATGTCCCATAAAATAAGTGTTGATCCAAGGCGTGCAAACTCCAGTGCGATAAGCCGTCCTATTCCGCTTCCTGCCCCAGTGATGAGTACAAGTTCACCGGCAACATTTTTCCTTCGAGACGGGATAATCCAAAGAATAATAGATTCAAAGAGCAAATAGATAGTGAGAAACAAAACTTTGAGAGTCTCCAAGAAAAAATTCATGGCTGCAAGTCTTCCTTTGTGTCAGTAAACTGGAAATGAAAAACAAAAAACAAAAAAAAAAAAACAGTATTAGCTGTAGGAAAGGGAGTACATGCACTGCAGTCATTTCACATACTTCAGGGAGACAAGTATTTTAAGGAAGGGAGAACTAGTCCTTTCATTTTCAATTGCTAGCTTAAAGCTGAAGCATTGGACAGGTCACCTTGAGATTTTTTTTAACACACTAAAATACCTCGGTACTGATGGCTGGAGGGACACACCATCATTCTAGGGTAGACCTAAAGGGTTCGATACTAATCCAAGTGTTGTATGAGGGGCTTGAGCATTCATGACCACCCAAAGGGCCTGTGTCAAGCTTTTCCTAATGTCACAACTGATTTTTCTCCCTGTATAAGGCCCCTTTCACACTGAGGCACTTCTAAACTGCCAGTAAAACATTTGAGCGCTTTTGAAGAGCTTTTCAGGCGCTTTTGAAGAGCTTTCCATTCATTTCAATGGAGAGGGGCATTTTTTCCCTGCCAGCCCACTGCCCCAGTGTGAAAGCATTCATTGATTATAATGTAAATAATTTTTCGTGAGCTTTTCAGGGGCTTTTTTTTAGCATGAAAGCGCCTGAAAAGCGCCTCAGTGTGAAAGGGGTCTAAGTTAATGGGAATGCAAAAGCAGCTTGAGGGATATTGATGCAACTTAGTGGGAGGTCAGAAGGACATCAACCACAAGTCAAATTCACCTGCCAATGAACTTTGAATGATCTGAGATATCTTTAAATAATACTGATCCCAAATGCAAGCCTAAAGCCTCGTACACACGATCGGATTGTTCGCCAACAAAACCGTGGAATTTTGTCCGAAGATCGTTGGCCCAAACTTGTATTGCATACACACGGCCACACGATTGTAGTGACGTACTACCTTGTTTTTCAGCTCTTTAGCGCCACCCTTTGGGCTCCTTCTGCTAATTTCGTGTTAGTAGAAGTTTGGTTAGTGTTGATTCGTGCTTTTCATTTCGTTTCCGAACTGCCATTCGTCAACCATCCATGTTGCGGAATCGGAGGAGATAACGCGTTATTTATTATTGGCCTTGAAGTTATTGCATTGACATTTTTTTTGGTTGAATAATGATTTGATTTGGTATATTTTTTCTATTTTTGGATGCATAGAATGCACTTTTTGGTTAAGTTCTATTGGCAGATAGCATGTCAAATTTTTTTCTATTTTGAATGCACAATAAAAAGAATAGTGTAGAATAATACTTGGCTATGCGTTTTACTTCAAATGACAGTTTGGGAGTAGGCTTGTAAAAAAATACAATCTAAAACTGACAAGGGACACCAACATAGTTGTATCTTTAATCTTACTAAGGCCCCTTTCACACTGGGGCGGTTTGCAAGCGCTATTGCGCTAAGAATAGCGCCTGCAAACCGACCCGAAACAGCTGTTGCTGTTCCTTCAGTGTGAAAGCCCGAGGGCTTTCACACTGAAGCGGTGCGCTTGCAGGACGCTCAAAAATGTCCTGCAAGCCGCATCTTTGGCTCGCTATAGGAGCGGTATATTTACCGCTCCTATAGCGCCCGGTCCCATTGAAAACAATGGGGGAGCGCGCCGAACCCGCCCGCAAAACGCCGCTATAGCGGCGGTTTGCGGGCGGTATTGACCCTTTTTCGGCCGCTCGCGGGGGGTAAAAACACCCCGCGAGCGGCCGCAATGCGCCGCTAAAACGCCGGTAAAGCGGCGCTAAATATAGCGCCGCTTTACCGCCAGCGCCCCCACCGCTCCAGTGTGAAAGTAGCCTAAGAGATAATGGTGTTGTGGTAACTTGCCCAAAAAAAAAAAAAAAAAAAAAAAAAGCATAATAATATTAGTCTTGATATGACTAGAAAAAAAAAAGCCTTTGAAAATGTGTTTGCAATAAATTTGTTTGCAATAACTCCATCAGTGTCACCAGCAAAGCAGCTTCATTATTATCCCATTAAAGAAGAAGAGAATTGTGCGCTGCATTTGAAGATTTCAGAATTTGCCACGTCACGAATGTTAAAGAGGAAGTAAGCTCTGATGGGTTTTACTTCCTCTTTGTTTCCCTGCAAAGGTAAAGCATAATGGGCTATTATGCATCGCATAGTAGCCCATTATGTGTCACTTACCAGACACAGGAGCCAGCGATCTCACCGCTGTCCCCTCTTCCACGAAGAGTCCATCTTCCTTCTGGGTATCGCGGCTCCAGCGATGCCGCGATGACGTCATGCGCGCAGGAGCCGCCACTAACGGCATGATCGCTGTTAGCACCATAGACATCGGTGCCTGTCTTTTGCAAATATCTCCTAAACCATGTAGGTTTAAGAGATATTTCTTGCAACTACAGGTAAGCCTTAATCTAGGCTTACCTGTAGGTAAAAGTGGTCTGTAAGGGTTTACAACCACTTTAATTCTCCATTACGACCGCTAGTTTACAAGACCGACCGCTTCTGGCTCGTCCTTGCTTCCGAGCATGCGTGTTTGTACTTTGGACTTTTGTCCGACGGATTTGTGTACACATGCTCGGAAAATCCAACAACAGACATTTGTCCGCGGAAAATTTGAAAACCTGGCATCCAACATTTGTTGGCGGAAAGTCTGACAACAATTGTCCGATGGAGTGTACACATGGTCGGGTTTACCGACAACAGCCCGTCATCGAATATTTCCTGTCGGAAAGTCTTAAAGCTAGCTGAATTTGTTAACTGACACAAGCCTTAGCCTGGGTTCACACTATAGCGATGCGGGAACCAGCGCCGGTTACCGCATTGCATTTCTCCCGCTTGCAGTTCACACTGCCCTTTGCGAACCGCTGCAGGTGTCAATACAATGTTACGGACACAGTGCAAACTGTGGATTCGGACAGGAATCAGAGCGCATGGGTGTGAACACCTGTGCGAGCCGATTCCAGTGCAGGAAAAAGTCCCTGCACCTTTTTTATGCGAATCCAACGCAAGTTCAACCAACTGTATGGCTGAACTCCCATTGCACAGATATCGCATGTGATCGGCACAGCAGTGCGGGTGCAAATCACATGCGATGTCTGCATTTACATTAGTGTGAACCCAGGCTCAAAGTGTCACTAAACCCACATCATAAAAAAAAAAAAACGATAAATAAATGCTGCATTAGATGTTGTTCATACTCACTATGAGATTTGTTTTCTGTATTCTGCAAAAAAAAACATTTGATCCTGCTGTTCTTTCTTCCCCTTCTGTCCAAGTCCCCAATGCAGCTAGGGATTTTGCACAGCAGTGTAGGCAACTCTGCACATGCTCAGTTTTCAGTGAGCTTCTATGCCGAGCATCCCCCCCGCCATCACATCTGAGCAGCCCATGGGACTATAGAGTCACACATGTGGGAGTATACACAGTGGTATACAACAGCCCACATGTGTGAGGAGATCTGAAATGGACAGTTCATGCAAAGAAACCCACAAACATCTTGCAACTGAAAACAATTTACACAAGTATTCGGGAAAAAAAAAAAATGCAGATTCCAAAAAATAGTGGGCACTGGGCAGTTCTACCAAATACCTACAAGAAGCAATTTCTGCTAAAGCGGGCAATACCAGCTTCTGAGGCCAAAAGCGTACACACTTTTCTACAGTACATCATTACATTTATTCATGTTTGTTAATTAAATGGTCGTAAATGCACAAACAAATGAATAAATAAAACCTTCCTTGTTTGCATGTTCAATCTTGTTGAAAAAATTAAATTTTACCTTCCTAGATTAAAACCACACACTACTAATACCTTACCAATTGAATGAAAATCAATATGTGCCAACATACATATATAGAAATTATATACTGCAAGTACTTTTTTTTTACTATATGGTAAAGTATTAGTGAGACATTGACTTGGTGTAAGCTGCTATTTTAGGAGGCTCTGGGTTTAGTTACATGGAATGCAGCTTGCACAAGTGTTTGCAAATGTATGTAACTGAGCACTATAGTTTGGACACCGGTTGTCTCTGCTTGATTAGGAGGCTTCAATACTAGGGCAGGTAGTAAATTGTACGTATGCAGTCTGAAACGTCATAAAACATGGCCAAATCTGTAAACTAAAATTGTTCAGTCTGAATACTGAAATTCCAGATTCTGCAGTAAATAATTAAAACAAAGTGCACCTGTGGATGCAGTTAACACAAAATGTTGGACATGCTGGAATTTTTTTGAAAAAACAAACGATTTTCTAATCAATGATGGGAGAATTGTGCGAGAAATGTAATCGAGAAAGTAATGTGCATGTGCAAGAAAAAAAAACGCAAGAAAAGACAAAGCTGTTCCCAGTACATCATCGGCGGAACCAGTGTCTCACCTCCAGACCTCGGATTCCCCCAGTTCTGAGGACGAGATTCAAGACGTCTCAGCAGGTTTTGATTTTTCTCTGGTGGAGCCTTTCGCCAAATCAGTCAAAGAGGCGATCGGCTGGGAAGATGACAAGGCAGAACCTCAAAAGGTTCGGAAATATTTTCCAAACTTGAAGAGGGATCCGGAAACTTTTCCTTTTATAGAGGAGCTTGAAGATCTCATAAAGGACGAATGGAAAGGTCGGACAAACGATCTAGTCTGACCAACAGGTTGGCCAAGATGTATCCTTTGAGGGAGTCAAAAATAAACCCCCTGACCAACGCTCCTACCGTTGACGCTTCTTGATGCGTCTCGCCCGCCACGTCACTTTACCGATTGAGGATGCGGTATCGTTTCGAGATGTGCTCGATCGCAAGATGGACCTGGAGTTGAAAAAGGCAAATTCCACGGCTGGGGGGGGCCTGCAGACCTGCAATAGCTACAGCAGCAGTAGGCAGAGCCATCTCGGGATGGACATCTAAAGTAGAAAAAGACCTGAAGGATGGCGTCGAGATGGAAAAAATAATTTCCTCCCTACAGGAAATCAGATTGGCAGGTGATTTTGTAGCAGAGGCATCTGTAGACGTCCTAAGATCGTCGGCCAGGACCATGCTGGCATCAGTGACAGCAAGAGAGAGCCCTATGGCTCAAACCATGGATGGCCGATACGGCATCTAAACTGAACTGGTGCAGGATCCCGTATGACGGCACAAATCTGTTTGGCACCAAATTGGACTCTGCTATCTCCAAAGTAACGGGGGAAAGTCAGGGTTAATTCCCTCCGATAGGAGACCCAAGACACAGAAAGGACCAGCATTCAGGCGTAACCTTCCGAATAAGTACAGAGAGGCCAGATCCTACCGCCCTGGTAGGGAATTTAGGAGGGACTGGAAGAACACAAAGCCGGCTTTTCTTAGAATGCAGAAAATCAAGTCCACCCCGGCAGGGGATCAACAGAAGTCGTTTTGAAGTCTCGCCTGCCCATTCGGCTCCGGGGGGCAGTCAGGTGGGCGCCAGGCTAAGAAACTTCTCCCAAATCTGGTCAAGTCACATAGAGGATTCATGGACATTGTCCACAATAAAGTTCGGACACAGGTGGAGGTTCATAAACAGACCTCCGGGAAATCACTTCCAGGCAACCAAACAACCATCCTCACCACTCAGAAGAAGCCTGTTTATAAAGTATGTGGCGGAACTGAAGCAGAAGGGGGCAATACTGGAGGTCCCAGCATGTCAAAGGGGGAGAGGTTTCTACTCCCCCCTATTCTTAGTAAAGAAGAAGACAGGGGATCTACGCCCTGTGTTGGACCTCAAAAGGCTCAACAAGGGAATACAGGTCGAGGCCTTCAAGATGGAAAGTCTCCAGTCCATACTACTGGCAGTGAATCTGGGAGATTGGATGCTTTCAATCGATTTATCAGACGCTTATCTGCACATACCAATCCATCCAGCTTTTCAAAAATTCCTCCGGTTTGCCATAAACCAAGGCCACTTTCAGTTCCAGTGCCTCCCATTCGGCATCTCCTCAGCACCCAGAACATTTACAAAGGTTCTACTACCCTTGGTCGAAAATTCTTTTCTGTAGCAACATGAGGCATGAAGGCTTGGTTGGTCGAAGTTCGAAATCAATGGTGGCGCCATCGGATCACAAAACGCAGAAATTTTCGGATTTTCAAAAGAAATTCTTTTTTTTGGAAATTCGACCATGTATGGCCAGCACAAGGAAAAAAAATAAAAAAAATTTTCCCCATACTGGTCAGCCATTGGTAGAATAAATGTTTTTCCTTGTAAGGTAGCTACAGAGTTAAACAATTAAAATAATGACAACAAAAATTATTTCAGTGCCCCCCGAATTCCTACATTTGTTAATGCTGGAAAGCACAGAACATCTCCCACCAATGAAAAGTTATTTAGAAGTGATCGGCATTCAGTTACCTTGTCTCTGTAGGTTTCACAAGGGTGCATTGAATAGGGCTCCTTACAACTGGAGAAGGCACGCTTCTATGAATAAAAGTCTCAAACCTGGTTTTAGATACTGAAATCTAGACACAAGGGTAAACATTTCTATCTAAACAAAGTTTCTTCACTCTCATGAACTAAGGTCAAGGAACCAAGATAAGGACACACACTATATCAAAGTCTGTAAGATAAGCAAAAAAATCTTAGTGAAAATATTCATTACTTCTAGATGGGTACTTTATCTCTACCACAAATAGTAAAAAAGCTTACACATAGGGATTGATGTGGTTGGCACTACTACTTAGCTGTGGGTGCCCCCCCCCGGCATAATTTGTTCTCATTAGAGAGGAACTAAAATTATCGGCTATCTGCATTTTCGGAGTAAAGAAACATTTTTATAATTTTTTCCCCACAAAATAGAGCTTTTTTTTGGCGGTATTTGATTACTTCTTTATTTATTGCGCTATAAAACAAAAGAAGAGTGACAAGTTTGAAAAAAAACTATATATTTTTTGAAAAAAAACTTTTTGCTATAATGAATATACAAATTTTTTTTTTTTTTTTAAACAAATTTTTTCCTCAGTTTAGGCCAATACGTATTCTTCTACATATTTTTGGTAAAAAAAATTAAAAAATAAAAACGCAATAAGCGTATATTGATTGGTTTGCGCGATCTGCGATTTTTATCGTGACTGCGATATTGCGGCGGACATATCGGACACTTTTGACACATTTTTGGACCATTCACATTTATACAGCGATCCGTGCTATAAAAATGCATTGATTACTGTATAAATGTGACTGACAGGGAAGGGGTTAACACTAGGGGGTGATCAAGGGGTTAATATGTTCCCTATGGGAGTGATTCTAACTGTGGGGGGGGGGGGCACTAACTGGGGGAGGTGACCGATCGGTGTCCCTATGTACAAGGGACACACCATCGGTCTCCTCTGACAGCACGTGGATCTGTGTGTTTACACACACAGACACACACACACACAGATCCACATCCTGCTCAGTTACTGGGCAATCGCGGGTGCCCGGCAGACATCGCGGCCGCCGGGCATGCACATCTGGTCCCCAGCAATGCGGCGCACCCCCAGTGGCCCCAAAGGAAATGCAGTCATATGAAGACGGCCCAGAACAGATGCTTCTTCCCGCCGTCATATGACAGTGGGCTGGCGGGAAGTGGTTAAAGGGGGTGCATTTTTCTTGAGCTAAAAAGGTGCCAATAATGGCCGACAAATTCATATTTATTTAAATTTATGATATTAATTAAAAAGTTGAATAGAATACAATTATATATTAAAATATATACATTTTTTAAAAACTAAATTTTTCGGTTTTGGCCAAGTATATCCTGAATTTTCGGTTTCGGCACCAAAATTTTAATTTCAGAGCACCTCTAGTGGCTATCCACGATGATGGCCACATCAGATCTATATGACACGAGTTGCATGAAGATCCAGGGCAATACTCTGTGCTGGTAACAGAAGTGCTTGTAAAAGGAAACAAATACATGCAACAATGTGGCACTCTTGTGAAAGCATATTACACGCAGACAAGTCCAAAGGCCAAATGAAGTCACACAAATAGATATGCAGTCAGAAAAATGAACTAAACACCCATTTTCATATTCTTAACTGTTAGAACATTTGCACAGTCTCTAAATAGGACTGGATTGTCTAATAATCAGAGAGTTAGACCAAGTGCGCTCTGTAATCAATTATTAAAGTGGTTCTAAGGCCACTCCTTACATTAAAGCGGAGTTCCACCCAAAAATGGAACTTCCGCTTTAAGTGCTGGTGACCCCCTAACATGCCCCATTTGGCATGTCATTTTTTTTGGGGGGGGGGGGGGGGGGTACCCTGTTTTTAGAGGCACCTTGCTCCCACTTCCTCCCCTGGGGGAACGGAGCTGGAAGTTAGATCACCTCTCCCCTCTCCCTCCAATCTTCTGGGACACGTCATAGGTCCCAGATGATTGTGGCCATTCAGAGCGCACAGCATGGCTCACGCATGTGAAGCCACAGCTGGGCGCCCACAGTTAGAATGCCGCCACCGCGGAGAGGAGCGAGGCTTCTGCACCCACATCGCTGGACCATGGGACAGGTGAGTGCCTGATTATTAAAAGTCAGCAGCTACACTTTTTGTTTGTAGCTGCTGACTTTTAAATGGGTGGAACTCCGCTTTAAGGTAAGAAATATTTAGGCATCAGTATCTCCCCTCAACCCTCTTTACAGTGCATCTGGAAAGTATTCACAGCGCTTCACTTTTTATGTTACAGCCTTATTCCAAGATGGATTAAAATTCATTATTTTCCTCAAATTTCTACAAACAATACACCATAATGACAACATGAATGAAGTCAGTTTGAAATCTTTGCAAATTTATTAAAAAATAAAAACGAAAAAAATCACAGCTACACAAGTATTCACAGCCTTTGCCGTGACACTCAAAATTGAGCTCAGATGTATCCCGTTTCCACTGATCAATCAAGTCGTAGAAACATCTCAAGGATGGAGTCCACACCTGTAGTACATGATTGGACATGATTTGGAAAGGCACACACACCTGTCTATACAGGTTCCCACAGTTAACACTGCATGTCAGAGCACAAACCAAGCCATGAAGTCCAAGGAATTGTCTGTAGACCTCCGAGACAGGATTGTATGGAGGCACTGATCTAGGGAAGGGTAAAGAAAAATCTATGCAGCATTGAAGGTCCCAAAGAGCACAGTGGCCTCCATCATCTGTAAATGGAAGACGTTTGGATCCACCAGGACTCTTCCTGGAGCCGGCTGCCTGCCCAAACTGAGCGATCGGGGGAGAAGGGCCTTAATCAGGGAGGTGACCAAGAACCTGATGGTCACTCTGACAGAGCTTCAGCATTTCTCTGTGGAGAGAGGAGAACCTTCCAGAAGAACAACCATCTCTGCAGCACTCCACCAGTCAGGCCTGTATGGTAGAGTGGCCAGACAGAAGCCACTCCTCAGTAAAAGGCACATGACAGCCCACCTGGAGTTTACCAAAAGGCACCTGAAGGACTCTCAGACCATGAGAAACAAAATTCTCTGGTCAAACAAAGATTGAACTCTTTGGCCTGAATGGCAAGCGTCATGTCAATAGGAAACCAGACATCACTCATCACCTGGCCAATACCATCCTTGATGTTTTTCAGTGGCAGGAACTGGGAGACTAGTCAGGATCGAGGAAAAGATGAATGCAGCATGTAGAGACATCCTTGAACATCTCTGGAGAGATCTGAAAATGGTTGTGCACTGACGCCCCCCATTTAACCTGATGGGGCTTGAGAGGTCCTGCAAAGAATGGGAGAAATTGCCCAAAAATAGTTGTGCCAAGCTTGTAGCATCATACAGGGGGTCCCCGACTTACGAACGCCGACCTACGAACCTCTCCTACTTACGAACCAGGCGCTGCGGGGACCCTCTGCCATTTTCCACGGACCTTCGGCCGTTCTGCGCATGCGCGGCCAGACGGAGCCTCGGAAAATGACGGCAAACATCGGAAATGTCCGTAATTTGCCGCGCATGCGCAGAACGGCATTCGACAGAACATCGGAAATGTCCGTAATTGTCGCTCTGTGCATGCGCGGCCGACTTAAGAACATTTCCGATTTAAGAACAGGATTACAGTCCCTAACGAGTTTGTAACTCGGGGACCCCCTGTACTCAAAAAGGCTGTAATTGGTGCTAAAAGTGCTTCAACAAAAGTATTGAGCAAGGGCTAGAAATGGGATTTTTTTCGTTTTTTATTTTTAATAAATTTGAAAAGATTTCAAACAAATTTCTTTCACGTTGTCATTATAGGGTATTGTTTGTAGAATTTTGAGGAAAATAATGAATTTAATCCATTTTGGAATAAGGCTGTAATATAACAAAATGTGGAAAAAGTGAAGCGCTGTGAATACTTTCTGAATGCACTGTATACTTACCTGAGCCCTCATTCCATCCACGAGTCCTGCTGTCTGTCAATAGACACAGCAGCGGGGCTTGGGCGTGAGCACACACAAGTGCCTCCATGGGAAGCAGCTTGCCTTGGGAGAACTGGACATAGAAAAGGAGCAGCGGTGGGGGACCCGAGAAGAGGAGGCTTGGGCCTATTATTATTTATTTATTTATTTTCTTAATAAATAAATAAATAAAATTACCTTTACAACCACTTTAACACAATAGGTCTACCCAACCCCTTTCCTTCTCTGATGTACAAGTATGGGTGCAGACTCAAGTGATGAGGGGTATGGCTCAACTAGAGCAGGAAGCAGTATTTCCACTGAGAGAAAAAGGTATTTTAAGGAACTTTTAGGCATAAACCAATCACAGATCATAACAGGACTAAGGGCTGTATTAAGGGCAATTGATGCCCTAACCACAGCCCAACAATAGTCCCCACCTCAGCCCCTCTATTGCTTAAGGTAATTCTAAAGGCGGAAGGTTTTGTATGAAGGTAGAAAACCTGTGTGCAGCAGCCCCCCCAAATACTTACTGGAGCCCCATTGGGATCTAGCGACGTGCACAAGAGCCCCGGGGTGACTCCCCCTTTTCATTAGCTGAATGAGGCTGGGTTCACACTATGGAACACAACAGCTCACAGCAGGGCGTCCGGTGCGTCTCTATTTACCGTATCAGGTCCGATTTCCAATTTTGGGCTGAATTCGGACCTGAAACGGACCAACAGATGCACAGGACTCCTGTGCAATTTGCAGTGGAGCCGCTGCGGAGATGCGTGAACCGGCTCTATAGAGAGCTGGTCACAACCTCCTGCTATGAGAATTGGACGCAGAGAAATCCGCATCCAATTCACAATAGTGTGAACCCAGCCTAAATGTCACTTGTGATGTCACGGACCCATGATGCCCAGGGCGCTGACATCAAAAAGGGGCAGGTTCTTCAGGCGACGTCACTGCATGGCCATGCCCCATATTTATATAAGAACTATCAGACACTGGAGCTGCTAGAACAGCGGGAGCCTTCCTCTGGGGAAGAGCGTTTTTTTTGTTTTGTTTTTTAATAGGGTCGGCGACAGTAATTGTGATTGACGTTGGAGCTACCACAGGGGACATTCTTCATTGTTAATTAGGGATTTGTCAAAAACTGCCTCCTGTTTTTCTTACATTCCACTTTTTAGGTGAATGGGTAGGGGTATGTACCCCATACTCATTCAAATGGGGGGGGGGGGGGGGGGGGGCGGGATCTGTGGGCCCCCTTTTCTTAAAAGGGGCTTTCAGATCCTGATAAGCCCCCTGCCTGCACAACACCCCCAAGCACTGGCCAGGGTTGTGGGGAAGAGGCCTTTGTCCCCAGAGCCTGGCAGAGCCCCCTCTGGCAAGGGCATGTGGCCTGGTATGGTTCGGGGGGGGGGGGGGGCACGCTCACATACGTTTCCTGGCCTGCCAGGCTGCATGCTCGGATAAGGGTCTATTACAGATTTTACGCTGCTGTTTTTTTTTTTTGTTATTATTTTGGTGTGAAGTTTCCCCTTAAAATCCATACTAGACGCTAAAGGTCTAGTATGGATTGAGGGGGACACGCTGTTTTTTATATTTTCTCGAAGTCAGATCCCATTCTTTAAAGTCACATGGATGTCAGATCGATGTCTGACCGAAGTTGCAGGGCAAAGACAGATCGACAGTTGCACGACTTGCATGTCGCACCAGTGTAAACCAGGCCTCAGGGGAAAAGCATTGCTCTAGCTATAGACAGGAGGAAAGGGGAGGGGTGGGGAGCAGATCGGCTTACACATAGACTACAAAGTGAAGTCAGATTACGTCCATCCGTCATTCATCTATGGGGATCAGCAACCACGATAAATGTGGTCAATTTAAACAGGGTAACACAGGAACAGGCAGGGTCAAGTAGGTATTGTACAGCATAGAATAGGGACTATTGCCATGACAAAAGTACTACATCTCATGCCTTAAAGGGACAGGAGCATGTTTGTTTTTTTGCCATCAAGTTTAGCCATCAGTTTTGTCCCATCTCCACCTCCCTCCCTTATACTTACTTGAGCCCTCATTCAATCCAGCGCTGTGCACATCTGCAGATCTTCTTTCCCCTCAGTGGGGAGCACACACACACACACAAGTGCCCTAATGGGATGTGGCTTCCCCTGGGGGAAGTGGACAGAGAGGGGGGACCAGGAGCACCAGCAGGGGATCCAAGAAGAGGAGGATCAGGGCCGCTCTGTGCAATTCCATTGCCTAGACAATGCAGCACAAAAACACTATAAAGGTTAAATTGGGCGCAGGTATTAGGGGGTGCTGGGGCAGCTGCTGTACACAGAAGGCTTTTTATCTTAACGCATAGCATTAAGATAAAAAAAACCTTCTGAATTTACAACCCCTTCAAGGCCTCCTCCTCGGCTCCTGTTTGTGAAACAGAGCTTTTCATGGTAATAAAAACGGGCACGCCATTTTTTATTGATCAGAACACTGATTTTTTTTATTCGGATTGTTCTATGGAACGCTGCGCACAGCTGTGTAAAGTTCAGTAACACAATCATGAGTACAGAGCCGTAAAATAAAAACCGAAAATTGTACGTTTGCGTGCAGTCATTTATACTGCAACACTGGCAAATAGAAGAGGATGACGAAGAATTTTACGCATGTTTATTTGCCTTTCTGCAACATTTTACTCAAGGTTTTTTTATGAACAAGATCCAGAGTATGAACATCAGTAAATTATTACATCGAGTCATTAAAGCGGAGCTCCAGGCTCCTTCAGAAGAAAAATAAAAGTCAGCAGCCACAAATACTGCAGCTGTTGACTTTTAATATATGGCCACTTACCTGTCCAGGGATCCCGCGGTGTCTTCACCTGAGCTGGTTTTTCAATCGGCTCCCGGGTGCTGCTGCCGCCATCTC
Organism: Lithobates sylvaticus; assembly: GCA_028564925.1. Classification (NCBI taxonomy): domain Eukaryota; kingdom Metazoa; phylum Chordata; class Amphibia; order Anura; family Ranidae; genus Lithobates; species Lithobates sylvaticus. Next base: position 126,154,181 of record CM053030.1, on the reverse strand, counting down.
AGGTAAGGGAAACTGGCAGTGAAGCCGGTTACCTATTGCGTATGCACAAAGTGCGCTGCGCTTTGTGACTGGCCCGGCGGTAGGGAAAGGAAGAGGGGGGGCTGAACTTCCAGCTGACTTTGCCGCAGCGCGCTCATCCGGATGTGGGAGTGAGTACCTGTCAAAACCAAACCCCATGAAAGGTGCTAAATGTGGCAGTAGAGGGGAGGGGGGAAGGAGGCAAATAAGCAGAGCTTCCCTTTTGGGTGGAGCTCTGTTTTAACCACTTGCTGACCACCCTATAGCAGTGTGCAGGATCATGTATATATACACGTGATCCCGCACTTCTGCCTGCAGGGGGAGCACGCGCTGGAGGCAAGCCTCTTCTGCTGTGATTATTCACAGCAGAAGCCGATTTGCCGATGCTGGGCACTTGATGTCTGTCCATCGTTGGGCAGAGACTCAGAACAGAGCTCTGCCTATGTAAACAAGGCAGAGCTCTGTTCTGACAGGGGGGGGAAGGGATGAATTTGGTGTTCCTGCAAAGTAGGGAATAAAATCCATCTTTTCCCCTAGTAAAAGCAGCACACGTAGTAAAAAGAAACACTGGTTAGGCACACAGTTAACCCCTTTGATCACCCTATATGTTTAACCACTTCCCAGCCAGTGTCATTAGTACAGTGACAGTGCATATTTTTAGCACCGATTACTGTATTAGTGTCACTGGTTCCGGCAAATTGTCAAAAAAGTGTCAGTTAGTGTCCGATTGGCTGCTGCAATATCACAATCCCACTATAAGTCGCAGATCACTGCCATTACTAGTATATAAAAAATTAAAAATTCCAGTATCCATCACAAAGTTTGTAGACGCTATAATGTTGGCATAAACCAATCAATATACGCTAATTTGGGAAACCGCAGAGGTGATCAAATACCACCAAAAGAAAGCTCTATTTGTGGGGGGGAAAAAAAGAACAAATATTATGTGGGTACCGTGCTGCATGACCGTGCAATTGTTCCGTTAAAAGTATCGCACAAAATGGTCTGGTCATGAAGGGGGTAAATCTCCTGAAGATCCAAAGTGGTTAAAGTATAACTAAAGGAAAAATCTTCCAATGGGGACAACAGTTCTGGTGACACCCCAGGATTCCCCCACTTTGAGGGGGAATTCCTGTTTTGGTTATGGGACAGGAAGTGAAAAAATCTCCCCAAAGGGACACAGTTGGCAAAAAAATAAAAAACTGACAGGGGTTTTAACCCTTCCTTACTCTATATTAAAAAATTAAATTAAATAAAAAATAAAAAAAGTTTTGCCTTTAGTTCTACTTTAAGTTAACCAATAGAGGACATCACACATATGCCAAACATTTTGCATAAGCGGATGGACGGATGGTTAACACAGTACAGGATTCTACTACTACGTACAAGGAGCCCAATACGGATCATCAGCGTACAAGGAGCCCAATACGGATCTCGGCGTACAAGGTACCCAATACGGATCTCGGCGTACAAGGAGCCCAATACGGATCATCAGCGTACAAGGAGCCCAATACGGATCATCGGCGTACAAGGAGCCCAATACGGATCATCGGCGTACAAGGAGCCCAATACGGATCATCGGCGTACAAGGAGCCCAATAGGGATCTCGGCGTACAAGGAGCCCAATAGGGATCTCGGCGTACAAGGATCGCAATAGGGATCTCGGCGTACAAGGATCGCAATAGGGATCTCGGCGTACAAGGATCGCAATAGGGATCTCGGCGTACAAGGATCGCAATAGGGATCTCGGCGTACAAGGATCGCAATAGGGATCTCGGCGTACAAGGATCGCAATAGGGATCTCGGCGTACAAGGATCGCAATAGGGATCTCGGCGTACAAGGATCGCAATAGGGATCTCGGTGTACAAGGATCGCAATAGGGATCTCGGTATAGAAAGATCGCAATAGGGATCTCGGTATCGAAGGATCGCAATAGGGATCTCGGTATAGAAGGATCGCAATAGGGATCTCGGTATAGAAGGATCGCAATAGGGATCTCGGTATAGAAGGATCGCAATAGGGATCTCGGTATAGAAGGATCGCAATAGGGATCTCGGTATAGAAGGATCGCAATAGGGATCTCGGTATAGAAGGATCGCAATAGGGATCTCGGTATAGAAGGATCGCAATAGGGATCTCGGTATAGAAAGATCGCAATAGGGATCTCGGTATAGAAAGATCGCAATAGGGATCTCGGTATAGAAAGATCGCAATAGGGATCTCGGTATAGAAAGATCGCAATAGGGATCTCGGTATAGAAGGATCGCAATAGGGATCTCGGTATAGAAGGATCGCAATAGGGATCTCGGTATAGAAAGATCGCAATAGGGATCTCGGTATAGAAGGATAACAATAGGGATCTCGGTATAGAAGGATTCTATCAGGTGTCTCAGGACACCTATCAGCTCTGCTGGGCTCCTCTCCAGCTTTGTACAGGCAGTACAGTCAGCCCCCCTCCTGATCAGACACATGACGATTATCAGTGCTGTATATGGTGGATGGCATTGATTAGCTCAGTGATGCATGCAATGTAAATCTCCCAGAAATCGTTGTGTGTATGACCAGCTCCCTTTAATCCAGGACACATGTGAATCACACAGGTTCTGAGGCTGATTTAATGCAGATAAGGCACCAGGTGAGTTTAATTCCCGCCTTAATCAGTGGACACAGAGAACCTGTGTAATTAATATGTGTTCTGGATTAAAGGGATGATGTAGCAACCCTAAACTCAGATCATGATCAGAAGTGTCGGCAGCCAAATAAATAGGGAGTGATGAGAAGAAGATCTATTTTATAACATACCTGGTAATTACGCAATCACAGCACCTTGGAGATACTCGCCTGCAGACACGAACAGGAATACATTAAAAATGCGAATTGTGCAATTAAAGCGACGTCCCAGCACTGCGCATGCCTCATACTCACTTCCCCATAGTAAGCAGAGCGAATGACATCCAGGGGGTGTGGTCATGGCGGTACCACGCCTGCTATAGGAAGAGGCCCGTGCGTTTATCACATTAGGGAGGGACTGACAGTGTGAGAGGCGGGGTTTAGCTTGTTAGAGAAATACGGAAGGAGGGGCCAATAGTCTGGGAGATGAAGGCTTGTACGTGTGAGGAAAGCGGGGGGGGGTGGAGGGTTCGGCGGGAATGTGAAACTGTAAAAACCGAATTACGCCGGTATAAGGGGGCGGAGTTGCGAATGCAGAAGTCACTGTGATGTGGTGAAACAATGGGCGGGACTCCGGCTGCTGTCGCAGGTGTGGGCGTTCTCATAAAATGGGTGTGGTCGTAACGGGCGTGGTCTATAGTGACAGCTGTCATTGTGGGGTATAGGTGATGCATTGTACACTGACTCCTCAGTCTGCTTTATTTACCACACAACACACGAGAAAGCCATCCGTTGTCATGGCATGGACACAACTACAGGGTGTCCTGATATAGTTAAGGGTTTACACTTGCTTCAAAATGTGGCATGGGGCACGTTTGGAAAGCACACTGAATGCCAATCAAAGCCCCTGTCACTAAATAAAATGATTACCTTACAGTTTTGACTTTTAAAAAAAAAAATTCTTGGTCGGAAAGCCCCTTTAAATCCCCTTTCGTCCCCATTCTGATGCTCGGTTTGACCTTCAGCAAGTCGTGTTCACCATGTCTAGATGCCTAAATGCATTGAGTTGCTGCCATGTGATTGGCTGATTAGCAATTTGTGTTACCAAGCAATTGAACAGGTGTACCTAATAAAGTGGCCGGTGAGTGTATACATCATGTCACTTGATGGTTAACCACTTGACATCCGCGCTATGGCCGAATGACGGCCACAGCGTGGATCTCAATTCCCGGGAGGCTGTCATATGACATCCTCCCCTGTGCACGCTCCCTGCACAGGGCCCCTTACCATGTGATCAGCTGTCAGCCAATGACAGCTGATCACATGACCAAAACAAAAGCTCGGTGATCGTTTTTTTTTTCTCCTCACGCTGACAGCGGAGGAGAAAAAAGAAAGCCGATCACCGGCTCATCTTAAAGGGACATCGGGGGGGGGGGGGGACACTGGTGACCACAGACCAACTTCTGCAGGGTGAATACACTAATGTAAGGGGGGGTCGCTGATATAAGGGGGAACCTTTATGTCAGTGTGGCCTGGCCGACTTTGTGCGGCCTGGCTGGAGCTGTCACTGACATCCCCCCTCTGTAAGACTGCTCGGGTTCAGGGCAGTGGGGGCACTGAGGGCAGGGTCAGTCAGACCAGGATCCTCCTCTGCTTCTTGATCCTCCATCTGTACTCATTCCTTCTCCCAGCGCTCCTGCTCATGCCACTGGGTGTAGGCTCAGTCAGACCACAATCCAGGCCCTCCTCTGCTTCTTGATTCTCAATTTTGAACTGAAGTCCTCCCAGTCCCGGTGCTCCTGCTCCCAGCTTCCTTTTCTGCAATTTGTAAATGCCAGCAAACCGCGCCATGACGTCACCGCACAGTATGCTGTTGAATGCAGAGCGACTTGCCACAAACTTCATCGCAGCCTGGCCATTCATTGACACCCATAGAGGATTGCAAACAGTGCAATTGCAATGCAATAGGGAAATGCGCAGTGATTGCTGTGTTTCCCGCTGCACATACTGTATGTGTGGACCTAGGCTGAAGGTCATGTAACACCCTCCCAGGTAAGGTGCTAGAAGTGAGGCAAATTTAGTTTTTGGCTCTGCTGTTAGAAGACGAGACTTGACTGTATTTTGCCTACTCTGAGTTCTGCAGCTGCGTTCACGGATTGGTGGCTGGAACGCCAGCGTCAACAGAATGACGCCATCACTCCAGGAAGTGATACCTGGATGTCCCGGCATCTCTCTGTTACACACACACTGACAGGCTGAGGAGACAAAACTGAAAGTGACTGCTGGGCAAATCTATCTGTTGCTAACTACAAGGTTAATCATCTACAGAAGGTAGGGTTGCCACCTGTCCAGGATTCACCCGGACAGTTCGGGTTTGGAATCATGTTTCTGGGTTTCAGACTGCCTGAAACCCGGACACATTATTTAGACTGGGCTATGTCTTCCCAGCAGGGTTGCTGCGTGCAGTTGTCTAAGCTGAGAGTGTCAGGGTTCTCAGGTCACCCCTTACATCAGAGTTCCCCTTTACACCAGAGGCCACAGTGTTTCCCCTTACATCAGAGTCCTCTCCGTACATCAGAGTTCTCAGTGTTCCCCCTTAAATCATGGTTCCCAGAGCATCCCTTACTCCCCAGAGTTCTCCCTTACATCAGAGTCTGCAGAGTCCCCCCTAAGCCCCCGTACACACGGTCGGAAATTCCGACGGAAAATGTCCGATCGGACCATGTTGTCGGAAAATCTGCCCGTGTGTGGGCTCCATTGGACTTTTTCCGACGGAAAAAATTTGAGATCCTGCTCTCAAATTTTCCGAAAACAAAATCAGATCAGACTTTTTCCGATCGTGTGTAGAGAATTCCAACGGACAATGTGCCACGCATGCTCAGATCAAATTACGAGACCAAAGCTATTGGCTAATAGCCTCTACGTAGTTCCATCGTACGCAACGAACTTCACCACGTTCAGAATGATCAGATTTTCCGACAACTTTGTCCGACCGTGTGTATGCAACACCAGTGTCGGACAAAATCCGTCAGGAAAAAATCAGACGGATTTTGTGGTCGAAATTTCCAACCGTGTGTACGGGGGCTTACAGTGAAAGGGAACTCTGCGTGTTCAGAAAAGGGGAACTCTGTGGACTCTGATGTAAAGGGGGACCCTTGTTATTAACTTCATATGATTAGAAATGTTATTTAATAGCAAAATATATGTATAAAAACAAATTGCTGTGCTCCGCTAAAGTGTTCGGAAAAGGAGGCAACCCTAACAGAAGGACTGGTCATCAGCTATCAGTATCAACAGGAGAAGGTAGAGCTGTATATTAACCCTTTGGTTCACTACAGTGACAGTGACTATATTACTCAGTTATTTACTAATCTGCTCCCTTTCCATTTATGATACATTTCTTTGATGTGCTATAAGGACTATTCTATCAAGATATTAATGAGAGAAACTTTGGAAACATTACACGCACGTGAAGAAGGCTGGTTTATAGGAACTACAGTATCTCATCCATTAATGATTAATAAGCTAGTTCTAGCTATATGTTCCAATAGCTTAATGTTATATATCAGCCACTAATTCCATCTCTCACTCTTCTGAACGCACACCAATAACCACCAGCCCTAGCAACATATATCACAATGTATTTGTGATCATTGCTTCACCATCTTTCAGTTTTACCATCTATCATCACACATGAAATGACTTTCCTTAAATGACTGTTGATCATACCAGATTCAAATCAGTAAGCAGCTATCTATAAGCATCACCGTATTCTGTCATTAACATCAACAGGGACTGTACTCAGTACTTATCCAGTCATTTATAGGGTTTGTCTTGAAGTTTGTGAACGTAATGGGATTCCACTATTGCATTCGAATTCTACTGTCATTTCACAGCATTATTTAGGAATCAGCTAGTAACTCTCTCAGACACAAGTTTCTAAGGCTGCTTCCACACTGAGGCGGGGTAAAGTGGCACTATATTTAGCTGCGCTTTACCGTCATTTTAGCGGCACTATTCGGTCGCTACCGGGCCGAAAAAGGGTTAAAACTGCCCGCAAAGCGCCCGAAAAGCGTTGCTTTGCTGGTGGGTTTGCAGCGATGCCCCATTGTTTTCAAGGGGAAGGGGCGATTTAAAAGCGGTGAATACACCGCTCCTACAGCGCTCCTAAGATGCGGCTTGCAGGACTTTTTTGACCGTCCTGCAAGTGCACCGTTCCAGTGTGAAAGCCCTCGGGGCTTTCACATTGGAGTGAATTGAGCGGCTCTTTCAGGGTTCTTTGCAGGCGCTATTTTTAGCACTTTAGTGCCTGCGAAGCGCCTCAGTGTGAAAGTAGCCTTCGTCATTCCCACTGTTTGATGATTTTTTGACATCTCCTTCATACAGGATCACTACCTGGATTGGGTTTAATTTTTGTATGCATGTGTGGTTTATGTTATGCAATCTTTTGGAAGGTATTGGTTCATATAGTTGGATTAATTCCGTATCATTTTTTATCAATTCTCAATAAATTTTGAACAGACTACTCTGCTTGGTAATTTTTTTGCCTACTTTTGCAGTTTGTGCTACAACTGCGTTTTTTCTTTCGTTCTTGCCCCCTCTGTACCCCTGTCTTTCCAGAACTTTCTGGAAACATAGTCAGCAGGAGAGGGCAGAGTCTGAGCTGGCCCTGGATACAGCTTCAGCCAATACCTGGTCGAGAGGAATGGCCAGCAGCGGGCTGACAGGTAGTATATAAGGCAGAGAGCAGCAGGGTCCATTGCCAGCAGGAGAATGACCCAACCTCGAAATGACATCAAAACTTTCAAGGCTCAGGAGGAGCCTTAAAAAGTCCTGGATGATTCTCACTCAGTGAGGAGCTATAGGTTCACCCCTAAAGTTGCAGGAACATTTAAGGCAACATCCAGAGGGGAACTTCCTGGGAGAAATAATGGTAGAGTCAAGCTAAAGCTGAGAGGAGGTCTTCAGACTGAGTGAGTAGGCCTTAAAAAATTCTCAGGAGAGAGACTGTTGCCTGTACACCCCTTTTTGTTAGAAGGATCCTTCCAGACTTGCTGCTAGTGTTATGCCTTAGAAAAGACCGGGGCGTGGCCTAACTCCGGACCGAGATGGACGCTTAACCCAGACTCTCAGGCACACAGGAGCAGCTATCATAAGCTACGGGCCGAATCGCTCTCCATCCGAAGATGGGAAAGGGAGATAAGTCCTCCACAGCACCCCGGGACCCCCCAGAGGTAACCTCCAACGTTTTAAACAACATTCCAGCGATGTTCCGGACATCGCTGGGAGAAGGCCCAAAAGCCGCGGCCTCGCCTAAGCCATGCGTCCCGCTCGGCGGCTCCAGCGGCGCGCCGGATGGCGCGATCGGCCCTTACAGTCATACAGGGGTAGAAATCACCCCAAAACAACCCACTCAGACCCTGTGCCTATCAGACTTGCAGGCTGTGGCACTAGACATAAAGGCAACCCTGTCGGCCGCCATTACAGACCTCAAGGCAGACATACAAGGGGTAGCAGCACGGCTGGGAACAGTGGAGCAGACAGCAGCAAGGCAAGCTGATGCGATAAAGCAGGTGCAAAAGACTTCTGACATGCATCTCTCGCATATCGTGGAAATACAGCGCCATTTAGAAGACCTTGATAACCGAGGAAGACGCCATAATATTAGAGTGAGGGGGGTCCCAGAACTAACTGACCAGAACCCACTTGAACAAACTGTGGCAACAATATTCAATGATCTGCTGGAAAGACCACCAGACTCCCCCATAGATTTTGAGAGAATCCATCGTGCACTCAGACCGAGAGGAAGGGACACTGACCCACCCAGAGACATAATTTGTTGCTTGGTAAACTTCCCTCTCAAAGAAGCCATTTTAAAAAAAGCAAGAGAGAAAGGCAGGGTGCACTTTAATGGGACGGAGATCAAATTGTTCCAAGATCTTTCTAACATTACTCTGCAGCAACGCAGAGCATTACGCCCGATCACAGACCTATTACGCACGAGAGGAATACCTTATAGATGGAAGTTCCCATTTTGTCTCTCAGCAACATGGAGGGGTCAAACAGCATTACTACGCACTCCTGAGGATCTCCGTGCTTTCTTTGAAACACTGAATATCCCGCCAATCGAGGTCCCGGATTGGTACAATTCTTACATGCTGAATGAAACCTGGATCGAAGTGACCAACAACTACACTCCCAGAACCCAAAGAAACAGAGATCGACGCAGACGATCACCATCGGCTCAACACTGCAGGAGAGGCCTAAACCAAGGAAGCCCTGGTTTCTCACCACCGAGACGTAGAGACCGCATGGAGCACCATGACCAGATGGACACCTAAACACAAATCTCCTTCTACAGTTCCAGTATGCATTTGCCATTTCAGCAATATACGATTCCTGACCTACTCTTCGCCCAAGCATAAACCTGACCTACGGTGGAAAAGCGGAAAATCGCCATCTTCAAGATAACAGTTTATTTTTACCGCCCCATAGGCTGGAGATTGCTTTTAGATTAGTTTTCTGTCTTTTTTTTTCCCTTTCTCCTTTTCCCCTTTACATTACAGGAAACTGACACACCTGGGACGCAGCAAATCCACCTTCAACAAGCTCACCTACATAAATCCGATGACCCAAAGCGGAAACAACGAACCCAAAACATGATGACTTTACGTGAGTAAATGGACTGTAACGAATTTCCCCATGCACTCAAGAAAGGTAAACCTCGAGACGTATACCTTAAAACACAGCTGTCTTTTTTTTCTTAAGTCTAACCACACATCACAGGAACACAGGGGAATGCATTACCCACATTACTCTTATGCCCTATATGACGTATCAATCTTTATGATACACAACTTTAAGGGAAAAAAAAAAAAGACTTACGCGAGATGAACAGGGAACTTGAACTCTCGCTATCTCCACCCGCAACTGAACATTTTTTTTTTATATATGTTTCACTGTTTCCGCCTTTTTGCGGTCTTTATTTGTTTACTAGCCTGATTTCTCCGCTTTATAGCCTTGATGTAGGGCAAAGTAGAAAAATTTGGCAGATACAGTTAAGTTACGTTTTAAGCAATAAAATGCTGAAAAATAGAAGGGTTATCATCTCATGACAAAAATCTACCTTCAATGTTTGCTTAGTTGAAATTATTACGGCGATGAGGCAATATGGCGGATCTCTGTGAATATCTCACTAGAACTGAAACATAATCTACAGAATATATCCAATTCCCCACCTCATAAATAAGTGTTCCCTATGTCGGAGGTGAAACAACCTGATGACACCTCTGCTGGTTATATGGCTCCCACGCAATTAACTAGCAAGGCCATGATAAGATTAGAAAACAGTTCCTGACCGCCATGCTGCCTCACAAACAATCCAGCCTTATCGGCAATAGATATAATGGGTAAACAATATGTATTAATAATTGTTGGTAATGATATATAAGAATCCAGACAGATATATATAGCATGACTTAAATAAGGTACTTCCAACAGGTCTTTTCCCCCAAAAGTTCTATCTCACTATCATACAGTGAATAGGTAATCTGGACTTTCTTACACACTAGCCCCATCTTGTGGCCAAAAAACAGAATCGCAGAAGGGATTATTTTACATACTAAATCTGTCTAAATAATCAACACATGTTCTTATGGCCTAGCTTTATTACAATAAAAGCTACACTAAAAAGAATACACACATGAATCCAGCATTCAATATCCCAATAAACATAATGTGATAGATACCTTCCCACTTAATGCCCAACATCCCCGATTCCCGGATATTATAGTACTCCATTTAGCCTGTAACATCAAGTACAACATTTAGCTAGCTGCTCCAAAGTGCCCGCTGTAAATATCTAACAGTAGTTTATTGAATATTTCAAGACATCTTCTGGCTCCAATTAGACCTCGTTCCCACACAAAGAGCATTTACCTGCTCTTTGACCTTACCGGACCTTTAAAATAGGTTAGACTAGCTGGTCCTAACCTATCTCCGGAAAACCTCCTTACCCCTTGCCCCTTCCCCTCACCACCCTCCCCCCCCCCCCATACTTATTTCTTACTTTTTTTTATTTTTTTTTTTATATTTATTAATTTATTTTTTATTTACTTAATTATTTATATACACTTTTTCAATTTTTATTCTCTTTTTTTTTTTTTTTTTCTTCTTTATTTCTTCATCCCCTTCTCCCACACCTTCTGTGTGATATACAATATTTGCATAGCTAATAGACACTTTTGTTTCAAGAGTGCACTCAAATTTCCACTCCAAATACCGTAGCCTATTCTCAATATCTCTGAGACAGTAAGCCCTTTGACCTTACGGACTAAACTCAAGATGCCATCCTACAAGCATCAAACCATTCAAACCTCGATAAAATTATTCTCAATAAACGCAAAAGGGCTTAACATCCCTGAAAAAATAACAAAATTTCTCAACGAATTTCACAAACAAAAAGCAAATATTGTATGCATACAGGAAACACACTTCAAATCAGACAAAACGCCAAAATTACAGGACAAAAGATTTACAACAGTGTTCCACGCCACCAACCCGGAAGGGAAAACCAAAGGTGTCTCAATATTATTTTCTAAACAGACACCTTTCCAGATTCATGACAAACTGGCAGATCCTGGAGGTAGATACCTCTTTCTGAAAGGAAAAATAGGCCCCCACCCTATCACGATAGCAAACATCTATGCCCCCAACTCTAAGCAGGTAGCGTTTTTTCGCAAAATCAAAGAGCTTCTGACAACCTTTTCTACAGGTATCCTAATTCTGGGTGGAGACTTTAACGCTCCCCTAGATCCTCTCATTGATACATCAAACGGTACGTCGAGCCTTCCCTACAGAGCACTGAAACAAATAAAAACCCAATTGCAAGAACTCGCGCTGCACGACACCTGGAGAACTCTGAACCCACAAACTAAAGACTATACATATTTCTCACCAATTCACCAAAAATATTCCAGAATTGATTATTTCTTCCTTTCACAGACAGATCTCAAACTCCTAGTAATGACCTCTATTGAATCCAGGACTATTTCCGACCACCACCCGATTACCATGACACTAACTTTTCCAGAAAAAAATACCTCTACTAAGACCTGGAGACTCAACACCACAGTCTTGAAAGACCCCATAGATTTACTACACTTCAAAAACACCCTAAAAGAATACTTTACACAAAACGAAAATGATGAAACTTCTTTACTTACACAATGGGAAGCACACAAGTGTGTCATAAGAGGGGAATTCATTAGAAAGTTAGCCAAAATTAAAAAAGACCACCAAGCCAAAATTAGATCCCTATTGGACCAAATCCACAACCTAGAGACAACACATAAACGAACCTTGGCGATCTCCGCATTTGAGGAACTGACTAGAGTAAGGACACAATTATCTGAAGAACTCAACATGAAAACCAAACGACAGTATATCCTGAGACATAAGATCTATTACGAGCAGGGAAATAAAAGCGGAAGACTTCTAGCGAGAGCAGTCCAGAGTAAAAAAGCTGCCTCAACAGTACATCACATAAGAGACAGCCAAGGGAAAATTCACTCCTCAAATGAAGAGATTGCCAAACAATTCGAATTATACTACCAGAACCTATATAATATCCCGTCTAATCCCAATTACCGCCTTAACTCAACCAAGAGGGTGAATCTCATTCAGAACTTCCTCGAGAAATACAGCCCACCACACATAGCAGAAAACACAGCACAAGAGCTTGAAGCACCGATATCTGGCCCAGAGTTTGATAAAGCAATAAAGGACATGAAACTAGGGAAAGCCCCAGGCCCCGATGGACTTCCATTACAATATTACAAATCATTCACAGATATTCTTAAACCAAGATTTCTGAAAACTTATCAATCACTACATTTAGATCAAAACCCTCCAAAACAAATGCTTGAGGCCCATATAACAGTCATACCCAAAGAAAACAAGGATGCATCCCAAGTCACGAACTACAGACCAATATCTTTAATTAACGTCGACGTAAAGATATACGCAAAAATACTTGCCAACAGACTGTTACCACTACTAACCTCCCTTATATCACTTGACCAAGTGGGTTTTATCCCAGGTAGAGAGGGACGAGACAATACAATCAAAGCAATAAATATAAATCACTGGCTAACATCAAAAAAGAAACCAGTTTTTTTCTTGTCCATAGATGCAGAGAAGGCGTTCGTCAGAGTGGCCTGGGACTATATGGATGAAGTACTAAAACACGTAGGTATACTACCACAAATGAGAGCATATATTAGAGCTTTATACTCCAACCCAACAGCCAGGGTCCGAGTCAACGGCCACCTGTCGAACGCCTTCAATCTCCGAAATGGTACAAGACAAGGCTGTCCCCTTTCTCCACTATTGTTCGTACTCACATTAGAACCCCTACTAAACAAAATAAGATCCAACCCTGACATTAAGGAAATAGAAATCCAAAACAAAACATATAAAGTCGCAGCCTTTGCGGACGATATGCTCCTCTTCCTCGCGGAACCCCATATATCCCTACCCAACCTAATTCAAGACCTAGAGCACTTCCAATTAATCTCTAACTTAAAGATCAACCATTCAAAATCCAACGCCCTCAACATCACTCTACCCCAAAACTCAGTAGATTTATGTAAACAAAATTTCCCCTTTGCGTGGGCCAAACAAAAAATAACTTACCTAGGAATAGAGATCCCCACAAACTTAGAAGAACTTTTTCAAATCAACTTTCTTCCCATCTTGAAGGAAACCCAAGAAGACCTAAAAAGATGGAATGCCCTCAATGTCTCCTGGTTCGGTAGAGCATCCCTAATAAAAATGACAATACTACCAAGATTTTTATACACTATGCAAACTATTCCCATCCGTCTCCCATCATCATTCTTTGCATCCTTCCGCAAAGCATGCTCGGGATTTATTTGGAGAGGTAAACCGCCCAGAGGCAAATTTACCAAATTGAACTTACCAAAAAATAAAGGGGGGTTAGCCCTGCCCGACTTAAAAAAATATCATCAAGCAGCCCTCCTAGCCAGAATAGTAGATTGGAACATTCATCAGGCAGTTAAAGACTGGGTAGCTCTGGAACAAATTCAATTCTCCGAACAGATAAAAGTACTACCGTGGTTAAACCCAAAGCACCATTCTAAAAATCTCAAAGCTCATCCCCTCATAGGACCTACCTTAGAAAACTTCCAAAACACCTTTAAACAGACTCGTCCTTTCCCTTGGCTCAGCCCCCTCACTCCGATCAGAGATAATCCTGACTTTCCCCCTGGTCAGGATCAACACTTCCTGACCAACGACTGGCCTCATGAGGACATACAAGTGAAACATTTCTTTAAAAGAGGTAATCTCTTAACCAGGGAAGAAATTAAAACGGAAATCGACCCAAATACGATATCGCAATGGAATTACATGCAAATCCGACACTTCCTGACAAACAGTGAGACCGCCCAATACTGGACAAGACTCCCTACAACACTAGAAACCCTGTGCACAAAAAAATCCCCACAAAGACATATTATATCGTCCATATACTATTCATTATTTGGTGATAATGCGGAGTTCTCCAGTGTGTCGTGCCAGGCGTGGGAAAAAGACCTTGAAACAAACATCTCAGAAGAAGACTGGGAAAAAATACAGGTTTTTGCACACAAAGGATCTTTAAATGTAGCCACTCAAGAGTGCGGCTTCAAAATAATCACAAGGTGGTATAGAACCCCCACGCTTCTACATAAATTTTACCCCCAGATATCTGATAGATGTTGGAGGTGCGGTGATGGGGAAGGCTCGATGATACATATATGGTGGTCCTGCTCCGCAATCCAGGATTTTTGGAGGGTGGTGCATGACACCATAACATCAATCACTTCAGAAAACCTGGGGTATTCCCCTGCGCAATACTTGTTACACCACAACTCTTTACCCAAACAAAGGTACCTGAAATCATTATCCATGATCATGATAAACGCAGCAAGACACTGTATCCCCTGTCACTGGCGCACGAATATAGTCCCTACAAAAAAAGAATGGTTCAGGAGAATAAATTGTATAGAAAAAATAGAAGAACTTATCAGTATCTCCCAAGAGAAAATAACCATTTTCACATCTGTATGGTACAACTGGCTGGAGTTTAAAAGCACACAAGAATATAAGGATACTATCACTTAAGAAACACATATTTCGACTGGAAAGGAACTTCTTAAGACTACCCGTGATAATAATGAAACAATAATGTCTCACGTTAATGCATACTCCCTTATCTCCTCCTCCCCCCCCCCCCTACCTATCTATTATTTTTTATTATTTTTCCCATCCCCCTCTCTCTCTCTCCCCCCCCCCCCCCCCCCCACTCTCCCATGGTATAGTGTGGTATGACCACACCAAAACATATAAGAAAATATATCTGAACCACTTTTATATATAAGAATTTATTTACCTTTAAATTCTATAGGCCTGGAATTATGTTAATAACTCATTGTTAATATATTTTGTGAGTGCTGTTAGTCATCTCTAAACATCATAAAATGTAATATGCTCACGTTTTTCTATTGACGTGACATTGTATTACCTGTTCATACTTTTTCAATAAAAATTTATGAAACAAAAAAAAAAAAAAAAAGAAAAGAGAAGGCCCCTGTGCTATAACTGTCTGCGTGCTACTTTTTTGTGGAGGAAAACTCTGCTTTACTTGCTTAGCTGCTTCAAGATAGTATTGCCGTTCAAGTTGTTTGGTTCTAGGTATCCCAAAGCTTTTCACAATCCCTATCCTAGTTCTACAAAACAATAAAAAGCAACAAAAAAGACACTATCTGCCTGATTGCTGTCTGAGGACTGAGGCTTCATGCACAAAAGCATTTTTTTAAGCTAAAAAAACACTGGTAATAGCTTTTTGTAGTAGTGTTTTAGGAGCGTTAGCATATTTTTAAGGTTTTTGCAGTAAAAGAAAAAAAAATCTCAAAAAACGCTATTAGTAAATAGTAAATTGTCCAAGAAACGCTACAAAAACAAAAAAAAAAAGTTCTGCTCCTAGACGCTGAAGCTCAAAAAACGCTAATAGTTTAAAGAAGTGTGCATAGACACATAGGATAACACTACAGGCATACCCCACTTTTAAGTACACAATGGGGTTCATTTACTATTTGGTACATTGGTTTCTATGCAGAAGGGAGCCTGATTTTGCACTTTCCAGCTTTAGTAAATAAACCCCATTGTGTACCTAAAAGTGGGGTATGCCTGTATTTAGCTTCTAGGAGCAGGGGAAAAATGCTAATAACAGCTTCTAGGATCTTAAACAAATGCAAGTGTGCATGCAGCCTGAGTGAGTCTGGATGCATCTGGCTGGAAATACCCCATGTCTGTCTGATTGCTCCATTAAGGGATCAGAACCTGGGATCAAAATTGTCAGACCAATCCAGTCTGTCTGCTACAGTCATAAAAGTTATTTTTATGTGTGACGGAACCGCTTGGGTACCCCCGCTTAGGTGCTGCCTTCTGCCAAACAGTGCCTCCTGACCACCAAACCGCTACAGCAGACCGAGAGCTAATACCAGCCCTTTTACCCCAATCATCGTACACAGACAAAGTGTTGAGGTAAACTCCAAAGGTTTGACTGCCCGCCACCAAGGTCACAACAAAGTACATTACACATTATCATAAGTATAAACACATAACATCCAACAATAGTTCCATAGCAAGTTAAAGTATTCACAATTTTAATTTCTCCAAGAGATGATCAGACAGACGGAAACAATAGGTGACCCAATTAACAATTGGAGAGACATACTTAGCAGAAAAAAACACAACACCTTAAGGCTCCGTTCAGACTGCTGCGGTGCGGGAACGCTGCGAATCTACTGCGGGTTCCCGCATCGCATGTCTCCCGCCTGCAGTTCAGACTGCCCTATGCGAGCTGCTGGGAGTGTCAGTGAAATGTTAATGACACCCCCATATCAGTTTGCATATCGCAGTGCAATCTGCAAACTCGGACAGGAATCGGATCGCATGGTGAAAACACCCATGCGATCTGATTCTGCTGCGGACCAAAAAAAGGGTCCTGTGCGAGTTTGGGCCGAATGCGATGCGAATTCAGCCATACTATCTGTATGGCTGAAATCGCATCGCATAGAGATAGCATATGATTTGCACTGCAGTGCGGTGCGAATCATATCCGATCTCCCGCATCGCAGCAGTCTGAACCCGGCCTAATAAACAGACTATAGCAGGAGACCACCAGCACCAGGTGGCTTGAGCTGATTATATTAACATTTGCTTTGAGTCTCACAGTCTAAAGTAGTCATTGCTGGTAATGGGGCATCTAGGCCCTAAATATTGATCCTGGGCTTAGATTCCCAGAGTCTGTGTGTTTTGGGGAGACATGGACTTGAATCAGAAACAAGACCACTCCAAGGGTCCCCCAGGCACACACCTCCCAAAGAGTAGGCTCCGGGGACAGGCTGCGGGCGCGCGCGCCTGGTACAGCGTCCTAAAGAGCCGACGTACAGTTACGATGGCTTAGCAGTGCCATCTGCCGCAGTATAACTGCGGCGGCTGATCGGGAAGAGGAACTTCAGCTCCATTCTTTTTCAAGTCAACAGTTTAAAAAAAACTGCAGTTGCTGACTTTTAAAAAGTAAGGGACTTACCAGTGCCTGGGTCCAGTGTTGTCTTCTTCGTTTTTTCTTACTGCTGTGGGTTGCCAGCACCACCATCTTGGATGCGGGAGACAGCCGTGGTGTCCGCTGCATATGTACAAGCTTGCACAGTTCTTTGTGAATGGTCCTACAGTCTCATAGGAAATGCAACGTGTCCCAGGAGGCTGTGGGAGGAGAGGGGGCAGGGCAAGGGACACCATCCTTGTCTAGGGGAGGATTGCGTAAGCAATAAAAATTGTTACTCGCTCCCCCCAAAAAAACCTGTAGCTCATTTACAGGCTGGGGGAGAAAGTGAAACAGCGGACTTCACTTTTTAAATTAAGTTCTGCTTTAGGCTTGGTTCACACCTATGCATGTTCTGGGCCACATTTGCTTCAGCATTGCAGCCCATTCATTTAAATGAGCTGCCGTGTCTGCGTTTCTCACAGAATTTTTTTTTTACCATGCGATGTCCCTGCGGTTCTTGCACCAACAAGCCTGCTGCATTTTTACACACTTAAGGGTGCCATTCAGGATGAATGGCAGCCCCGTGCATTTTCTCACAGCAGCACGTTTTCACTGTGGCATGTTGCAGGCACGGAAATTGCTGCATTTCCTGCACCTGCAACCACCTGCATAGATGTGAACCGAGCCTTAAAGTTTACCTATACAGCAGCCTGAGTCTTAAAACACTTCCAATCGTGTAATAAAGAAGAGATTTGCACTATTCAACAAGCTTGTCCGTGTGCTGGAAACATACATATCTTAAGCCCCATACACACGGTCGGACTTTTTCATCAATTTGGTCCGATCGGACAAGGTTGTTGAAAAATCAGACCGTGTGTATGCACCATCGGACAGTGTTCGTCGGTTTGTCCGTCGGACAAAGTCTTATCTCCTGCTGGAAAGATTTGCCGTCAACCCGGTCCGATCACACCAAATCCGAGCGTGTGTACGCTTGTCCGACGGACAAAGTGCTACGCATGCTCAGAAGAAATTCTGTGACGGAAGCGCTCGGTCAGGTAAAACTACCTTTCCTAATCGACACAGCACATTCGTCACGCTGCAATGTTAAAATGTCTTTAATGCAGCGCATTCTCTTTTTCTTTAAAATGCAACAAGAATGACATCTTTTAGCTGCTCCTATTCACCCGCACTTCTCACAAACTTACTTCTTTATTACTTTGCAGCATTTATACACTACATGTTTATTTTTACTCTGAACGGAAAAGAATCTTTGTTATTTTTTTACCATGATTTGTCTTTTTTTTTTTTGGGGGGGGAATACATATTTGAATGTTTTTTTTTTTTTTTTTTTTTGGAGGGGGGTTGTGTGTCTCAAATTACCAAAAACACATTATTTACATTTGTATTTCTTGCTTACATTTACTAGGAGTTTGTTTGTTGTTGGTGCCCCTTGTTAATTCTACTTTAGGATTAGTTCCCGGAACCTGAAATTCAAGGCCTCCAATATGTCATTTGGAGAAATGTTGGAGATGGTTGACATATTAAAGAGGAGCGACTATCCTTACCTCAACCCCAATGTCCGCAAGGCCAAGATCATGTCTAAAGTTGTGAGGAGGCTGTACAATAATTTTGGGGTACAACGATCCAAGGAGCAACTCAGGAAACGCTGGTCAGACCTGAAACTGAGGAGGCCGATCAGTACAGAAAGATCAAGAGAATTCTTCAAAAAAGTAAGTAGTTGTGTTTTGTGTTTGATTTCTTGCTTGCATACTGCTCCATTGTGTTTTGATTTTTACCAAGTTGTACATTCCAAAATGGCCACTTTCAGGTTCGTCTGTGCATTCGATCGTACTCAGCCTCGATCTTTCTGCCACTGTCATGGTCGTGTGTGTGTGCATCGATCGTACGCAACCTCGATCGTTCGGCCACTTATAATACGATGTTTGGTGTTTTTTTTGGGGAAAGGAAGTTTGTTCTCACTAGAAATGTCATCAAGAATGTAAAGCCAATTTATTCAATGTAAAGGAGAGGTCACTCAGTAGCTGTTTACCCATCTGGACTCTAGAGCACTAGTGCTGGGACACCCAAACCCCCTTTTTATTATGCTTTTCCACACATGTGCTCCAGTGGATACTAAGAGGGGGTCTCCATCACACAAACTTCTACCAAAAAGCTAGTCAGTTTAGCACCTTTACAAAGTGACTTCATTCATGTAGTTGACATTTGTAACTGGCCAAACTAAAATAGTGTCCGTCACTTTCAAGCAATGTTTGTCACTTCCTATTTCTGCCCTCAATAGCTTGTGTTGCTAAATCTTCCTTTTGGACATTCTCATAGGGGAGCGAAAACTTGGGCCGTCTGAGGAAACCCCCAAACCAACACCTCCAAAAAAGTGGAAAGAGCAGAAGCAGAGGAGGAGGAGGAGGAAGGAGAGATCATCGAACTTGGAGAAATTGTCACCACAACAGGTGAGTGTGGGAGAACACAGCTACTGGTAAGCTAATCCATGTATGGCTGCCTCATTTCCAACACCCCATTTTTTTTGTTTGTGGTTTTTAGGTGACGTGGATGTTGTGGAAGAAAACCGCACTTTACCACAGAGAGTGCCCACGTACTCATCGGAGAGATAATGGTCTGCAATCGAGATCTAGATTACATAAAGCAAAACATCAATGATGTTCAACAAAAATTGAAGAACATCATTGATGTTTTAGGAAAAATATGAAAAAGCACCAAGTAATTTACACACATTTGTGCCAGCTTCTGAACACATTTGCAACTTAAAAACTGTGTGAAATTTGGAACATGCACCACATTGTGTCCACATGTGCTAGCTCCCATCATGGTGGATGAATGGCAACGTTTTTTTGGGGGTGCAAACACTTTACGAACTACGAAAGTGGTTGTGGTGAAGGGGTTGCACCCCCAAAAAACGTCCATTCATCCCCATGATGGAAAATGGCACTTTTGAAGCTTCTAGGCATGTGTTTTACCATCTAATGACCATTTTCAGAACCAAATTGTGTGCATGTTCCAAATTTCCACTTTTCGGGGGTGACCCCCCCATGTGATGAAGGCAAGATCAAACACACTTTGAACATATAGTCATGTCTGATCTTGTCTTCACTTTACAAAGTTGAACTTTCCTACTTCATAGGTTCTGCTTAGCTCCATGCCTGGTTTTACCAATTGCGTAATCTTTGTAAATAATGTTGTAAATAACCAAGATGTTGTCAGTTTTGGCGTGAAGATTGTAAACGCACTTGTGAATGTTTTCCAAGTAAACTTTTTTACTTTTCAAAATGTGTGGCTTCCTTATTTAACTAAAACAATGCATTATGTATGTAAAATGTAAAGGATATGGGGGGCAATGGGTGTTATTTACTAAAGGCAAATCCACTTTGCACTGCAATTTCCTTTCCCAGGGAACTTTTTCAATGCACTTGTAGAGCATAGCGGATTTGACTTATGTAAATGACACCCACAGTGCTTTGTACGAAAACACGGAGCACAGCATTTTGGAGAATACACACATGTCAGACCTGGTGCTGAAAAGGAGTATTTTGGGTGTCAGTTATGCAGGACAAACCTTCTCTAGACCAAAGATTAGGTAGCAAACACACATGAGAATAATCTTTTTGGGAAGAAGAGACTGTTACCTCCTTTTGCCCAGAAAGTGCATTACCACTGTCGAAGGCAAAGGGAAAAAATGACAAAGTAAAATAAGCTAAAAAAGAAGACTGAAATGACAAGAAATCAGAGGTTGTTTAAAATATCAGATTTATTAAAAAATTTACCTATATAGCAGCCTGAGTCTTAAAACACTTCCAAGACGCTGCTCGCCAGCAACTGCAAGTATTCAAATCGTTAGATGGGTCAAAAATGGTTTGCCTCACCGCGTATAAGATATGGCTTAGGTACATGGACAAGGTTGTTGAAAAGTGAAGCTCTTGTTTATTGCAAGATCTCATAGAAGGACATTGTTTTGAGATTACACAGTCCCAAAACAAAGTCTTTCTATGTGATCGTGTAATAAAGAAGAGATTTGCACTTTTCAACAAGCTTGTCCGTGTGCTGGAAACATACATATCTTATACATTTTGTAAGCCAAGACCAGTTGGAAGTTGGTGAAGCACCCTTTTAGGGTACATTCACACGCCCATAAAAAATGCATTTACAAAAGTTTTTTATTTATGGATCTGAACACAACTGCTTTGTTTTTAATAGAGACATTCACAGAGGTGAGTAATAATGCACTATAACACCCAGATAAAACTTTACTGATGGGGTTTTGAAACCGTATCAACAACTTTGTACCGAATATAATCTAGACCACAAAAAATATTTTTTTCAATATTTACAATTAAGACACGCTCTGATGATTCAAGGTTTGACCTCAATGGTCTCCTTTTCTTCTGTTCTATTTTGGACAGTATAGCCAGAGAAGATACTAGGAAGGGCCTTATCACTAAAATGTATACACAATTACTATCTGCAGTTCTTTCTGTAGTTGCTGTTCCATGTAAGCAAAGATGGGAGGCAGAAATTGATGGTTTGATTTGGGCCACTGGCATCAAATTCGTGTGATGCGAGCGGCCCGCAATGCACTGCGCCAGTCGCAGTGCATTGCTGGCTGATGATTGGCCAAGCATGCACTGTGACCCCGCATGCTTGGCCAATCATAGAGCCAGCGGCGAGGAGAGCCATAATTGGCCACAGGCAGGATGCCTGTGGCCAATTATAGCTCAGGGGGTTTAGTACACGCCCCACACTATAAAAGGCCGCCGCGTCGGCGGCCTCGTGTAGTGTGTTCCAGCGTGTCAGTGACAGTATCTGCTGTGATCCATTCTGCAATACTGCTGAGTCTGACATTATCTGTGCTGTGATTCTGGGGATTAGTGTGTGCGTGCTGTTAGTACAGCATTGCAGTATCACATTAAAACACCTTTACCCTTCTGGCCTGTTGTGTCATCTAAGGCAGCCATCTGCGGCTAATGAATTGCTGGCTCCCGTAACCCAGAGAACAGTCATTCATTGAAAGTCATTGATAAAAAAAAAGTAATTGATAAAAAAAAAAAAAAAAAGCGTGGGGGTCCCCCCAAATTCAATTACCAGGCCCTTCAGGTCTGCTATGGATATTAAGGGGAACCCCGGCCAAAAAAAATGGTGTGGGGTCCCCCTCAAAATCCATACAAGACCCTTGAGGTCTGGGATGGATTTTAAGGGAAACCCTGGCCAAAAAAAAAAAAAATGTCATGGGGTCCCCCTCAAAATCCATACCAGACCCTTATCCGAGCACGCAACCTGGCAGGCCGCAGGAAAAGAGGGGGGACGAGAGCGCCCCCCCCCCTCCTGAACCGTACCAGGCCACATGCCCTCAACATTGGGAGGGTGCTTTGGGGTCCCCCCAAAGCACCTTGTCCCCATGTTGATGAGGACAAGGGCCTCTTCCCCACAACCCTGACCATTGGTTGTGGGGGTCTGCGGGCGGGGGGCTTATCGGAATCTGGAAGCCCCCTTTAACAAGGAGACCCCCAGATCCCGGCCCCCCCCTGTGTGAAATGGTAAGGGGGTACAAAAGAACCCCTGCCATTTCACCAAAAAAGTGACAAAAAAATTTAAAAATGACAGGAGACGGTCTTTGACAATTCCTTTATTAAAATCTTCTTTCATCTTCTTTCTTCTGGTCTTCTTCCTTCTTCCTTTCTTCATCATTCGGTTTCTTCATCTTCTCCTTCCGGCATCTTCTTCCATCTTCTTCTTCCATGTTCTTCTTCCTCCGATCCGCTTCTTCTTGCTCTGGTCTTCTCGTCCGGCATCTTCTTCCATGGCGTCGGCGTCTCTTCTTCTGTGTCGGGGCGCTCTGCGCAATGGGAGGCTCCCGCTGTGTGAGGCTTCGCTGCGTCTGACAGGTCTTTTATAACGGAGGGCGGGGCCACCTGGTGACCCCGCCCCCTCTGACGCATGGGGACGTCATGGGGACGTCATGGGGACTTCCCTATGGCTTTCCCCATGACGTCATAGGGGGGGCGGCCACCAGGTGGCCCCGCCCTCCGTTATAAAAGACCTGTCAGACGCAGCAAAGCCTCACACAGCGGGAGCCTCCCATTGCGCGGAGCGGCCCAAGAAGAGACGCCGACGCCATGGAAGAAGATGCCGGACAAGAAGACCAGAGCAAGAAGAAGCGGATCGGAGGAAGAAGAAGATGGAAGAAGAAGTTGGAAGAAGATGCCGGAAGGAGAAGATGAAGAAACCGAAAGATGAAGAAAGGAAGAAGGAAGAAGACCAGAAGAAAGAAGATGAAAGAAGATTTTAATAAAGGAATTGTCAAAGACCGTCTCCTGTCATTTTTACCATTTTTGTCACTTTTTTGGTGAAATGGTGAAATGGTAGGGGTACCCCCTTACCATTTCACACAGGGGGGGGGGATCTGGGGGTCCCCTTGTTAAAGGGGGCTTCCAGATTCCGATAAGCCCCCCGCCCACAGACCCCCACAACCAATGGCCAGGGTTGTGGGGAAGAAGCCCTTGTCCTCATCAACAATGTTGAGGGCATGTGGCCTGGTATGGTTCAGGAGGGAGGGGGGGCGCTCTCGTCCCCCCTATTTTCCTGCGGCCTACCAGGTTGTGTGCTCGGATAAGGGTCTGGTATGGATTTTGAGGGGGACCCCACGCCATTTTTTTTGCCCGGTGTTCCCCTTAACCACTTTCAGACCGGACCAATTTGCAGCCAAAGGACCAGGCCCCTTTTTGCGATTCGGCACTGCGTCGCTTTAACTGACAATTGCACGGTCGTGCGACGTGGCTCCCAAACAAAATTGACGTCCTTTTTTTCCCACAAATAGAGCTTTCTTTTGGTGGTATTTGATCGCCCCTGCGGTTTTTATTTTTTGCGCTATAAACAAAAATAGAGCGACAATTTTGAAAAAAATGCATTATTTTTTATTTTTTGCTATAATAAATATCCCCCAAAAATATATAAAAAAACATTTTTTTTCCTCAGTTTAGGCCGATACGTATTCTTCTACATATTTTTGGTAAAAAAAAAATCGCAATAAGCGATTATTGATCGGTTTGCGCAGAAGTTATAGCGTTTACAAGATAGGGGATAGTTTTATAGCATTTTTATTAATAATTTTTTTTTTATTATTAATGGCGGAGATCTGCGATTTTTTTTGTGACTGCGACATTATGGCGGACACATCGGACATCGGACATTTTTGACACATTTTTGGGACCATTGTCATTTTTACAGCAATTAATGCATTTAAATGCATTGATTTCTGTATAAATGACACTGGCAGTTTAGGAGTTAACCACAAGGTGGCAGTGTAGGGGTTAAGTAGGCCTAGGGGTGTTTTTTTTACTGTGGGGGGGCGTGGCTGTCAGCTAGTGAATGCTGATCTCTGCTCCAATCACAGGGAGCAGAGATCGACGTCACTAGTTGCTAGGCAGAACGGGGAGATGCTGTTTATCTCGGCATCTCCCCGTTTAGCCGCTCCGTGAGACGATCGCGGGAGTCCCCGCGGCGATCGAGTCCGCGGGGACCGCGGCTGGACTCACGGGGGTCCCGACCGGCGCGGGAGCGCGCCGCTCCCGGCGCGCTCCCGATGGCACGGACAGGCTAAAGGAGGGACGTATATATACGCCCTCCTGCCTGTACGTGCCATTCTGTCGACGTATATCGTCGTGCGCCGGTCGGCAAGTGGTTAAAATCCATCCCAGACCTCAAGGGTCTGGTATGGATTTTGAGGGGGACCCCACGCCATTTTTTTTGGCCGGGGTTCCCCTTAATATCCATAGCAGACCTGAAGGGCCTGGTAATTGAATTTGGGGGGACCCCCACGCTTTTTTTTTTTTTTTTATCAATGACTTTTTTTTTATCAATGACTTTCAACGAATGACTGTTCTCTGTGTTACAGGAGCCGACAATTCATTAGCCGCGAGTGATTTTAAATAGCTTTAAAAGCTTTTATTGTTTCACTTTAAGCATTATTAAAATCACTGCTCCTGAAAAAACTGCTGTTTTTTTTATTTTTTTTTGCATTGATACATGTCACCTGGGGCAGGACCCAGGTCCCCAAACACTTTTTATGACAATAACATGCATATTAGCCTTTAAAATTAGCACTTTCGATTTCGAACATTTGCGTCCATTGTAATTAATAGGGTTCTCAAGTTCGCACAAACTTTAGGTCCGTTCGCGGGTTCTGGTGCGAACCGAACCCAGGGGTGTTCGGCTCATCCCTAATAGCCAGAGCAGATACTAGGAAGGGCCTTATCACTAAAATTTATACACAAAAGTTTTTTATTTATGGATCTGAACACAACTGCTTTGTTTTTAATAGAGACATTCACAGAGGTGAGTAATAATGCACTATAACACCCAGATACAACTTTACTGATGGGGTTTTGAAACCGTATCAACAACTTTGTACCGAATATAATCTAGACCACAAAAAATATTTTTTTCAATATTTACAATTAAGACACGCTCTGAAGATTCAAGGTTTGACCTCAATGGTCTCCTTTTCTTCTGTTCCTATTTTGGACAGTATAGCCAGAGCAGATACTAGGAAGGGCCTTATCACTAAAATTTATACACAATTACTATCTGCAGTTCTTTCTGTAGTTGCTGTTCCATGTAAGCAAAGATGGGAGGCAGAAATTGATGTGCCTTTAGGGGATATATGGGACCAGCTATTGCAGAATGTACAGCTTGCTTCAATATCTCCCACTCACAGAGTGACTCAGCTTTTTAGTCTGTACAGAGCCTATTGCACCCCAGTGCTGTTGCACAGGGTAGGTAGGAACAGGGGCGTTTCTAGGTCTACAAAAGATCTGGGGCTAGAGCTCATAGCAGCAAAGTAAAGAAAGTCATATGCTTGGGTGGGCATTCACATGTATATAATATAAATATGTGTGTGTGTGTGTACACATGGTACAGGAGGAGATGCAGAGGCTGCGGACATGGTACAGGAGATGCAGAGGCTGCAGACATGGTACAGGAGGAGATGCAGAAGCTGCGGGCATGGTACAGAAAATGCAGAAGCTGCGGGCATTGTACAGGAGATGCAGAGGATGCAGACATGGTGCAGGAGGAGATGCAGGGGCTGCAGGCATGGTATAGGAGATGCAGAGGCTGTGGACATGGTACAGCAGGCGATGCAGAGGCTGCAGACATGATACAGAAGATTTTTTAATCTTTTTTGAAGAGGACTCCAGTGGCAATCTGCGAAGCTCTGGTGAACTCCATGGGGGTTAAGAGGGTTAAGGCAGTGCTGGGAAATAATGGTGGCCATACAAAATATTGACACTTTCACACTTTGGACAATTTCACTTAGGGGTATACTCACTTTTGTTGCCAGCAGTTTAGACATGTGTCTGAGTTATTTTGAGGGGACAGCAAATGCACACCTGTTATACAAGCTGTACACTCACTACTTTACATTGTAGCAAAGTGTAATTTCTTCAGTGTTGTACCATGCAAAGATATAATAAAATATTTACAAAAATGTGAGGGGTGTACTCACTTTTGGGAGATACTGTAGATGTTGACGCATTAATGTATTGAGGCGGTTACTGTTTGGATCGGTGTTCTGATTTTGTTCTTTGTTGGTTTTTGTTTGCTATGTATAACATTTTTAATAAAATCTGAAAAAAATAAAAGAATGCACTGCATTTAGATCTATAACAAAAAATACAAAAATCTTTGTCTGTAGACATATGTATACACATACCATGCATTCTGGTATTAAAAAAAAAACAAACAATTTTACACATTAAAACGGATCTAAAATGAAGTATTAAGTATGCAGGAACTTTTAATTCAGTAACATTTTTATGGCCATGTGAATGTAGTCTCAATCATTTGATTCCAGTATAGTGTGCAAAAGAAATATACTTGTTTCCCTCATCACACCCAGTGGTTCCTCTCGCCAACAGGTATTTCATATATGGGCCGCTGTAAAGGTAAATTTAGTGCCTCTTCTTTTTGTGGATATGTATTTTTGCCATTTTGAATCTGTAGTGACACACTTTTTTTAACAGTACATTGAGTTTTAGCAAAAGAAAAATTCAAGAACAATTACAGTTAACAACTGTGACACACATAGGCACAACCGCAAAAGTAAACTTATGATAAATAATAGTTTTACAGAAATCTGGAGTTTAACGCACAGTACAAAAAAAGGAAACAGATAGCATATAGGAACACATATACCGGTATCAGCTTCTAAGTCAACCACGGTCCTCTTTGGTTCAACTATCCAACGTTGTGCCCCAGCCCATCCTGCCAGACAGGTCAGTAGTCATATAATAAGAATTGTTAGGAGGGACCCAAGAGCAATGTCAAGGTTGACATCATCAAAGAAGGAAAGGAGCAGGAGGAGGAAAGGGGTGGGAAAGAATACCAAATCATAATGTCAAGTCTCTGGCCTGAACCTATGCCTCACAAAATTTGTTACATTTCTTGGGACAATTGCTGCCCAGATATGTGAGCTTCTAAAACGGGTACACTTTGTTAATCCTGGACCTCCCTTGCCCTATGGTGGGGGATCTGGGAGTTTCCATAGCATTAAGATCATCTCTCTAGCATAGTACATGGTGTAGAACAGAAATAGTCTCTTATGATGAGTGGCATTCAGAGTATCACATATACCCAGTAGTAGTAGCAATGGATCGAGGGGTACCTTGAAACCACCCACCTCACCAATCTCAGCCACTACCTCCCCCCCAGAAGGTCTGGATTAGAGGACAAGACCAAACCATATGGATAAATGTACCTGCTTCAGTCTGACACTTGGGGCAGAGCGAATCAACCAGGGGATAGATGAGAGATAATTTATGAGGAGAATAATATGCTCTGTGCAAAAATTTGAGTTGCACCCACCTGTCTCTTGCTGAGATCATAGTTGGGATATGACAGGGTCACTTTTATTGGCTTCTGGTTAAACTGTGTGTTTATGCTTTGTGATTCATTTATAAACAGAGACCCTGTTCACATTTTTGCATTTAAAAACACAAGCATATTTTAACATGCATGCTGAGGTGTTTTGCGTTTTCTTTTTGTAACACAAGTCTTGACTGGTCTTATTGAAAATGCATGAAATGCTTATCAATATGCATTTCTAAAATATAATTATAGAAAATTGTTGACTTATACTTACTGTCATTTTCCTTTACTGCCTTCTCCTCATGTCAGCAGGACAACCCTTTCCTAGCACACAAAAAGGTGAGTATAGCCCCCCAAATGTTCCCATTTGAGTACACTTATGGAGGGAAAATTATGCTGACATAAAAAGAGGCCAAGAAAGGAAAATTACAGTAGACCATTCATTTTCTATATTCCCGGCCTTGTCATGTCAGCATACCTATGGGATATAACTACCAATAGTTGGGATGAGAGAAAAAAGAGCACACCAAAAAATTGACACAAAAGGCTGACATAAAAATGTATTATGAAGAAGACCAGCTGAAACCACCACTTTCCCGAAAGCATTTACTCATTAGGGTGAGAACCCCTAGGGGATTCCAGGCTGTAGAAGGATCTAGGGGTCCTAGTAGACAGACTGAGCGGCTACCAAAGCCAGCAGAATATTAGCCTGCATTAAAAAGGGAATTTACTCCAGAGATAAAACAATAATTCTCCCACTTTATAAAACTCTGGTTCGGCTCCGCACAATGGGAGGCTCCCGCTGTGTGACGCTTCTCTTCTTCTGACACCAATATAACAGAACCGGGCGTCAGAGGGGGGGGGGGTCACCAGGTGGCCCCGCCCTCCGTTATATAAGAACTGTCAGAAGAAGAGAAGCGTCACACAGCGGGAGCTTCCCATTGCGTGGAGCGGCCCGAGAACGAAGCGGGGAAGAAGACACCGTGAAGGAAGATGCCGGACGAGAACACCAGAGCAAGAATCAGAGGATCGGAGGAAGAAGAAGATGGAAAGAAAAAGACTTCAATAAAGGAATTGTCAAAAACTGACTCTTGTCATTTTTAACACTTTTGTCATTTTTTGGTGAAATGGTAGGGGTACCCCCTTACCTTTTCACACGGGGGGGCAGGATCTGGGGGTCCCCTTGTTAAAGTGGGCTTCCAGATTCCCATAAGCCGCCTGCCCGCAGACCCCCACAACCACGGCCAGGGTTGTGGGGATGAGGCCCTTGTCCTCATCAACATGGGGACAAGGTGCTTTTTTTTAAATTAAAGTCGCCTAGCCTGGGGGCGACTTAAAGTCGTTTTGTAAGTCGCCCCAAGTCGTGTTGTAAGTCGCCCCAAGTCGTGGCAGAAGTCGTGTTTGTCCCTGTGTGAATGGACTGTTAATAATAACGATGTGCGCTATTATCAATGGCATATTATTATCGCGGTGCGCCGGCATATTATGTGTTGCGCTTATACGTGCGCCTGTTCATATGCTCAATTAATAATTTATCTGGCGCACCAATCAAGGTCTGAACTGGTGCAGCGCATTCATCTTAGTAAATCAGCCCCTATGAAATGTCTTTTGATACTTCCTTGTGTTTCCTAAGTGCTATTTCCCTACTTGGTTATGTGTATTTGTTATACTCTTGTGGTTTTCTGTGCTCTGGTGTTAAAAAAAAATATGGGGGAATGAGTTACGAACACATAATCACACCACCTATTCTTAAAAAAGTTGTGGTTCAGATCTTATTTATTTACCTAATATCAAGTGCACCTTTGCGAGGAATGAGTACATGCAGCAACATCCAAAATTTTTCTCCCCCCCCCAACGAGGGGCCACGGGAAGGGGGGTCTGGGTTCACCGCCTAGTGTATTCTAATCTTTATCTATCTCTGTGGAATGTCGCGTCCAGCCTGCCCATGTGTTTTTAAATTTTTCTTGTTGGTTTTTCATCTTATGCACCCATTTTTCAGCCTCCATTATTACATCTACCTCTCTCTTCCATTCCGATAGAGTGGGACATTCGATCTGCTTCCAATATCTAGGTATTAACATCTTCGCTGCATTTAACAAGTGTGGTGTAACACTTTTTTTGTAGCATTTATAGGTGGAATAATGATTTGATTTGTTATATTTTCTATATTTTTGGATGCATAAAATGCACTTTTTGATTAAGTTCTATTGGCAGATAGCATGTCTAATTTTATTTGTTTTCTTTTTTTAATGCACAATAAAAAAATTGTGGAGAATAATACTTGTCTATGTGTTTTACTTCAAATGACAGTTTGGGATTAGGCAGTTACATTTTAAAAAATACAATATAAAATTGACAAGGGACACCAACATAGTTGTATCTTTGATCTTAAAAACTACGGGAATAATAACAAGCATAATAATATTATTCTTGATATCACTAGAAAAAAAAAGCCTTTGAAAATTAGTTTGCCATAACTCCATCAGTATCACCAGCAAAGCAGCTTCATTATTATCCCATTAAAGAAGAAGAGAATTGTGCGCTGCATTTCTAAATTTCATAATTTGCTGCGTCACGAATGTTAATTCTCCATTACGAACGCTAGTTTACAAGACCAACCGCTTCAGGCTGGTCCTTGCTTCTGAGCATGCGTGTTTGTACTTTGGACTTTTGTGTGATGGACTTGTGTACACACGCTCAGAAAATCTGACAACAGAACCTTGTCCACTGAAAATTTACTAGCCTGCCATCCAACATTTGTTGGCGGAAAGATGACCAACAATTGTCTGAAGGAGCGTACTAACGGTCTGATTTTAGGCAGTCTGTCATCACAGAAATCCCTGGCGAAAATCTGATCGTATGTACAAGGCTTTAGGCTTTCAATCCTCAATCTCTTTTCATACGTTGATCTGGCCAGTAAGTCCCCATACACACTATTAGATTTTCTGCAGATTTTTGTCTTCAGATTTACCAAAACCATATAAAAAGAGGTCAAACCTTAAGAGTTTCAATTTATATGTAGCGCCCTCTACCTTTGGTAGGTGCTTCATAGTATTTTTCTGACAGTGTAGGATATAGAGACAGGAAAATTTAGCCAGGGCCGTGTTCTTTACTAGGCCTGGTTGTTGATTTAGGGTTGGAAGTGTCAGAATAGAAGGGGGTGTGGCCGCCTACACTTGGGCTCAGGGATACCTTCTCTGCTTGACAGTGGATTGTGCTGGAAAGAGAGGATGGGCTGAGACCTGAGTGGCAGGAAACCCACGTGAGAGGATTGACCAATGGTTAATTCATATGGTCATGGGGAGGTCTCTCATAAAAGAGGGGAGTCACATGCTCTGGGGAGATTCGAGGTTCAGAGGCTCGGGAGTTCAGAGCTCACGGGAGCTCGGGAACCGGAGGAGAGTCCAGGGAGGCCGAAAGTCTGGCCCCTGGAGACGGAGTCAACATGTAGCGCTAGGGAAATACCGGGCATCCCCATGCAGGGATGTGCCGGGCAGCGTCGGAGGAGGAGGAAGTAGGAGCAAAGCGGTGGAAGAAAACTGGGTGATCGACTTTCTGTTAGTAGAACATGGACTGTTGATTGCGAGAGAGCAAAGGGAGTGCAAACCCAGGAGAGCTAATCCGGAACTTTATACTGTGCATCTAAGGAACGCGGTATTCAACACCCACAGTATATCTATCAGTCTGGCAGAAGGGATTATTCAGAGTAATGCTTATCTGTCTAACTTGGGAGTGCTGTACCATAGAGAGAAATGGAACCAGGAAAGGATCACTATAAGGGTGTTAAAGAGGGAGTCCACCTGAAAAAAATTATTAAAAGCCAGCAGCTACAAATACTGCAGATGCTGACTTTTAATAAATGGACACTTACCATTCCTGGAGTCCAGCGATGTCGGCAGCCGAGGCCGAGCAATAGCTCGGCTCTCGGCTGCTGCCGGCGCCATTCTCGGTGAGGGAATCAGGAAGTGAATCGTTGCGGCTTCACTTCCCGGTTCCCTACTACGCATGCGCGAGTTGTGCTGCGCATCGCAAGTGGCCCCCGCTATCTCCTGGGACCTGTGTATTTCCCAGAAGACAGCGGGGGGTGCGGGAAGGGGCGTGACTCCTGTGGGAGTCTATTCCCAGAAGTGGGTGCAGATACCTGTATTATACCAGATGAGCGGAAGTTACACTTTTGGGTGGAACTCCGCTTTAAGTAACAAAGCTACGGCTATAGATTGACACCCTTTAAAGAAAATGGGGTCGGGTGGGGAATCTCATATACCTCACTGAATTGCCCCACAGATTTTATTCCCAAATAAATAAATATAAATCTGGAATTGTGACTGTTTGGTGTCATGTGAATGCATGGGGGATCGGAAGCGGAGTGATCGGCAAAAGGTAATGAACAAAATCAGCAGCCCCCATGGGGGTACCGCTACATATGCTATCAGGCAGGCCCTTGCACTACATTGTTTTGGTAAATCTGAAGACAAAAATCTGCAGAAAATCTAATAGTGTGTATGGGGTCTAAAGCCCCATACACACGGTCGGATTATCGCATGGATTCTGTCCAATCGGACAATGTTGTTGAAAAATCCGACCGTGTGTATGCACCATCGGACAGTGTACGTCGGATTGTCCGACGGACAAAGTCCTATCTCCTGCTGGATAGATTTTTTGACAACACGGTCCGATCACACCAAATCCGATCGTATGTAGCGTTGTCCGACGGACAAAGTGCTACGCATGCTCAGAAGAAATTCTGTGACGGAAGCGCTCGGTCAGGTAAAACTACCTTTCCTAATCGACACAGCACATTCGTCACGCTGCAATGTTAAAATGTCTTTAATGCAGCGCATTCTCTTTTTCTTTACAATGCAAGAAGAATGACATGTTTTAGCTGCTCCTATTCACCCGCACTTCTCACAAACTTAGTTCTTTATTACTTTTCACGATTTCTACACTACATGTTTATTTTTACTCAGATTGTAAAAGAATCTTTGTTATATTTTTAGCATGATTTGTCTTTTATTTTTTTATTTTTTTTGGAAGACATATTTGAAGGAGATTTTGTTATTTTTTTTTGGAGGGGGGTTGTGTGTCTCAACTTAGCAAAACCACATTATTAACATTTGTATTTGTTGCTTAAATTTACTATGAGTTTGTTGGTTGTTGGTGCCCCTTGTTAATAATACTTTATGATTAGTGAAATGTACCTGCCTACTCACAAATAAACTGTCATTGTAGAAAAGTAAAACACAATAGGCAATGATTATTTCAAATCAAAAAGACCTTTATTTCGGTCTCAGCAACAAAACAAAGAGGAACGCAGCCATGGTGAAACTTGGGGATTTTGCAAAGCCTTGGACCCCCACGGCAAACATCATTTTTCAAGCTTAGAAAATTGGGGGCCTGAGGAGTACGTATATTAAGGGGAGTGCAATCTGGTCCTGAAGTCCAAAACATCCGGAACTGCAGCAGATGCAATCTAGGTCCCCAGGCTCTGGTACTACGAGAGGCTCCATCTTCTCTCAGACCAGACTGAATCCAGGTCGTCACTCTCAGGTCTTCCTTCCACGCTTCCTTGCACGCTGTGGCTGTCGTGCTGGTGGGGTGGCAGAAGGAGGAGGAGGAGGAGGCGGAGCATGGTCACTATGGCAAACCTGTGTGAGTGGGGTCATCTCCCCAGCCATCCCCTTATTTAGGACATGGAGGATGAGCCCCTCACACATGTTGCGTTGCCTCACCTCCATACCCTTCATTTTAGTGACAACCACGGAGCCAAAGGCCTCCTCGTCGGTGGGTGTGGCATGTAGGGAGGCTGAAGCCTCTCTGATCATCCGGAGTGCTGACTCTCCCGCATCACCCCCCCTTCTCGCCCTTCTGTACGGAAGGCGGAGGGGAGGGATTTGGGAGTCAGTCAGGCTCCGAGGCCTAGCCCCCTCTTGGCTGCCACTACCCACCTCTTGGCTGCCACTAACCCCTGCCTTCTCCTGACTGCCACATTCCACAACCTCCTCCTGGCTGAGGTCTTCCTGTGTATGAAAAAAGAACATAGTTTCAGTTATTTGTTCATCAAACACACACAATTTTCATCTAGTGACTGTTGCAAAATGTTTACAAATAGAAAACCATTCAATTCTCAGCCCTGCAGTTTAGATTCTTGCCCCAAATGTCTCCAACACTACTGTCTGTTGATATGTCAAACACGTTAGGAACTAAGCAATTGGTGATCCTGAATTCAGTGAACATCATTCCTTTTTCACAAAAATGGTTCCCAAACTACTATACCTGGAACAAGCTGGGCTCCTCCACCTCTTCCAGACTGGAAGGCCCAGGTTGCTCCTCGGAAGCCTCATCAGGGGTGGCCTGCGCGCAAGGAAGCGTGGAAGGAGGAGTCGAGAGTGACTCCGTGACATCAGTCTGGTCTTTGAGAAAATGGAGCCTGTCATAGTACCAGAGCTTGGGGGCATAGACCTCATCTGCTGCAGTTGCAGTTTCTTCAGACTTCACGACCTTCTTGCGCTCCCTGATATACGCACTCCTCAGGCTGCCAATTTTCTTTCTTATATCATCAACAGTTGCCGTGGGGAACCTTGGCTTTACAAATTCCACAAGTTCCAGCAGGGCTGCGTACCTCTTTGTTTTGATGCCGTAATGGGGGTGTTTGGCCTGCCATAAAACGGGAAATTCCCTGTATTTCTCAATGAAGAGGGGGAGAAAACTCATGTCGTTGAATCCCTTCATAATCTCTGCAAGACACAACAGCACACAAAACACTATAAATTATGTCAGGCTAAACTCTCCTAATCTTCTCCATAAAGAAGCCTCAAGGTCGAATCAGTCTAGGCTAGTTATGTACCAACGTCAAATTGTACCTTCGTTTATAGCGATCGTCTCGTGCGTGAGCTTTCTCTCCCCCTCGTCTCCCAGATCGTGGCTACGACACAGGCGTGTGACGTTTTATATACAGTGCGCATGCGTCAAACTCCGCCCGTCCCTGACGATCTTTCTCGTCTATTCCCCACCCCTTCTCTTTACGGCGCAGTGGGGAGAGCACATGGCGGGGACACAGCAGGTGCGCCCGAAATATTGCAGCAACGAGGAGGAGGACGAGGAAAGGCCGGAGGCAGAAACGTCCCGATCCCGGAGCCTGAAATTCAAGGCCTCCAATATGTCATTTGGAGAAATGTTGGAGATGGTGGACATATTAAAGAGGAGCGACTATGATGGGAAGTATGGGCCTTACCTCAACCCCAATGTCCGCAAGGCCAAGATCATGTCTAAAGTTGTGAGGAGGCTGTACAATCATTTTGGGGTACAACGATCCAAGGAGCAACTGAGGAAACGCTGGTCAGACCTGAAACTGAGGGAGGCCGATCAGTACAGAAAGATCAAGCAAGTTCTTCAAAAAAGTAAGTAGTTGTGTTTTGTGTTTGATTTCTTGCTTGCATACTGCTCCATGTGTTTGGATTTTTACAAAGTTGTACATTCCAAAATGGCCACTTTCAGGTTCGTCTGTGCATTCGATCGTACTCAACCTCGATCGTTCGGCCACTTATAATACGATGTTTGTTGTTTTTTGGGGGAAAGGAAGTTTGTTCTCTCTAGAAATGTCATCAAGACTGTCCAGCCAATTTATTGAATGTAAAGGAGACGTCACCCAGTAGCTGTTTACCCATCTGGACTCTAGAGCACTAGTGCTGGGACACCTAAACCCCCTTTTTATTAGGCTTTTCCACACATGTGCTCCAGTGGATACTAGAGGGGGGTCTCCATCACCCAAACGTCGACCAAAAAGCTATAAGTTTAGGACCTTTACAAAGTGACTACATTCATGTTGGTGTCATTTGTAACTGGACACCCAAAAATATTGTCCCTCCCTTTCAAGCAATGTTTGTCATTTCCTCAATAGATTGTGTTGCTAAATCTTCCTTTTGTACATTCTCATAGGGGAGCGAAAACTTGGGACGTCTGAGGAAACCCCAAAAACAACACCTCCCAAAAAAGGGGAAAGAGCAGAAGCAGAGGAGGAGGAAGGAGAGATCAGAGAAATTGGAGAACTTGTGACCACAACAGGTGAGTGTGTGAGAACACAGCTACTGGTAAGCTAATCAATGTATGGCTGCCTCATTTCCAAGACCCTATTTTTTTTTGTGTTTGGTTTTTAGGTGACGTGGATATTGTGGAAGAAAAATCGCACTTTACCACAGAGAGTGCCCACGTACTCATCGGGGAGATAATGGTCTGCAATAGAGATCTAGATTACATAAAGCAAAACATCAATGATGTTCAACAAAAATTGAAGAACATCATTGATGTTTTAGGAAAAAATCTGAAAACGCACCAAGTAATTAACACACATTTGTGGCTGCTTCTGACCACATTTGCAAGTTAAGAACTGTGTGAAATTTGGAACATGCACACATTGTGTCCACATGTGCTAGCTCCCATCATGGTGGATGAATGACAACGTTTTTTTGGGGGTGCAACCACTTTATGAACTACTAAAGTGGTTGTGGTGAAGGGGTTGCACCCCCAAAAAACGTCCATTCATCCCCATGATGGAAAATGGCACTTTTGAAGATTCCAGGCATGTGTTTTAACATATAATGACCATTTTCACACCCAAATTGTGTGCATGTTCTAAATTTCCACTTTCCAGGGGTGACCCCCCCATGTGATGAAGGCAAGATCAAACACACTTTGAACATATAGTCATGTCTGATCTTGTCTTCACTTTAGAAAGTTGAACTTTCCTAGTTCCTAGGTTCTGTTTTGCTCCATGCCTGGTTTTACAAAATGCGGAATGTTTGTAAACAATGTTGTAAATAACCAAGATGTTGTCAGTTTGGGCAAGAAGTTTGTAAACGCACTTGTGAATGTTTTGCAAGTAAACTTTTTGACTTTTCTAAATGTGTGGCTTCCTTATTTAAAAAACAAAATGCATTATGTAGGTCAAATGTAAAGGATTTGGGGGGCAATGGGTGTTATTTACTAAAGGCAAGTCCAGTTTGCACTGCAAGTTTCTTTTCAAGGGCACTTTTTCACTGCACTTGTAGAGCATAGCGGATTTGACTTATGTAAATGACACCCACAGTGCTTTGTACGAAAACACGGAGCACAGCATTTTTGTGAATACACACATGTCTGACCTGGTGATGAAAAGGAGTATTTTGGGTGTCAGTTATGCACTACAAACCTTCTCTAGACCAAAGATTAGGTATCAAACACACAACATGAGAATAATCTTTTTGGGAAGAAGAGACTGTTACCTCCTTTTGCCCAGAAAGTGCATTCCCACTGTCGAAGGCAAAGGGAAAAAATTTCAAGGTAAAATAAGCTAAAAAGAATACGGAAATGACAAGAAATCATAGGTTGGTTGAAAAATAATATTTATTTAAAAATGCCTCTCACACATCGTCAGGCAGAGCAATGGCCCCCCTACCCACAAAGTAGTCCATATATTGCTCGCGGACCGCGCGGGCATTTAGAGGGGGCAAGCCTGGACGTGCCACTTGAAGGGCTGTGAGGTCAGCATTTGGAGGGCCCTCCACATCTGGGCCAACGGTCACCACATAGTTCCTGTTATGTCTTTTGAGGAAGTTGTGCAATATGCAACAGGCAAGAACTATGTGGTTCAGTTTGTATTCCGCCAAGTTAATTGCCGTCAAGAACAGGCGGAAGTGGCTGGCCAGGATGCCAAAAGTGTTCTCCACAACTCTTCGGGCTCTGGACAGCCTGTAGTTGAAGACCCTCTGGTCTGGGGTGAGGGTCCTCATCGGGAACGGCCTCATCAGATGGGGAGTCAACGCAAACGCTTCATCTGCGACAAAGACAAAGGGGAGTCCTTCTGCATTCTCCTCTGGAGGTGGCAAGCACAGACTGCCACTTTGGAGACGCCAGTAGAACTCCGTGTGCGCAATGGCACCACCATCCGAGATCCGGCCGTTCATCCCCACGTCCACATACATAAACTCATATGTCGCCGACACCACCGCCAACATCGCTACACTATTAAACCCCTTATAATTATAATAGTAGGACCCCGAGTTGGGCGGTGGGACGATGCGGACGTGTTTCCCATCAATTGCCCCTCCGCAGTTAGGAAAGTCCCAACGGCTGGCAAAGTGGGAGGCCACAGTCTGCCATTCCTGTGGCGTGGAAGGGAACTGTGGAGTGAAACCAGAAAAAAAAATTAGTCACTTTGCACATAAACATTGCAAGCAGATTAGACAATCAACATCTTGGAACAAGAGCATTGTTTAAAATTGGAGGCTGGAAAGTATTTGCACAGAAAAGTAGAGGCTCCCCTTCACAGATTAATCACCCCCCATCAATCCCCCCACTTCTGATGGGCCATTGCCAATAACTAGGGTTTTGGGGGGGGGGGGTTTGGACAGGTAACCCTCTGCACTTCATTGATTGGCAAATGGCTAAATAATGTGTGCTAGTTTGGCCAGACCCTCTGTACTTAACACTATTGGCAGCCCCCAGGAAACCTAAACTAACATTTCACCCCCCCCCCCCCCCAAAAAAAAGGAACGCACATTGTGACATTCTGAAATTACCAAGCAAGCTAATAGGAGGGAAAGAACACAAAAAAAGAGGAACTGGAAAGTAGGGAGACAGCCCCTTGCACTACATGCTTTGCTGAATTCATCCCTAAAGATGCCCACTATAAAGAGGTAGGTATATAGTGTGTATTGACCTTGGTAAAGCCAGCAGATAGAGGATTGGTACCATCTGACAGAGCAGTTGGGGGAGGGGGTTCCTAATGAGTTTGCCCCCACAAAAAAAAATAAAAAGGGGCTCTACATGAAGTAAACCACACAGCAAACATTAGTGCATATTTTAGGGGGTGTTTGGGGGCAAACAATACTATGCAGCAGACAAAAGACATTGTGACTAGGCCATAGGTGTCTATTGGGGCAGAAGAGCATGCTGGTGAGGTAAGTGAAGGGAAAAATGCATGAAGGAGAAAAGGGGCACAGCATATTCGAGCATATTGCAATCATGGTAATTAGGGAAGGAGGTCAAAAAATACAAGACATTAGCAAACAGAGCATGCATAGAAGGGAATAGTAAAGGAGAAATGTTACCTTAATATAGTCCTCCTGCAGGACCTCGATGATGGCAGAACAGGTCTCTGGAATAATGATTCCCAGGGCCTGGGGAGAGATACCTTAAGAGAACTTCAAATCCTGAAGACTTCTCCCTGTCGCCAAGTACCTCAACGTGGCAACAAGCCTCTGCTCCGGAGTAATGGCTTGTCTCATGCAGGTATCCTGCCGGCTGATAAAAGGGGTCAGCAAAGCCAAAAGACGGTGAAAATCGGGGTCCGTCATCCGGAGAAAGTTCCTGAAATCATCAG
Organism: Lithobates sylvaticus; assembly: GCA_028564925.1. Lineage (NCBI taxonomy): Eukaryota > Metazoa > Chordata > Amphibia > Anura > Ranidae > Lithobates > Lithobates sylvaticus. The sequence continues at coordinate 126,114,689 of CM053030.1, read as the reverse complement.
GATTATTCTCCCGGATCTCACGAAGCAAAGGCATGTGCGAGAACTGATCACGCTGAAGCAACCAATTCTTGGTCCACATACTCCTCGTCACTCTGTTCATGGACGGGTCTTGGGTCAAAGCTAAAAGCCCGACACCAATTCCGCGTACAGCACGAACTCGGCGACGAGTACGCACGGGAAACATCGCTCACAAGGTCACAAAAGGTCGGCTGGTCAGAACGGACAAACAGAAAGCACCGATAAACAGCAAGGCCTGAAAGAACGAAATGAATACCAGAAACGAGCAGACAATAAGCAGTGAAAATCAAAGCGTCCTATATCAAGATATAGGCCGCAATGACCAACAAATGCGAACTGACTACACGCACTAATAAACAGATACGCACGACAAGCACAAACTGAAGAGCAGTAACGATCTGAGTCAGAAAACTGAGAAGCGCGAATCTTAAGTCACCAAACTTCGACTAACTCGCGATAAGCACGGGATCAGCAGAAGGAGCCCAACGGGTGCCTGACGTGGTGCTGAACTTCCCTTTTCTAGTCTCGTGGAAGACGACTTACGTCACGACGTTCTTGCAGACCGGATATTCCGACAACGTTGTCCGACCGTGTGTACGCAACAACAACATCGGACAAAGTACGACGGACAGGATCCGACCGACCTGGTCCGCGGATAATCCGCGCGTGTGTATGGGGCTTAAGGCTGCTATATTTTTTTTTTCGCTTAAAAGCTCTCCTGCAGATGTATAAGTTACAGGGTTGAGACAAACCATTTTACACTGACAGGAGTGCTTGCAATGATCGGCTTTTATATATTTATGTAATAATATTATTATAAAAGGAAAAAAAAAAACAGTTTGCTGTAACTGCCTATAAATTATTAGGTGGAATTTGGCTTCAGTTTGTTAGTGTACCTATATCTGCTAGTACATCCAACAACACGTCCCTTCTGTACTCATTCATCAAGGTGCCTCCTGCACTCATTCATCCAGGGGGGGGGGGGGGGGGGAACTCTAATACAGGAGGTGTGCTACTGGCCAAAAAAGCCTAAAAAAAAAAGAAGAAAAACTAATGCAGACTCCACATCTGATGATTGGTAAGCTGTAATATATTACACTTTAGATTTTTGGGTTAATGCTGCTTTAACCACTTCCCTATCCGCCCATAGTTATATGACGCCCACAAGGTGGATCTCCCATCCTGGGTGGGCGTCATATGACGTCCTACCATTCCCGGCCGCCTAGGGGGCGCGCGCGCGGCGCGCTCGGGACCCGGTGCGCGTGCCCGGCGGCCGCGATGTCCGCCGGGCACGATTGCCCGTTAAAACAGCAGGACCGTGCGGGACCGTGGAGCTGTGTGTGTAAACACACAGCTCCTCGTCCTGTCAGTGCAGAGGAGACCGATCATGTGTTCCCAGTACGGAGGAACACTGATCGGTCTCCTCCCCTTGTGAGTCCCCTCCCCTCACAGTTAGAATCACTACCTTAGGGAACACAATAACCCCTGCAGCGCCCCCTAGTGTTAACCCCTTCCCTGCCAGTCACATTTACACAGTAATCACTTAAATTTTATAGCAACGATCACTGTGTAAATGTGAATGGTCCCAAAAATGTGTCAAAAGTGTCCGAAGTGTCCGCCACAATGTCGCAGTCACGAAAAATAAAAAAATCGCAGATCGCCGCCATTACTAGTAAAAAAAAAAAAAATGCAATAAATCTATCCCCTATTTTGTACACGCTATAACTTTTGCGCAAACCGATCTATATACGCTTATTACGCTTATTTATTACCAAAAATATGTAGAAGAATACGTATCAGCCTAAACTGAGTAAAAAAATATTAAAAAAAAAAAAATGGGATATTTATTATAGCAAAAAGTAAAAAATATTGTGTTTTTTTTCAAAATTGTCGCTCTGCTTTTGTTTATAGCTCAAAAAATAAAAACCGCAGAGGTGATCAAATTTCACCAAAAGAAAGCTCTATTTGTGGGAAAAAAAGGACGTCAATTTTGTTTGGGTCTAATGTCGCACGACCGCGCAATTGGTAGTTAAAGCGACGCAGTGCCAAATCGCAAAAAGTGCTCTGGAAAGGGGTAAAATCGCCCGGTGCTGAAGTGGTTAATGTACAGTACATTGCCCTAAAACTTGTCCTGCTATTACAGTATATTGCTAGAAATTCTCGTTCCCCCTTGTTAATAGTTTCATTTTGAGAAGCTTATTTCTGCTTGTACTGAACATAGCTTGATTGACAGCAAGAAATACTCTGCTTATATCTGGCTTCATTTGATCTTTTACAGCTATTATCTTTTTCTCATTTCCAGACTGCACTCTTCAGCATCCTTTCCAATTATATTTCCTCTAATCATACACTGAACCTGTTTTCTAGGTGTTTGAAGTACATCTGTCACAAAGACTTCTAGTACTGCAAGGTAACAAAAGTCTCCCTTGTGACAGCTGAGAATTTTGCAGCATTATCCAGCTACCTCCTTCTGCACTGAAGACATTTGGTCACTTGAATCATCTAGTAATTAAGGGGGTACATCTGAATCATCATTTTTAGATGGATTTTTTCTGTGTCCCTCAGACTGTTCTGTCACCTGGGTTCTTTTTTCTGAAAAGTAACCAAAACCATATGTTTTTAAGACTTTTTTTTCCCCCAGTTCAACACACCAACTAGAATTACTGCAATTCATTATTGTACAGGTCATCAGGAACTTATTTCAGCTAGGATGCAATGACATCACAGTTAATTTTCTTTCTAAAGGCTCGTTTACATAAGCCTCATACACACGATCGGACCGTGGACCAACTTTCCCGTGGATTTTTGTCCAAAGGGCGTTGGCCCCAAGTTAGTCTTGCATACACACGATCTGACTTGTTAGGCAACAAACATGAACGTAGTGAAGTTTCAACGTACTGATGACACTTCAAAAGAGGACGTTCAAATACTCCAGCACCACCTTTGGTCAACTTCTATATTGTTGTCTGATCTTTTGCATTGGTTCTGAGCATGCGTGTTTGTACTTTGTACAAAAGTCTGTTGGATTTGTGTACACACGGTCGGACTTTGGTCCATCGGACTTTTGTTGGCAGAAAGTTGGTCCGCTCGCACAGCCAACAAAAGTCAGATGAAACCTGGAAAAAGTTGGTCCGATGGAGCGTACACACGGTCGGATGTTGGTCCAAAACAGCTAATTTGCATGTTGGTTGTCAAAAAGTCCGATCGTGTGTACGGGCCTATAGACAGAAAATTGTCCGGTTTGGCAGGAACCAGACAAATTTTGCTCCGTGTGAACACCGTCTGTTGAACAAAAGCCAGTCTAATGACCAGCTTCTGTCAAATGGTCATACTGGAAAACCAGCGTTCTTGCGGCCAATGGCTGCAGCAATGATCAGTGTATTCTGACGAGGGGAGTCCCCACTATCAAAATACAATAGCTCTGCGGGGGATTGCATGTGTGGAAGCTGGGATCTGTGAGTTTTTTTGTTTAACCCCCTGGTTGAACGGAAGAAAATCTCCCCGTAGATGTACACATCGTAAAGTCGTCAACACCATAGCTCCCAACTGTCCCTGATTTCGAGGGACTGTCCCTCATTTTGAACAAAGTTCCTCTGTCCCTCATTTTGGTCTGATCTATATAATTGTTTATAAAATGCACTTTTAATCTTTCAAAAAGTGTTTCCCAGCGCTAAACCTTTCATCCATATTCTAAATTGCTGCATTTGTGAATTTTAAAAGCCATTATAAAGGAATAGTAGTGGTAAAAAAAAGCCCTTGTGGATTTAATTAACTTTTTTTGGTTAATTCTCCTATAACCACTTCAATACCAGGCACTTAGACACCTTCCTGCCCAAGCCAATTTTCAGCTTTCAGCGCTGTCACAATTTGAATGACAATTGCTCGGTCATACAACACTGTACCCAAACAAATTTTTTATTAGACATGTGCACAATAGAAAAATTTGTTTAGTTTTGTTTCGTTTCTGTTCGTTTCCATTGATTCGTAACGATTCGTAATTTCGTAAGTCGTCGGTGTTCGTATTCGGACTCGTTCGTATTTTCGTAAGAGTTATTTTTTCGTTGATTTGTTTTTCCGTTTATTCGAAATTCGTATTTTCGTATTTTCGTTATATTTTGTATTCGGACACATTCGTATTTTCGGAAGAGCTATATTTTTGTTGATTTAAAAAGATTCGTATTTCCGTTAATCTAATTTTCGTTGATTCAAAATTCGTATTTTCGTAGATTTAGTTACATTCGTACTTTCGTAAGATTGATTTATTCCTACTTTCGTAACGGAGCATAATTCATAATTTTATGTAATGTGTATGCTATTTACATGTTTAAGAAACAAAGAATTTCTCTCTCACAAGTCAGAACTTAACTCAAAAAATCCACCAAAACAGTGCCTCTGACCCAACCACACCCTATCTGGACTCTGGATGGAATATTTCAGAATCAGAACTAATATTCGTTCTTTCGAATTCTCGATCAGCAGAATTTTTGTTATTTCGTATTTTCGTTGTTTTGATTTCCTTTTTCCGAATATTCGTAATTTCGATTTTTTTCGTTCATTTTGATTTTCGGTATTTTTGAATCTTTGTTCGGTATTTTCGTTGTTTCTGTTTTCGTTTTTCGGATTTTCATTCTTTCGTAGTTTCGTTGTTTCTAATTTCATTATTTCGTATTTTCGTTGTTTTTCATATTCGTTCTTTTCGATAGTCTGTTATTCTTTAGAATTCTTAGTAAACCATTCGTTCATTCGTACGATAACGAATGAACGAATATAACGAATTTGAACGGAAAACGAATTCGTAACTAAACGAATTACACATGTCTATTTTTTATCATTTTGTTCCCACAAATAGAGCTTTCTTTTGGTGGTATTTGATCACCTCTGCGTTTTTAATTTTTTGCGCAACAAATAAAAAAAGACCAAGATTTTTTACTGAGTTTACCGAGATCGGTGTAGCAGTGTGTCAGACTGACACACCGCACCACCGATCGCCGCGATGCGCGCCCCCACAGGACGCGCGGCGGATGTTATCCTGAAGGACGTCATATGACGCCCAGTCAGGATAACTGAACCACTTCCCAGACGTCAATATGCTATTGACCAGGCGGGAAGTGGATGGGGAGAGGAGAGTAAACATTTTAAGAATAGCTGGACTTGATCTTCTCTTCCACTTTAAATTTTTTTACTGTTTTATTTTTTTAAGTTTTATCATCTGGTGATCCGGCTAGTATCACACTTCTTGTTTTTGGATGTCTACACTCTGAATGGAGGCGTAATCGAGAAACCTTTAGACAGCAGAAAAAAAAGCTTTCCTTTGTAAGCTCTCCTGACAGTGTTAAATGGTTTGTCTTAACCCTCTAATTGCCATTTTTGATGGACAGCTTGGCCTGTTAACCACTTGCCGACCAGCCGCAGTCATTATACTGCGGCAGGTCGCCTCGTTCCCGTGAATTGCCATAGCTATACATTGGACTGATTTACAGCTATAGCAGGCACGCGCACGCCGCCGGCGGCCACGATGTCTGCCGGCCAGACACGATCGTTTTGCAGAGAGCCAAAACGGGGCTCTGTCAATGTAAACAAACAGATCCCTGTTCTGTCAGGGAAGGAGAGATCCCTGTTCTGTCAGGGAAGATCTGCTGTTCCTAGTGATCAGGAATAGCGATCTGTCTCCTCCAGTGAGTCCACTCCCCCCACAGTTAGAAACACCTCCCAGGGAACACATTTAACCCCTTTATTACCACTAGTGTTAACCCCTTCCCTGCTAGTGTCATTTATACAGTAATCAGTTCCTTTTTTATAGCACGATCGCTGTATAAATGGCAATGGTCCCAAAAAGTATCAAAAGTGTCCGATGTGTCCGCTGCAATGATGGAGTCCTTCTAAAAATCGCTGATCACCGCGATTACTAGTAAAAAAAAAAAATCATAATAAAAATGCAATAAAATGATCCCCTATTTTGTAGACGCTATAACTTTTGTGCAAACCAATCAATATACGCTTATTGTGATTTTTTTTTTTACCAAAAGTATGTAGAAGAATACATATTGGCCTAAACTGATGAACAAATAATTTTTTTTTTTTTTTGGATATTTATTATAGCAAAAAGTAAAAAATATAGTTTTTTTTTTATCGTTTTTTTTTTCAAAATTGTCGGAATTTTTTTGTTTATAGCGCAAAAAATATAAAACCGCAGAGGTGATCAAATACCTCCAAAAGAAAGCTGTATTTGTGGGAAAAAAAGGAAGTCAATTTTGTTTGGGTACATCGTCGCACAACCGCGCAATTGTCAGTTAAATCGACACAGTCCTGTATCACAAAAAATGGCCTGGTCTTTAAGGGGGGAAATCTTCCGGTCCTTAAAGTGGTTGTAAACCCTTACAAACCACTTTGACCTACAGGTAAGCTAGATTAAGGCTTACCTGTAGGTCCAATAAATATCTCCTAAACCTACATGGTTTAGGAGATATTTATAAAATAAAAGGCATCACTGTCTACGGCGCATGTGCCGTAGACAGCGGCACGCAGGCGCGCTGCGCATGCCGGGTTCACGGCGATATGACGCTTTCCTGCGCATGCGCGGGAGTGACGTCATCGCCGATCCAGCGAATGACAGCGCTGGAGCGGCGAGACCCGGAAGTTTGGGGAGGTTTGATGGCGACACAGAAGATCGTGGATGAGGACCGCTTTGGGGGCTTCGTTTTCAGGTAAGTCATTCATAATGAGCTAGTATGCTATGCATACTAGCTCATTATGCCTTTGCCTTGCAGGGTGTCTTTTTTTTTTTTTTTAAGAGGCTTTACTTCCTCTTTAAGTGGTTAAACAAAGCTAAAAAAATAACACACTTACTGGCTGGATCAATAGGTGAAAATAAAGGAAAAAAACATCTAAAAAAAAAAGAAATGAATGCAGCCATCAAATCTAAGGATTGGTAAATGGTAACAGATACATTTTTGTGTGCATTTAACACCACTTCACACCACAAGGTGGTGCAAGTGCACAAAATATTGAAGTCAAACCTGATTAGCTCCAGGATATAAACTACTGAATAACATTTTCTAACAGCCTGAAATTCAAACCATAAATCCAGATATGCTTTATTAATATTGTGACAAACACAATCAAATTAAGCATAACAAATTCATTTTTTGAACAGAAATATTACAGAAATATAAACTCAACAGAAGTAAGGATGGCCACAGAAAACCTATTCTGCACATAAATTATCTTGTGACAGGAAGAACATTGTGGTTGTGTTATTCTCTTAATAGGACCCTGGTCTATTATAGTTAGGATATGTTTGCAATGATTAAGGTAAAGTGTTACTTTTTCTGTTTGTGAGCTGCAACCATCCACACACACACACACACACACACTGAAAACTGAAAGTTACAATTTACAGATCAATTCACAACATCTGAGGTGGGTAACTGGCATATTCATGGGATATGGTTTAGGCTACATTTTCATAGATGATTAGCACACCCTGCAATTATCTGCTGCAAGATACTGCTGACTCTTGACAGATGTGTGCGCATACCTATTCCCTATGCAGCTGCTCAGCCCATACAATGCAATGATAGGCTGACAGAGGCCACAGCTATTTGTGTCTGCTCGCAGCTATTTGTGTCTGCCCGCAGCTATTTGTGCCGTCCAGTGTCCAGCCAAATTCACTGAACTGCATTGTTGCAGATCTCCACATTGTGTGCCCACCAGGTATGTAGGCTGTTGCTTGAGAGGCGCTGTGTGAGTGAAATGCCACCCCTTCTCACAGAAGCAACCTGTACAGAAGCAGGAGCACCAGTTTGAAAGCTAATAATGTGGTGAAGCACTGAAAGAAGGCAAAGGGGTGTAGGGGGGGGGGGGGGTTCTGCTGTTAAAGCGGTTGTAAACCGCAGCTGTGTGGCTTGTGAGGAAAAAAAAAACACTGGCTAGGCAATGGCATAATGTGCTAGTATGCTAGCATCGTATACTAGCACATTGTGAAATACTCACTTTGGAATGAAGCCCTCCAGCGCTGTACTGTCACCGCTGAGAGGGCTGACATGTTCCCCCGGTCTTTCTTCCTGGTTCACGTGCTCCGGCTATGTGATTGGCCGGAGCTGCAATGACGTCACTCCCGCACATGTGCACGGGAGCCCTCGGGTTCCAGCACTGAGCTTTGAAGATCCGGTAAGGTATGCCAGACCTTCAGAGCGCATGCGCCTGTGAGATAACTGGCTGCATCCAGGGTGAATATCTCCTAAACAGTGCACTTGCATGATTGACCACCTTATCAACAACAAACTCAAATGAAAAAAGATTTAACACTTTGGGAGTGTGGCCTGGTGGGAGCCCAGGCTGAGACTGTCATATACCTCACAGGGTTTTGCCGCTCTGTGCAACTTTTAGGACTGTCTTCCCCTACAGGAATCATCCAAGAGTCACAAAGTTCACCCATGATGGTGAGGAAGAAGAATGGCTCTTTCAGAATGTGCATTGATTACTGAACCCTGAACAGAGAACAATTCCTGATCAGTACACTACTCTGCAGCTAGAAGATGCACTGCACTTCCTGAAGACAGGGAAAATACTTCCTTAGCAGCCCACTGGGGTTTTTCAAATTAAACAGAATGTCCTAAGCTCTGACGGGAGCCCCTGCAACCTTCCAGTGCCTGATGGAAGGGTAGAGGACATGAACATGATCGAGGTGCTGGTGTATCTTAATGATATCATTGTCAAAGCAGCGCGCATGCTCAGTACGAGCCCTGGGCATGCTCTGAAACCCATTCTTCCTCCTGGTGACGTCACACTCCATCCACAGCACTGAGCTCCACGCTGCTCTCCATCGTACCATACCCGAAACGACGCGGACCTTGCCGGCTTCATCTCCTGTCATACCGTGGTCTCTGTACACCCCGACTGGCATGCTCAATACTATCTCCATCGATAGCCTTCTTTTAACATACGAGCCTTATATTCATGTCCTTCATGTGAGTGTTCACATGTCATTCTTGAATTCCATGTCTCATTAAATACTACACTTAGAGGCGTTTTTCTTTTATGCACTAGCTTCACAAAGTCAGCTTTGCTGCCCTGTTACTATGTGCTACCGTATGTCCACTTAGATGGTGGGGCTTGAACCTGCACTATTTGCGCAGGCGCCGTTCATCTTCAGAGATTTTCGGAATCTCCTTGTCCTCCGTACTGCACAAGCGCTGCGCCTGCGCAGTACGATGGCCGGACAGTTTTTGTCAGAACATCGGCGTTTACCGTGTACCTGGCGTATGTTGGTGCAACCCACCCTCGTAGCCACTTGTGAATGACTGCCCTGAAAGCCTTCTAAATGATCCCTCTTCCTCCTCCTCCTCCTCCTGTGCCACATCCTCTTCCATCATCGCCCGAAGCGTTTTTTCAAGGAGGCATAGAACTGGGATAGTAACGCTGAGAACGGCGTCATCGGCACTGGCCATGTTGGTGGAGGACTCGAAACAGCGCAACAAGGCACACAGGTCTCGCATGGATGCCCAGTTATTGGTGGTGAAGTGGTGCTGTTCCGCAGAGCGATTTACACGTGCGTGCTGCAGCTGAAACTCCACTATCGCCTGCTGTTGCTCGCACAGTCTGGCCAGCATGTGCAAGGTGGAGTTCCACCTTGTGGCCACATCACATATGAGGTGGTGAGGGGGAAGGCCGAAGTTACGCTGCAGCGCTGACAGGCGAGCAGCAGCAGGGTGAGAACGCCGAAAGTGCGCACAGACGGCCTGCACTTTCTGCAGAAGCTCTGGCATATCGGGGTAATTTTTAAGGAACCTCTGGACCACCAAGTTCAGCACATGTGCCAGGCAAGGGATGTGCGTCAAACCGGCTAGGCCCAGAGCTTCTACGAGATTTCGCCCATTATCGCACACCACCAGGCCGGGCTTGAGGCTCACTGCCACCAACCACTCATCGGTCTGTTGTTCCATGTCCCTCCACAACTCCTGCGCGGTGTGGGTTTTTTCCCCCAAACAGGAAAGTTTTAAAACTGCCTGCTGTCGCTTACCCCTGGCTGTGCTGAAGTTGGTGGTGAAGGTGTTACACTGACTGGATGAGGAGGTGGTAGAGAATGAGGAAGCGGAGTAGGAGGAGTTAGCAACAGGAGGAAAACTGAAGCGCCCTGCAATCCTCGGTGGTGGAAGGACATACGCCAAACTGCTATCCGCCTCAGGCCCAGCCACCACTGCATTTACCCAGTGTGCTGTTAGGGAGCTATAACGTCTATGACCGTGCTTACTGGTCCACGCATCCGTAGTTAGGTGGACCTTGGCACAGATGGCGTTGCGCAGTGCACACCTGATTTTGTCCCCCACTTGGTTGTGCAGGGATTTATTTATTTATTTATTACAGGATTTATATAGCGCCAACAGTTTACGCAGCGCTTTACATATAAAAGGGAGACAATACAGTTATAATACAATAAAATACAAGAGGATTAAGGGGGCCCTGCTCAGAAGAGCTTACAATCTAATAGGGTGGGGGAGGTGATACAAAAGGTTGTAACTGTGGGGAATGAGCTGATGGAAGTGTTAGAAGATTAGTTGGAGACATGATAGGCTTCCCTGAAGAGATGAGTTTTCAGGGATCGCCTGAAGGTAGCTAGAGTAGGGGATAGCCGGACAGGTTGAGGTAGCGAGTTCCAGAGGATAGGAGAGGCTCTGGAGAAATCCTGGAGACGAGCATGGGAGGAGGAAACAAGAGAGCTTGACAGGAGGAGATCTTGAGAAGAGCGGAGCGAAGGGATGGGATGGCTCGTCCGGAAAAGTGGTGGCGGCTGGGCACGACGTACTGTGGGACAGCCAATGCCATCAGGCGTTTAAAACTCTGCGTCTCCACCAGACGGAATGACAGCATTTCAAAGGCCAGGAATTTTGAAATGCTGGCATTCAGGGCCAGGAATAGTGGGTGGGTAGGGGGGTACTTCCTCTTCCGCTCCAGTGTTTGGGAAATAGAGAGCTGAACGCTTCCATGGGACATTGTGGAGATGGTTGGTTACCCAGGTGGTAGTGTTGCTGGCAGATCCTCTGTTTGCGGGTTGGCAGGTGCCACTGTCACTACAGAGGTGGATGAAGAGGCAGAGACTGCCGCAGAAGAGGAAGCAGGAGGAGCCAGAGACCTTTCTTGATTTTTGAGGTGTCTACTCCACTGCAGCTCGTGCTTTGCACTTAGATGCCTGGTCATGCAGGTTGTGCTCAGGTTAAGAACGTTTATGCCTCGCTTCAGACTCTGATTGCACAGCGTGCAAACCACTCGTGTCTTGTATCAGCACATTGTCTGAAGAACTGCCACGCTAGGTAGCTCCTTGGACCTGGCTTTGGTGTGCTCGGTCCCTTGCTGCGTTGGGCAGTAGCAGGCGTACTGTCTAGGGGACGGACGCTCCGCTTTTGCACCCTGCTCCCTCTTCTGCTGTGCTGGTGGCTCTGTGCGACCACCGCCTCTTCCTCCGAACTACACTGGTCACCTGCATGACGTTGATTCCATGTGGGGTCGAGGACCTCATCGTCTTCCACATCATCTTCCACCCAGTCTTCACCCCTGCCCTCCTTGTCGGTCTGCACAATTGCGAAAGCAGCAGCAGTTGGCACCTGTGTTTCGTCATCATCCGAGACGTGCTGCGATGGTCCTCCCATGTACTCATATTGAAACATAAGTGATTGGGCATCGGCGCACACAATCTCTTCCACTTCTGGGGCAGGGCTAGGTGGATGGCCCTGGGAAACCCTGCTAACAGAGTCATCAAAAAGCAGAAGAGACTGCTGCATGATTTGGGGCTCAGACTGCTTGGCTGATTTGCAAGGGGGTGAGGTGAAAGACCGATGGACATCGGCTGCAGGTGCCAACTCTGATCTTTCAGCAGGGGACCGGGTGGGAGACAATGTGAAGGAACCGGAGGCACTGTCAGCAACCCAATCTACTATCGCCTGTACTTGTCCTGGCCTCAACATTCGTACAGCCGCATTAGGCCCGACCAAATACTGATGCAGGCTCTGTCGCCTACTCGCACCTGAGGAAGGTGTTTCACTTGTGTGTGTAGCTGGCACAGATCCACCACGTCCTCTCCTTGCAACAGGAGCTCCACCAGAAGCACCATGACCGGAGCCACGTCCCTTCTTTGACGTTCTCCTCATATTTCTCAAATTTAGGATCTTGCCCTAAATGGGTGTTTTTAGAATAGCAGAATAGAGCAACAGTATCTAAAATGTGTATCTCACACCTACAGATATGCAGAAAACACTGCAAAATATATTTTTTGCCCTAAATGGGTGTTTTTGGAATAGTAGAATAGACCAACAGTATCTAAAGGGTGTATGTCACACGTACAGATATGCAGAAAATGCTATTAAAAAAAAAAAAATAGTTTGCCCTAAATTATTATTTTTTTTAATAGCAGAATAGAAGAACACTATCTAAATTGTGTATCTCACACCTACAGATATGCAGAAAACACTGCAAAATATATATTTTTGCCCTAAATGGGTGTTTTTGGAATAGCAGAATAGACCAACAGCATCTAAAGTGTGTATGTCACACGTACAGATATGCAGAAAATGCTATTCAAAAAAAAAAAAAAATTTCTCTAAATTTTTTTTTTTTAGAATAGCAGAAATGACCAACAGTATCTAAAGGGTGTATCTCACAGTAACATATGCAGTGCTGGTGCACAGAGCTTGCATAAAATGCCCACCGACGCCAACCTATCTAACAGACGGATAAAAGTTTTCTTTTCTCTGGCACTGGGCTCAGGGCAGTGTAAAAAGTTTGTGCACTGCACCCACACAAGAAAATCAAGATAGATCGCTGAGTAATTCGATTTCGGAAGCAGGACTCCTATCTAATTCTCTCCCTCAAAACGGCAGCAGCCTTTCCCTACACTATCTATCTTTTTCTCTGGCACTGGGCACTGGGCTCAGGGCAGTGTAAAAAGATTGTGCACTGCACCCACACAAGAAAATCAAGGTAGATCGCTGAGTAATTAGAATAGATTTCTGAATCAGGACTCCTATCTAGTTCTCTCCCTCAAAGCAGCAGCAGCAACCTTTCCCTACACTATCTATAGCAGAGTGACGTGCTGTGCTGTGTGCCTCTAGCTTATATAGCGGCTCGGTCACATGCTGCACTGGCCAATCACAGCCATGCCATTAGTAGGCATGGCTGTGATGGCTTCTAAGGGCACACGAGTTAAACGATTGTTGATTGGCTCCCCTGCAGCTTTTTAAAAAGGGCCATTACAAACGCCGAAATCGAACCCGAACATACAGTAAATTGTTTACAGTTCAGGTTCGCTCAACTCTACTTGAGACACATTAAGCATACCACATCGCATCTGTGCCCTACCTACTCTAAATTTACATTCCTTCCCCATTGGACACTGCATATTTACCGTACCGGTTGCATCTTTATTATACTACACTGCATGCGTTTTTTTTGGGACTTAATAAGTACACCAATGCTTCTTAAAAGGCCCCACTGATAGCCTGCAAAATAACCTTTTAAAGAGACTCTTGGGTGGGCGGGAAGGGGTTAACTCACCAGCATCTATAAAAAACAGAAATATCCACTTTGATACATAAAGCATGCTATCTAAACAAACATACATGAAATATTGTCAAATCTCTGTAGTAAATGTGAGCATCATTATCTCTCACCTGCCAAAGGCACAGTTGCAATCACTATTTTTGACGTAAAACTTTTGTCTTTGATAGATTAGTGTTGCTTACACTCATGTGTAGACAGACTTATCATTTAATGGCATTTTGTTCTAGGTCTCTGGGTGTCATTCTGTTTAAATTATTGATTCTCTGCTTTACAGAGATTTGGTGTTAGAATATTTTCCCCTTACCCTGGGCTGTTCTGCATGCAGATCCTGTGTATCAATGATTGTGGTGTACTCCCTGTACACATTACAAAATGCAGCTGGAGAATTCACTGCAGCAGCCTGCGCTCAATCACACCTTCTTTTCCTTACCATGGGAAACACAGTAAAAGCCTGAATAGCTTTTATTTAGCATTTAAAATATGAATCTGATGGCATGTAATATTTCTCCCTGGAAGGCTAGCTCTGATGGATGGGATTGTTGTGACTGATCCACAGTAATAACAAAAGTTATATTGTAAACAATGTAATGTGAACTTTCGGGAAGAAAGTAATAAAGTATATTATGGAGGCTCTTTGGGGGAATGTCTCTTATTTTGCTTGTTTGCTCAGTTTAGTGTTCGGTGACAGTCTGTCCCAGATTATTGAGCCTAAGAGGAAGACTTCTACACCCTTTGTCACAAGCATTTTAATGCATTACTTTACATCTTTTTCTCTGGTTCCGTGTGCTCTACATAAACTGTAGAAGTTAAACTGCAGTCCTGTAAATGTACCCCAGTAAACTGATGGAGATTGTACATATTCAAAGAATGTGATCAGCCTTTCTCAACCTTTTTACTATGGAGGACCCTACAAAGTAACATTCCAGTCTCTGGGAACCCCTGCTAATAACAATTTTTACAGCTCACACTACATTGGCCGCTTCCCGACCATTATACTGCGGCAAGGAGGCTCGTTCCCGCAAATCGCCGTAGCTGTACTTCGGCATGGGAACAAGCGTTTGTGGGCACTCCCATTGGCCAGGGCGCTCCCATTGGCCAGTGGGGGAGCCAATTAGCGGGTCCGGTGGACTCGATGTCCGCCAGCTACACGCGGTCATTCCCCTGCAGAGACAAAACAGAAATCTGCCTGTGGAAACAAGGCAAATCTCCATTCTGACAGGGGAGATCACACAGATCCTGTCTTTCTGCTATGCAGGAAGATGGATCTGTGTGTTTCCCCATTAACACTGTCCCCCATACAGTTAGAACACACAAAGAGGGAACACATTTAACCTCTTGATCGCCCCTGATGTTAACCCCTTCCCTGTGAAGTAGAATAATAACGTATCAAACCAGGCAGGACCTCAGTGATGCAGGTTTATTAACAGCTGGGAACATACAGGTTTATGTTCCAAGTATTACAAGATGCAGGTCTAATTTATACAAAAAAACAAGGAGAGGGGCGCCTCTGAGTATATATCACATAAACATTTATTGAAAAAACAATATCCACTCACATCTTAGAAAGTAGTGTTGCATTCAGACATCTCTGTGGATGGAGGGCCAGCAGGACTACAAGTCACAGGAGGTTCGCCCAGAAGCTGTCGTCCTTCTCATGTCCAAAGGGAGATGAATAAGGCAGATGGGTGTAGCAGGTGGGGGTGTTTCCTCTTTTGGGTCCTCCAGAGGGGTGGTAACAACAGTTCCAAGAGAAGTCAGATTGGAGTATCACAGCTCTTTACAGTTCAAAAGAGGGTTCCAGGTGGTGAGAGGGGGGCGGAGGTTTATAGGGGAACAATAAGTCTCTGTATAGGGTTAAAATGGTTTACCAAAGAGGAAGAAGGGATTGAGGTGTCTGTACGGCCAGGTTCGTTACCAGGATGTGTTCAGGCACGGCCGTGTCTCCAGTATCAGAACGAGGCTTGGAGCGCAAACAATACTAGGCGCCGAGGCGTGACGTCATGTCTCTGCGACACGTTTCCGAGCTGGCTACGCTATAGATGGTCAGTATAGCGGCGCTCCTTTCTCAAGCAAGGGTCCTCCTACCCTCAATCCCTTCTTCCTCTTTGGTAAACCATTTTAACCCTATACAGAGACTTATTGTTCCCCTATAAACCTCCGCCCCCCTCTCACCACCTGGAACCCTCTTTTGAACTGTAAAGAGCTGTGATACTCCAATCTGACTTCTCTTGGAACTGTTGTTACCACCCCTCTGGAGGACCCAAAAGAGGAAACACCCCCACCTGCTACACCCATCTGCCTTATTCATCTCCCTTTGGACATGAGAAGGACGACAGCTTCTGGGCGAACCTCCTGTGACTTGTAGTCCTGCTGGCCCTCCATCCACAGAGATGTCTGAATGCAACACTACTTTCTAAGATGTGAGTGGATATTGTTTTTTCAATAAATGTTTATGTGATATATACTCAGAGGCGCCCCTCTCCTTGTTTTTTTCCTTCAGCTCCTATTGGACCCGGCTTCAGGCCTTTTCGGTGGCAGCCCTGACGACCCCTTATGCCCCATTGTGTATATCGTACATACACACCCAGCCGCTTTACATTTCCCCCTTCCCCCCCCCCCCCCCCTCCTTTTTCTCTGGACTATCAGGAAACCTCTTGCATACATATGAGGTATTGTGACTATGCGCCTTTTTTACTTGTTTGTCTAATTTATACAGCTTCTTAATGCAAGCATATTAGGTACAACATGATTGGTTGCTAAGATCTACGTCAATGTAACTAACCATAAATCTGACACTTGTCATACAACCAGACAAACTTATTCTTTTCCAGAATTCCTAAGTTTATTTTAAATGATTTATAACCGTTTTTGTCTATGGCTTTACCCATTAAAATACTTGTTTAGAGACAATATGGCACCCAGTCAAGTTAAACCAAACCCTCCTTGTCCCGAAAAGACTTTACCAACTCAAAGATAACAGATTTACGACTTTTGGAAAATTAACTTGCAATAACCCCACCTTATGTGTTATATGTGGGTTTTTTTTCACTATACAGTCCTATGTATATGTATTCATATATTGGATTCACAAAAAAGTACTGTATTATATATATATATATATATATATATATATATATATACATATATATATACATATATATATATATAAAAAGCTAACTACTTTATTCAATATTGTCTAATTATTAATATATGGTATACATACATACACATCAGTGTTATCTTATTCAATGTATTTTAACAGTTGTAATGAGGGCACAATCAGACCTTTTGACCCTGTCAAACTAAATGAATGTACATAACTTTCCCATATTCCACATAAAACTTCTTATACTTGACAATGTTTATTTATTACCTTTTAAGGAATGTTATCTTATCAGACTATAGTTCAACTGCTGTCAAAGTGTTTCATTTCTAATTAGTGCTTACTTAAAAACTAAAAATTAAGTACCCCAATACACTTTCACCCAGTAAACTTTTGACTGTCCTATAAAAGATACCACAGAACATATTACAGCGCACACATTCAAGAATGACAATTCATGCAGGGATAGTTAAAAACACCTGAAGATATTCAAAAAGTACGGGGGATTGGTCAAACTATATGGTTTATATAGCGCTAGTGCTGCTACAAAGTACCCCAAATTAATGGGTCCTACCCTAGTAATAGAATGAAAGGACATAAATTTTGTTTGGGTACAACGTCGCAAGATCGCACAATTGTCAGTTAAAGCAATGCAGTGCCGTATCACAAAAAATTACCCGGTCAGGAAGTGGGTAAATCCTTCCGGGGCTGAAGTGGTTAGTGTAAGGGTCAGAGAAAAGCACGCTCTTTACATTTGTGATAATTGGGAAGAATCCCCTTGTGCAGATAGTGAAAAAGATCATTGAAGTCAGTGGTTACTTATCTGAGAATCAGAAATTTCCATTGCTGAGTGTTTCTCGACCTTTTTTCAGTCTTTAAAATTTAAGGACAATTTTGAGGCACCCCAATCTAAAATGTAAAAACGATTCTAATAGTTTTTCATAATGCAGCAACATCCATACAAGCAGAACACACAACGTTAGAGGTGATTTATTTTTCCAAAGCAGGACTATTTTTCCAAAGCAGGACCAAATCTCTGTAAATCCACTTTTGCAAATTTGTACTGAATAGTATTTCAATGTTTCTTTTCTCCCTCACTCAGTTAATGTGACCCCCAACACTGATGGAGAGAGGCAGGGGAGTGGCAAACAAGGATGCTCTGCAGGAGACTAACAGTCTCCTTGTCAACTGATGATGTCATTGGTTGTTAGGACGCCGGCAGCAAGAAGGTAGTAATGATGCACATTGAAAACCTGTGGCTTTGTGTAACTAAATGGCAGGCTTCATCCACATGCCGGCTGGTATACAATTTTTGGGCATTTGGTCAGGGCACCTTTGAAGAAACCTCAAGGCACCCTAGTTGAAAAGGGCTGGCTTAAGGAACCCCTAGCAACCTCTGGAGGAACCCTGGTTAAGAAAGGCTGAAGTAGGGGATGTTATATCTTATCATTTGGCGGCACTTAGGTAATCCTTAAAGTGGTTTTAAAGGTTCGAATTTTAAAAATCAAAACAAAAAAACAAACACTCACTACTTTACCTGCTCTGTGCAATTGTTTTGCACAAAGCAGCCCTGATCCTATTGTTTTTGGGTCCCCTGCCTCCTGACGAGTGCCCCCAGTAGCAAGCCGCTTGCTATGAGAGCACTTGAGCAGGCTCGCTCCTGAGCCGCGCTCCTGTAAATGGTCAATGCCCATTCACACACAGAGCGTGAATTGGCCCCACCTCTGCTCTCTCTTCATTGGCTCACTGGCTGTGATTGAAAGCATAAGGAGCCAATGGTTTCCACTGCTGTGCGAGCCAATGAGGAGACAGAGACCCAGGAAATCTGCTGCTCTCATGCACATTGCTGGATCTCTCAGGTAAGTATAAAGGGGGGCTGCGCCCAGAAGGTTTTTTACCATAATACATAGAATGCATTAAGGTAAAAAAAAAACTTCTGCCTTTAGAACCACTTTAAACCTTTGATTATTTCTTCTACACAAACCTCAGATAATACCTGGGAGAGCTACTTCAGCTGTGCTCAGATGACTATAGGCAGACCCAGTGCTATGCAGCGAGCTATACACTGCCCCAGTTTGATAGCAATAGCACTGATTCAGTGACATATCCTCAAAGAGTGAAATGTGTGTGGTACACACAGGCCCCAAGGAGGGGCGGGGTTTAAACTAAATATTGGGCATGGCTTAAAGGATCCCTCCTTACATCAGGTGCCCCTAGTACAGTCCCTCCTGCATGATTTGATCTCCGCCGCCATTACAAAAGTCCAGCTCTCATGGACTCGCCGAGGGGAAGAAACAAGAGGCGGGGCCGGGTGGCTGCAAATAGAAATGGATTGAACGAAAAAATTCGTACATTCGTAACTTTTTTTTTCTGCAATATAGATTACGAATCTACGAATGTTACGCCAACCCCCTTCCCTGTGGCCTTTCCCACAACAGGTCATAGACCTGGGCTGGGGGGTTGGCGGCAGGTCAATTTCTATTGGCAGGTCTCTTTCCCCATGTGTTTAGTGGAGAGGCCTCTGATCCGTGCAACTAACCGGATTCAGTGTACAAGCGATTGGTCTACTTGTACACTGAAGAGAGAAGTCGGTTAGCTGCATGGATCGGAGGCCCCTCCCCTCTCCACTGAACACACGGGGAAAGAGACCTGCTAGCCAGAATCAGATCTTACGATCATGTTTTCCTAGCCAGAAGCTGTGGCGGCCTTTGCCAAAAAAAGTCCCGGTGCCCGGGTCAAAAGCAAAATATCTGGATTTTGATCGGGACGCACTCAGATCGGGACGAGGGTTAAATTTTCGGGATTGTCCCCGGAAAATCAGGACTGTTAGCAACTCATGATCTTGCACACAGGCCCACTGCTTTCAGAAAAACACCCCTGCACTGATTGTTAGCATAACAATAATGAAGTAGTACAGGATATCATGTAACTCAGCTGGATTGTTGCATGAAAAAAATATTCTTATTTCATAATGGGACAAACTGGAAATGATTTGCAAGAAAAGTGAAAGCAGTATCTAGTGTTCAGTGAAACATCCATCACTAACAAATTAGTACATGCACAGACTGTGGCTCACTAATAAGACAAATAAGTAACATGCCTTTACCAAGCCTGCCAACATTCCAATTTACATTCACACTAAGCTCTGTCATGTATGCAGTATCTAGGTACAGAGCAATGATGACGAGAGCTTCAGTCCTTTGCAGGTTCTGGCCAGATTTCTTCAAAAGGATTAGAAAATGTAAATAAAGGGTGACAAAACCTCTGATTGCTCAGCAAAGGCAAAATATATTTAAAAAAGCAAAAGTAATTGCTGCTAAGGCTCCATTCACACTACTGCGTAGAGAGATTGACTTCTGTACCAGCCAGTCGAATTTGGCCACTGCTAAACTGGCCACATTCAATCCATCTATGGTCCGCTTAATGTACCTCTGTATTCATTAGCCACTTCAGCCCCGGAAGATTTTACCCCCTTCCTGACCAGAGCACTTTTTGCGATTCGGCACTGTGTCGCTTTAACTGACAATTGCGCGGCTGTGCGACGTTACACCAAAACAAAATTGACGTCCTTTTTTTCCAACAAATAGAGCTTTCTTTTGGTGGTATTTGATCACCTCTGCATTTTTAATTTTTTGCGCTATAAACAAGTAAAGAGCATAAATTTTGAAAAAAAAAAAGCAATATTTTTTACTTTTTGCTATAATAAATATCCCCAAAAAATATATTAAAAATGATTTTTTTTCCTCAGTTTAGGCCGATATGTATTATTTTACACATTTTTGTTAAAAAAAATATTGATTGGTTTGCGCAAAAGTTATAGCGTCTGCAAAATAGGGGATAGCTTTAAGGCATTGTTATTATAATTTCCTTTATTAGTAATGGCGGCAATCTGCGATTTTTATTGTGACTGCAACATTATGGCGGACACATCAGACACTTTTGACACTATTTTGGGACCATTGTCATTTATACAGCGATCAGTGCTATAAAAATGCACTGATTACTGTGTAAATGACACTGGCAGGGAAGGGGTTAAACACTAGGGGGCGATCAAGGGGTTTAAGTGTATCCTAGGGAGTGATTCTAACTATGGGGGGGGGGGGGGGGTTGGGCTACCACTGACATGACAGCGATCACTGCTCCTGATGACAGGGAGCAGTAGATCCCTGTCATGTAACTAGGCAGCATGGGGAAATGCCTTGTTTACATAGGCAACTCCCCATTCTGCGGCTCCGTGACACGATCGCGGGACACCGGCAGCTCACTAGCCCCGCCAATTAAAGGGGATGTATAGGTACGCCCATTTCCCACCGCTGCCGACGTATATAACCGTGTAGCGGTCAGCAAATGGTTAATACATCAATAAATGCAATTTTATTTTAAATGCAAGCAGTGTAAGTAGCTGATTTTGACCTTTTATAGTCTACTGTATCGTATGTACAACCGAGCTCTGAAAGCAGCAGGATGAAGCAGCACATAAACCAAGTGTACTGTAGTGCAAGGGGCATGCTGATAGAGCAAACCATAAGCTCACCAATGCGCTGCTTCTCCGTTTGTGGTCTAATCGCACAATCACAGGGTAAGGGTGGTTGAGGACCTGCAAAAGATAATTGAACTGCAGCAGAGAAAGATTGGGTCCCCTCCCCTTCTAGGCAGGCTGTGCTGCTACAAATCTGTGTACATTTTAGGACTGGATTGACAGAAATACATCTAATTTGTCAGGTAAAACACCTCTCATACATGTATTTAATTTGTGTGTTTAGATGTCTGCTTGAAGTTCAGCTTTAACCGCTTTCCGACCGCCTCACGCAGATATACTGTGGCAGAAGGGCGCGTACAGGCAGAATCACGTACCTGTACGTTTAAGAGGCGGCTTGCAGGTGCGCGCCGCCGGGATATGGGAGCTTCGTGAGTGTGATCGCGGGTGGGAGAGGGGTGGACTCAATGTCCGCAGTGTTACCCGCGATCGTCTCATGGAGAGGAAGAACGGGGACTTGCTAATGTAAACAAGATCGTCCTAGTGACACTGTCACTGATCACCGCTCCCTGTAATCGGGAGCGGTGATCAGTGTTGTGTCACACACAGCCCCTCCCCCCCACAGTTAGAATCACTCTCTAGGACACACTTAACCCCTACAGAGCCACCTAGTGGTTAACCTCCCTGGCAGTATGATTATTTCAGATTTTTGATGCTGAAAGCAGTACAATTATTTTGCATGGAAATTTGGCGTTTTATATTGTAGGCCTGTAATTCTTAGGAATAACTTAAATCTGCCCAAACAAGATTCTAGTAGACAGCCCGGGTATGATAAAGTTTGAAAAACAAAATCATGAATTATAATATAATATATAACTATAATTATAACAAATAATAATAATAAAAATGATTCAATAATGTAATCAAATCAATAACACAGACATTTGCTGAGTTGCAGAATTGTCGCTGTCGTTACTTTCAGTGTTTGATGACGGATTTCCCCAAAAATCACTATCCCTCAATTCTGCAAGTGATTCTAATTTATTATCGCTGTTTTCTAGCTGGTCTAAAACCACTTTGGATGTAAAGAGACGGCTTTGGTTGCTATGGACAATCTCCAGTTTCCAGGCAGAAAGAGCAGTATTTATAATATAAAACTGCATGCAGTGCACTGGACAAACCACTAGGGACAAAAGGGATGTGAAATAATTAGATACAGTAATGTAATCTGTAAGTCCGGTCATGTGTACGCGGCATTAGACCACTTTATATGTACAAACTGTTGTAAATACCTATTGTGCTGTTGCATTATGTTTGTGTGACAGTGCAAATACTGTAATTACTATTTTATACCAGTTTCAGTAAAAATACGTTCCTGGTTAAGTACAATCGGTGTGGAGTGTTGTTCCTTTTCCAGCAGGTGGAACATCGGATACCCAGGTAATAATAAAGGTATACTATTGTTATATTGCACATTGTGGGGTTACCCTTTACTATTAGCTTCACACCAACATTGCACCACAGCTGTGTCAAGGGGATTGAGCCAAGTCAGTGGGGGCTTAATAGCACAGTGCAGGCCCAATCAAATTCAGCAGCTCCGGTCAGTTAGGGTTGCCACCTTTTCTTCAAGCCAAACCCGAACACTTTTGCTTGTGGCACAGGGCAATTCATTTTTTATTTTTTTTGCAGTAAACACTACAGGATTATAAAAAAACCTGGGAAACGTTTGGGTGCCCCAAGGAGGGTAGTAATGTAGCGCACAGAGCGCACCAGTGGGTGTGGCCAAATTGCTCTTGCTGACATCATCACCCCACCCTTCAGTGATGCCAAACCTGCCCCCAAACAGCCACCAGCAGCAGCAACAGATTTGTGTATGACTATCTTGGTTACTTGGGTAGCCACATTCTGGTCTGAATTATGTGTCCAGGTTTCAGGTGGACTGAAACCCGGACACATGATTCAAAACCCGAACTGTCTGGGTGAATCCTGGACAGGTGGCAACCCTAGGGTCAGTGCTACATGTATAAAAAACAAAAGCTTTGTCTGTAGATACATTTAAAATCTAAACCTGCATCTAAGTGAATATTGGATGATTTAAAATGTTATATATAAAGCTGTTAAAGCAACATGGATGTTAGGAAATAAATCAACCAACAATTGATTCTCATCCATGTGGCTGAAGTACAGGCATGCACCTTCTTTGTGCTCACCCTTGTGCTCAGTAGACTTCTATAGTGTTGCTGTCATATCAGGGAATTGAGTTAAAGTAGAACTATAGGCAATTTCTTTTTTTTCTTTTTGGATAGAGTAATGGAGGGTTATAACCCCTATCCATTTATTTTTTGCCATATGTGTCCCATTGAGGAGATTTACCTTCACTTCCTGTCCCATAGCCAAAACAGGCTGAGATAAAATCCCTGGAAATTATGAGAATTCCTTGTGGACCCCCAGGTCACCAGAACTAGTGTCCCTATTGGAAGATTTCCCCTCTATTACTTTTCTGGGGACAACCCAAAATTTGGAATTTTCTTTTACTTTCACTTTCGATGATGAAACAGGACAAGTAGAGAGGGTGAATCTCCCTAACTGTGGGGAGAGGTAGCAATAAAAACCTAATAGGTGTTTTGATCCCTCTCCACTCTATCGAAAACTAAAAAAAAAATAAGTTTTATCTTTCAATATACTTTAATTCAACTTGTCTGATAAACTTTTCCAAAGCTAACGCAAGGTGTAGCATTTCTCCAAATTCTCTTTTTATATTTTTGTGGTATTTTAGGAAGCAAAGAACGTTTGTCATCTTAGCTGTGTGGTTCTATTTGTGTTTTCAAGAATAGAGCATATTATATTAGTCACATGCTTAAAGTTGTTCTAAAGCCTAAATGTTTAGCCTGCCCGCTATATATAGCAATATGACGTTGGGAAAGTGGTTCTGTTATCCTGACAGGACGTCATATGACGTCATCGGGATAACAAGCCACCGCGCACCCGCGGGGGAGTGCAGCACGGCGATCGCTGTTGTGGTGTGTCAGTCTGACACACCGCAACTCCGATTTAGGTAATGAGTCTCTGATGGAGACTCTTTACCACGTGATCAGCTGTGTCCAATCACGGCTGATCACGATTTAAACAGGAAGAGCCGTGTATCGGCTATTCCTCACTCGCGTCTGACAGACGCAAGTAGAGGAGAGCCAATTTGCTGCTTTCCTGACAGGGGGGGCTGTGCTGATTGATTATTAGCGTAGCCCCCCCCGAGGATGTCCACCCAGGACCACCATGGATGCCACCAGGGATGGCCACCACTGATGACCACCAGGTATGCCACCCATGGCTACCAGGGATGCCAATGTGTGCCCACATATGATGCCAATGTGTGACCACATATGATGCCAATCAGTGCAGACTTTCAGTGCCCATCAGTGCCGCTTATGAGTGCCCATCAGTGCCACCTATGAGTGCCCATCAGTGCTGCATATCAGTGCCCCCTTTCAGTGCCCATCAGTGTTGTATATCAGTGCCACCTCACTGGTGCCACCTCATCAGTGCCCATCAGTACCGCCTTATCAGTGCCCGTCAGTGAAGGAGAAAACGTACTTATTTACTACATTTTATAACAGAAACAAAGAAAAACGTTTTAGCAAAAAATAAAAACCCCAGAGGTGATGAAATACCACCAAAGCTCGATTTGTGGGAACAAAATAATAAAAATGTTGTTTGGGTACCGTGTTGTATGACCGCGCAATTGTCATTTAAAAAGCGACAGCCAAAACAATTGGCTTGGGCAGGAAGGGGGGAAAGTGTCTGGTATTGAAGTGGTTAAACAAAATGTTTAGTTAGCAGTATGCCCCCTTACCGCCCCCCCTCCTTATTCTTACCTGAGCCCTCGCTCGATCCAGTGTTGTGCCTGTTTGTAGCGGCTCTTTCCCCTTTCCCTGCTCCCACAGGCTTTCTGTCTCTCAAAACCTGTGACAAGGGGGCAGGGCCGAGACACGCTGCCTGTGTCTATAGACGCAGGCAGTGCAGCTCAGGATTGAGCCTGCAGGTATGCCATGATATAAAGTGGTTTCCTATGAAGGCACACCAAGAAGAGAAGAATCCAGGAGTGCCGGCGGGAACCTGAAAAGAGGAGGATGCGATTCCATTTGTAAAAATGAAAACACAACAGCCAATTACATTGTGCTTGTGTTAATACAATTACAAGTATAGTATGTCTATCAAACAACCCTTTATTTCAACGCATTTTGTGGTCTACTGCCAATTCTTCAGAACCTGGTCCTTGATATTGTATGTGTACAAATTTTGTTGGTTTATTTGTAATATATATACTGTGGCAGTAGGACCCTGTGCTACCTGGAAGATTGCTGGTTTATGCCAGATTGTGGAGGGAAAGGCACGCTGATTGCACAGCTGTGTGCTGGGCTATTTAGTTTTGACCTTTCTATGGCTCAGGGTTCCACCCAACAGACAGGAAGTCTGTGCATGGGAGTCAGGTGGACTCCCATTCCTTTGAGAGGAGTCAGAGGCTGCATGGGGCAGCCAGAGTATGCATGTCTGCAGGAGGCAGACGTACTTGGTGAGAGAGCAGCAAGGCGCTGATCAGGAGTGAGCTAGGAGAAAGCTTAACTCTAGGAAACTCTTTTGGGTCTGAGGAGCAGACCTAAGGCCTAGGCTAAAGGCCTCAATCACCCGTATGGGAAGAATGTAAGCCAGGAGGCTAAAGTATTAAGTGTGCAAGATACAGTAATGGTGGAACCCCCTGCGTGGGTACCAATGTCTTTGTGAACTTTTCCGTGCTTTTAAATAAAAGTGGGCTACCAGGCCCTTAAAAATACAGTTTTGTACTGGCGTACTCACTGGAAAACGCACCTACCGTTTGAGTCTGATAACCCCAATCTTACAATACATACTGTATGATACCACAAATATTCTCCAAAAATCATCACAGTGACAGTATATACAGTACATAAGATGAATAAAAAACCCACATGCACAACCAGTGCACAAATATAAGCCAGTAGCTAAAGCACAGCATTAAGCGGTTGGCCTGCATGATGGGGTTTGTCCTAAAAGGCTACAGTAAGGTGGGGGTTGTGAAAAATAAGTGCAGCTAATAGGAGGAATTATAATTAAGGAGGGATTAGAGGAGCATTACCCCATTGGAGGATAGTAGGGTGTGGCAGGGTGTGGCTGGATTGTCCTAAGGGGGTGCTAGGTGGGGTGGTGTGCTTCTAACATCACTTGGCTTTTGGACAGCAACAGGCAAGATTCTCTACATCCTGCAGTGCTAATATCTAGGGATGGAGGATCTCGAGGCTATGCTGGCCAACATTTGTGCAGCGGCGGTTGCCAATGGGCTGCATGCTCAGCTTGCTGGGCTATTGCCAGGGCCGGGACAGGTGACTGCAGAACCTGCTCCTGAACTTCTACGCCCTAGGAGGTCACGGACCCTGAGGGGTTGTCGCCATGCTGGGAGCCCAGTTATGGACCCTTCAGCTTCCGCAGCCAAGAGAATGCCTTCTCGATCGGCTGGGGGGGCTGGGAGGAATCCCCTTCCTAGGCGTGCCCCCGGGGGGGAAGCGCAGGTCCTCTGCTCACTCCCACCCCCCCTCTTCTGATGTGCAGAACCACGTGGTCATCTCGGCGGGTCCCCTGCCCACCGCTAGAGTGGCCCTGTGAGGGAGAGTCAGATCGCACAGTCACATCGCCCAGGGGGGCTCTGTTGCAGTTCAGGGAAAGGCTAATTCTCTGAGGGGAGGCTCTGGGACAGTTCAGAGTCAGGCTTCTAGTAGGCTTTTAGTACAGTGCAGAGCCAGGCTTCGGGGGGCTCGGTAGCAGAGGTACCTCAGCAGGTTGTGCCGGTGGCGGCAGCCGCGGGGGGTAGTGTCACCAGCTTCCTGCAGGCATTTATGGCAGGGTTCAGCGAGGTTATGGCTAGGTGCGAAACTGGTGCAGGTCCTGTGGGGGAGGGGGGGTTTCCCCGGCATCTGCGCTGGCCACAGTGGCACAATCTGGGATGGCAGCCAGCCTGGGCTCGCCAGTGGCCCCTGCAGGGCAGGAAGGCGAGGTCCTGGCGGTGTCGTTTGCTCCGTCGGGGATGGGCAGCAAGGAGGGGCAACGGCTTCCGAGGAGGCTCCGTCGCAGGCTCTGGACAAGATGGCTGATGGGAGCAAGAAGGCGATGGGGGACGCGGAGGGTGTGCGTTTGGCGGATGTGGCAAAATGCAAAGTTTTCGAGGAACCACTGAGAGCTCATTTGAAACCGGAGGTGCGAGAAAGGACTTGGAAGGGTGAGTATGTGGAGATATTTTCCCTTTTGCCCCTGGAAAAATTCAACCTGGATAAGGTCAAGCTGGACGAGAGTAAGAAAGAAGAGGAGGAAAAGCGGCATTATCGGCTTATTCACAGAACTTTTGTTAATTGGCTCCAAGCGTTTAATATACTTGCTAGTGTGATTGGCGCTCATCGCTTTTTTGCTATGCGGACGCGATTGGTGAGGCCCAGAGGGTATATGGGGGTGTGCCCTGGTTGCGTTATGATGAACAATTCAGGCAGCGGAAGATGCTCAGGTCATCGATTAGGTGGGACCACAAGGACATCAGTTTGTGGATGAAGTTGATGACTCAGGCGTGGGCCACTAACACCCCCTTTCAAGGGGGGGGCTGGTGGTGGTGCAGGAACCTTGTCACCATCGGCCGGAAAGCGTAAGGGTTTCTGTTGGCAGTTCAATGAGGGGAACTGCAGATTCGGGGGTATCCTGTCGTTTCCACCACCAATGCTCCGGCTGCGGACTCCAGTGAGGGTGGAAAAGTTGTCTCCATTCCTAAGTAGGTATCCTGACCGGGCAGCGGCACGTCTTCTTTTACAGGGTTTTTTGTCAGGGTTTGTGATCCCTTGCACCTTGGCCAGTGTTTCTCCTGTCCCCAATAATTTGATGTCTGCAAGATGTCGGTGGTGTCTGCGAAACTGGCTAAGGAAGTGGCTTTGTGTAGGATGGTGGGCCCTTTCAATGCACCCCCATTGGACGAGCTGGTTATCTCTCCGTTGGGGGTGGTTCCCAAGAAGGAACCCAATTCCTCCCGATTGATCCCCCATCTTTCCTATCCAAAAGGCTTTTCTGTCAATGCTGCCATTGACCGAGAGTTTTGTGCTGTCTCCTACTCATCCTTTGACAAGGTTTTTTCATGGGTTCGTAAGTTCGGCAAAGGGGCTCTCATTGAGTCAGCTTTCTGCCTTCTTCCGGTGCATCCTAGCAGCTTCCGCCTGTTGGGCTGCATGTGGAGGGTCATTATTTTGTGGATCTCTGCTTGCCCATGGGATATGCCATTTCCTGTTTCTTGTTCAAAGCTTTCAGCTCGTTTTTGGAATGAGTGCTGAGGGTCGTGTCGGGCTTTCATTCCATAATTCACTACCTAGGCGATTTTTTGGTGATCGGCCCTTCGACATGCAGGGTTTGCCTTTCTCTGTTGGCCACCTTGCAGTATGTCTTTGAGTCGTTCGGTGTGTCACTGGCGAAAGAGAAGACTGAAGGACCGGTCACTATGCTAAAATTCATGGGGAATCGTGATCGACACGGTGCTGATGGAATGGCGGCTCCCCCTTGACAAGTTGGAAGATCTGTCCATTGCCCTTGGCAGCAATAAGATTCAGTTGTGTTTCCTGCAGTCCTTGCTGGGCAAGCTGAATTTTGCGTGCCGCATTATGCCCATGGGCAGGATTTTATGCAGACGGTTGGCTGCGGCCATATCGGGGGTCAGGGCATTGCATCATTATGTGCGTTTATCTAAGGCGCACAAGGACGACTTGCGGGTATGGCAGCTGTTCCTGGAACAGTTTAATGGGAGGTCCTTGTGGTGGACGAGATGGTTTCTATGTGCGACTGTACGAGAAGGTATGGGGGGAGTGGCTTGCACTGGAGAAGGAGGTAGGTGGGTGTTCTAGTGACGGCGAGCATTTGTGCTTGGTGCTGTAGTTCATTGGCAGGAATGCAGAGGACAGGGTATCTACCTCCAAGTTGGGTCAAAAAATGACTGGCTTGGGCTTTTGGTTTCAGATGTCAGGGGTCGGGGATGTCACTAAGCATGCGTTGGTGAAGAGGGTTTTAAAAGGCTACAGATGGGGCAAGACTATGCAGGATGCTCGCCGCACGGTCTCCTTCAGCATGCTGGGCACTCTCATGGGTACCTTGGGTAAGGTTTGCTCATCGGCTTACGAGGCTGCACTTTTTAACACAGCATTTATATTGTCATTTTTTGTGGCTTTTAGAATTAGCGAGTTAGTGTGCAGGTCAAAACGTGGAGGTGGTGGGTTGGATCTGACTGATGTGGTGCAACAGGTTGAGGTGCTTTCACTTTTCATTAACAGGTCAAAAACTGACCAATGTGGTAAGGGTGCGTGGGTTACTTTGGGAGTCGTCCGGGTCTCGCCGGTGTTCCCGATGTGGGCGGTTCAGGAGTGGTTCGAAATCAGGGGCTCGGAACCTGGGCCTTTCCTAATACATCAGGACAGGTCCACCTTGTCTAGATTCCAGTTTGCGTCAGTTTTTCAGAAGAGTCTCCGGGCTGCGGGTTTCCCTACACAGGACTACTCCTCCCATTCATTTAGAATCGGAGTGGCCACGGAAGCGGCCCGCTGGGGCCTGGAGGACGAGCTGGTACGTCGACTTGGGTGGGAGTCGCAACGTTTCAGGTTATACGTGCGACCCCCACCTGTTGTAAGTGGTAGTTGGAGTCCTGGGCAGGAATACTCACAGAGCGAGGCGGGGCTGGGTTGTGGTGTTTTGTCCGTTTTATGTTTCTTGGTGTTTTGTGTTAGGCTGCTTCTTTTGGTGTCTATATTGCACTAGTTTTTAATGGGGGTTCGTGTTGTTTTTATGTTTTTGTCTTGTTTTGCAGGTCCTGAATGTTTGGTGTGGATCCTGGGCTATTCTTATGTGTTCTGGAGGGCTAAGAGAGCTGAGGTTAGGCAGAGGGTCGGCAGTAGACATGTGCGATTCGTTTCGTACGAATTCGTAATTCGTACGAATTTTTCGAAATTCGTACGAATTTACAAATCTGTAGTACGAATTTTTTTTTTTACGAATTCCGTACGGAATACGAAATTCCGTTTACGAATTTCGTCGCCGAATGATTCGAATGAATTCGAATGAATTCGAATGGATTCGAATGAATTCGAATGACAAAGTGTCATTTTTGCAGGAAAAATTCCGTTTACGAATTTCAGCTCCAAATTATTCGAATCCAACTACCAATATCAAATTTCAACTAATTCAAACGAAATTATTATAGCAGATATAACGAATGAATTCGAATGCATTCGAATGTATTCAAATGCATTCGAATGAATTCGAATGACAAAGTGTCATTTTTGCAGAAAAAAAAGCTATTTAAAAAACAGTCATTCATTGATATAAAAAAAAAAAAAAAGCGTAGGGGTCCCCCCAAATTCAATAACCAGGCCCTTCAGGTCTGGTATGGATATTAAGGGGGACCCCAGCCAAAAAAAAAAATAAAAAATGGCGTTGGGTACCCCCAAATATCCATACCAGACCCTTCAGGTCTGGGATGGATTTTAAGGGGAACCCCGGCCAAAAAAAAAAAAAAAAAATGGCGTGGGGGTCCCCCTCAAAATCCATACCAGACCCTTTATCCGAGCACGCAACCTGGCAGGCCGCAGGAAAGGAGGGGGGACGAGAGCGGCCCCCCTCCCGCCTGAACCGTACCAGGCCACATGCCCTCAACATTGGGAGGGTGCTTTGGGGTCCCCCCCAAAGCACCTTGTCCCCATGTTGATGAGGACAAGGGCCTCATCCCCACAACTGTGCCCGGTGGTTGTGGGGGTCTGCGGGCGGGGGGCTTATCGGAATCTGGAAGCCCCCTTTAACAAGGGGACCCCCAGATCCCGGCCCCCCCCCCCCCTGTGTGAAATGGTAAGGGGGTACAAAAGTACCCCTACCATTTCACCAAAAAAGGTGACAAAATGGTAAAAATGACAGGAGACGGTCTTTGACAATTCCTTTATTAAAATCTTCTTTCTTCTTTCTTCTGGTCTCCTTTCTTCATCTTCTCCTTCCGGCATCTTCTTCCATCGTCTTCTTCCTTCGATTCGCTTCTTCTTCCTCCGGTCTTCTCGTCCTTCTCGTCCGGCGTCGTCCTTCTCGTCCGGCATCGTCGTCTCTTCTCGCAGGCCGCTCCTCGCAATGGGAGGCTCCCGCTCTGTGAGGCTCCGCTCCGGGTGACAGGTCTTTTATAACGAAGGCACCTGGTGACCCCGCCCCCTCTGACGCACGGGGACGTCATGTGGAATTCCCTATGGCTTTCCCCATGACGCAGACCCCCACAACCACCGGCCAGGGTTGTGGGGATGAGGCCCTTGTCCTCATCAACATGGGGACAAGGTGCTTTGGGGGGGACCCCAAAGCACCCTCCCAATGTTGAGGGCATGTGGCCTGGTACGGTTCAGGCGAGAGGGGGGGCCGCTCTCGTCCCCCCTCCTTTCCTGCGGCCTGCCAGGTTGCGTGCTCGGATAAGGGTCTGGTATGGATTTTATGGGGGACCCCACG
Source organism: Lithobates sylvaticus (assembly GCA_028564925.1). Taxonomy (NCBI): domain Eukaryota; kingdom Metazoa; phylum Chordata; class Amphibia; order Anura; family Ranidae; genus Lithobates; species Lithobates sylvaticus. The sequence goes on along the minus strand of CM053030.1, from coordinate 126,082,986 downwards.
CCATTTTTTTTGGCTAGGGTTCCCCTTAAAATCCATCCCAGACCTCAAGGGTCTGGTATGGATTTTGAGGGGGACCCTACGCCATTTTTTTTTTTTTTTTTGGCTGGGGTCCCCCTTAATATCCATCCCAGACCTGAAGGGCCTGGTTATTGAATTTGGGGGGACCCCTACGCTTTTTTTTTATCAATGACTTCAATGAATGACAGTTCTCTGTATTACGGATCCAACAATTCATTTGCCGGCAATAGCTGCGACTCGTGATTTTAAATAGTTTTTTTTTCCTGCAAAAATGACACTGCAGGAACAGTTCTCTATATTAGATATACTGAATCTCGAATCATTCGAAGCATTCGTTATATCCGCTATTATAATTTCTTTCATGTTAGTTGAAATTACATATTTGTTAGTTACAATACAACATTCGAATTGTTCTCTGTATTACGGGAATCGGCAATTAGCCGCGAGTGATTTTAAATGTCTTTTTTTCCTGCAAAAATGACACATTGTACAGAGAGAGTTCTAAACACGGGAAACATGCCCCCTTCTATATACTATATACTCTATAGTATGCCTATGAAGGGGGTCATGTTTCCTGTGTTTTTCTTCTTTCTTCTGCTCTTCCTTCTTCCTTTCTTCATCTTCTCCTTCCGTCATCTTCTTCCATCGTCTTCTTCCTTCGATTCGCTTCTTCTTCCTCCGGTCTTCTCGTCCTTCTCGTCCGGCATCGTCGTCTCTTCTCGCAGGCCGCTCCTCGCAATGGGAGGCTCCCGCTCTGTGAGGCTCCGCTCCGGGTGACAGGTCTTGTATAACGAAGGCACCTGGTGACCCCGCCCCCCTCTGACGTCATGGGGAAAGCCATAGGGAATTCCACATGACGTCCCCGTGCGTCAGAGGGGGCGGGGTCACCAGGTGCCTTCGTTATAAAAGACCTGTCAGCGGAGCGGAGCCTCACAGAGCGGGAGCCTCCCATTGCGAGGAGCGGCCTGCGAGAAGAGACGACGATGCCGGACGAGAAGGACGAGAAGACCGGAGGAAGAAGAAGCGAATCGAAGGAAGAAGACGATGGAAGAAGATGACGGAAGGAGAAGATGAAGAAAGGAAGAAGGAAGAGCAGAAGAAAGAAGAAAGAAGATTTTAATAAAGGAATTGTCAAAGACCGTCTCCTGTCATTTTTACCATTTTTGCCACTTTTTTGGTGAAATGGTAGGGGTACTTTTGTACCCCCTTACCATTTCACACAGGGGGGGGGGGCCGGGATCTGGGGGTCCCCTTGTTAAAGGGGGCTTCCAGATTCCGATAAGCCCCCCGCCCGCAGACCCCCACAACCACCGGCCAGGGTTGTGGGGATGAGGCCCTTGTCCTCATCAACATGGGGACAAGGTGCTTTGGGGGGGACCCCAAAGCACCCTCCCAATGTTGAGGGCATGTGGCCTGGTACGGTTCAGGCGGGAGGGGGGGCCGCTCTCGTCCCCCCCTCCTTTCCTGCGGCCTGCCAGGTTGCGTGCTCGGATAAAGGGTCTGGTATGGATTTTGAGGGGGACCCCACGCCATTTTTTTATTTTTATTTTTGGCCGGGGTTCCCCTTAAAATCCATCCCAGACCTGAAGGGTCTGGTATGGATATTTGGGGGGGCCCCCACGCCATTTTTTTTTTTTTTTTTTTTGGCTGGGGTCCCCCTTAATATCCATACCAGACCTGAAGGGCCTGGTTATTGAATTTGGGGGGACCCCTACGCTTTTTTTTTTTCTGCAAAAATGACACTTTGTCATTCGAATTCATTCGTTATATCTGCTATAATAATTTCGTTCAAATTAGTTGAAATTCGATATTGGTAGTTGGATTTACTAACGATTCGTAACTATTCATAACGATTCGTAACGATTCGTAACTATTTATAACGATTCGTAACGATTCGTAACTTGAAATTGAAATTCGATATTTGTAGTTGGATTCGAATTGTTCTCTGTGTTATGAGAACCAACAATGCATTAGCCGCGTTAACGATTCGTAACGATTCGTAACTTTACTAACGATTCGTAAAAAAAATTACGATTCGTCCGAATTTCGTATTTCGTACGAATTCGAACGGAATTTCGTACACGAATTACGAATTACGAATTTTTTTATATACGAAACGGGACGAAACGAAACGAAACAAATTTTTTTACAGTTCCCATGTCTAGTCGGCAGTTGGGCTTCCTGAGGGACCAGGTCAGGATCAGGTGGATTGGGGTCCCGGGTATGTTGTGGTCCAGGGTTCTCCCAGAAGTGCACCACTACGCCAGGCTTGATAGGCCCCCTGAAGTTCTTATACTGCACATGGGGGGAAATGATTTGGGGCTCCGGGCCTCCAGGGAGTTATGCAGGGACATAAAATATGATTTGCTATGATTGCGGACCCTGTTCCCAGGCACCATTGTGGTATGGTCAGACATGGTGGCTAGGATCTCCTGTCGTTTAACGGTTTCAGTGGAGCGAGTTAATAAGGCCAGGATAAAAATTAATAACGCGGTAGCAAAATTCTTTGTCCGCAACGGAGGTTTGGCGATCTGTCACTGGGAGTTGGAGAAGGAACCGTGGCTGTTCTTGAGAGGAGATGGGGTTCATTTAAGTGCGGTGGGGATTGACCTTTGTTTTTTGGGCCTGCAGGATGGTATTCAGCGAGCCCTGTGGGTGTGGCGGGCTGCCCAGGCATAAGGATTCACACCAGGCATCTATGGCAGAGGTCGTGGGGTTTTTGAAGGCAGGGATGGTGAAGTTCTTTGGAGAACGATGGGTTGGGTCCATCTCTGGTACGGGTGTACCTGCCCTAATTACCAAACAATTGTCCCAGAGCTGGCGTAAGTTGCGGCTGGGGGCTGTGGAAAGGCAAGGTGGTGCCAGATACAGATAGTTGATCAGTCAAGGGTGCCTTCAAAAATCCTATGCAGTTTACATTTCAGTCAGATAGGTTATGATATGTTTTTTGTTGTGTATTACCATTTTCTTATTATGTTTAGAATGTTTATTATTGTTGGTTGGTGTAATAAAAGGCTGCTATGGCCATTTAGACCCAAAACAAGTTGTCTGGCTTAATTATTGGTTTAAGGTAAGGTGGTATTTGGGTATTTGGGTAAGTGGCATACAGCCTAAACTTGGGCAATACCCCAGGCATGAGTGGAAAAAACAACTATTCAACATATACCTGTAAATGTGTGTAGCAAACACGTGAAAAACGCATACAAATATCATTAACAAACATGCACGTACATATAATCCACATATGTTTAGTGCAAACTATAGTCCTTTAAATTAAAAAGTTCCAGATTTATTGTCCATGCAGTCATAAGTGCTACACACATTTACTGAATATGAAAAAAAAAACAACCTTCTAAGAAGGAAAGGGGGAAAGATGAGGCCACATACCTCAGGGATTTTTTGTTGGCGGTATCTAGGTAGGTATATATAGAAAAAAGTTTAGAGATGTATATAAAAAAATAGAATTTTATTTTCCCATTAGGGTGAAAGACAAAAAGGACACAAATAATACATCCATATTTTACAGATATATTTGTTACATCAGATAAAAGTGTGGAGCTTCGCCATACTCGACATGTTTCACTCTGTGGAGTTTCTTCAGGAGTTTTATAGGTTAAGCTCAGAAATGCTGAAATAACAAAATCGCATGAGAAACGCATCCTTTTTCTAAAGCAATGTACAAATTAAATGTACATGGTCATACAGTATTTAGAGCAATAGGCTCGCTAACATGTTATACATCTAGATAAATGAGCAATTGAGTACAAAGTTGTAAATGCAGTATGAAAGACAAAGGGGCATGGAAAAGGGAGGGAGGAGTTTAGACAGTGAAACCAGGCAGAAACTTACCAAAGAGTACTTGGATTTAATTGAGAAAATATATCTGCATAGAAAAAATTTGTTTTGTTATAAAAGCAAAACTAAATTTCAGAGAGAGATGAAGTCGCCTCCAAAGTGCCAAACAAAGCAGCAATATGTCGCTTGCAGAGAGTCACGCTGCAAATTTGAAAGAGATAGGTAGTACTGTTAATCGGGGAGTCCTAGTAATGGGTTCAGGATAATAAAAGTTTAGGAAGACATGAATTAATTAATTGGTACCTGATAGTCATAAAGGAGTACGCTGGTAATGAACTGAGCTTTAAAGGTACAGTTCTGGTATGCAATGTTCAGTTATTGCATGGTATCCAAAAATTGGGCGATTATCCTAGGATTAACCTGCAATACACCAGGGTAAGAGAAAACCCTGCGTTAATTGCCAGGTATAAATTAAATACAGTTCAGGGAAAAGGGGTCATCAGGAGTGATGATAGATATGAGAAAGCGAAGTCTTACCCCATTAGATGTTTTATGTCCAAGACGGGAAAAGCCGATTGAGTGGAGGCCGATAGAGCGCCTCGCCCTCTCGTTTAATGAGAATTCCCTGCAGAGAGAAATGAAGGCAGGGGGAAGCTGCCTTATGTAGCGGCTCTCCGACCCGGCGGCGTCTGACATCACCGCCGGGTCGTGGGCGCCAAAACAGCCGAGACCGGCCGTGAGCGTCCGTTGGTGGATAATGCGCATGCGCCGGCGACGAACCCTGTCGCCGGCGCATGACGTCAATGGGCGCGTCGCTGACAAGCGGCACGCCGGCGGCCATCTTGGTGTGTCCAAAATTTGCCCACACCTTTGAATAGAGGGCTGTGTACAAAGCCCTCCATGTTGGCAAGGATCCCCCTAGTGGCGAGCGTAAATTGCCAACTAAGGGGAAACATTCAAGAGGGATAGGGAGGAGGACCAGGAAGCCGAGGACGGACAGGGCCAGAGTCAGCCAAATAAAGGGGGGGGGGCCCTATATAGAGGAGGCTGCAAAACTGATCTGTGTTGGTATGCCTCGAAAAGAAGACCTACCCCCCGGGGCGCCCATACAAGCGACTTGTCAAATGCGGCAGTGGGCAATTACATAGGAAGCATCTCTCTGGCAATAGATTAATTTTTAAAATATACTTTTAAAGCTACATAAGGCAGCTTCCCCCTGCCTTCATTTCTCTCTGCAGGGAATTCTCATTAAACGAGAGGGTGAGGCGCTCTATCGGCCTCCACTCAATCGGCTTTTCCCGTCTTGGACATAAAACATCTAATGGGGTAAGACTTCGCTTTCTCATATCTATCATCACTCCTGATGACCCCTTTTCCCTGAACTGTATTTAATTTATACCTGGCAATTAACGCAGGGTTTTCTCTTACCCTGGTGTATTGCAGGTTAATCCTAGGATAATCGCCCAATTTTTGGATACCATGCAATAACTGAACATTGCATACCAGAACTGTACCTTTAAAGCTCAGTTCATTACCAGCGTACTCCTTTATGACTATCAGGTACCAATTAATTAATTCATGTCTTCCTAAACTTTTATTATCCTGAACCCATTACTAGGACTCTAACATGTTAGCGAGCCTATTGCTCATTTATCTAGATGTATAACATGTTAGCGAGCCTATTGCTCTAAATACTGTATGACCATGTACATTTAATTTGTACATTGCTTTAGAAAAAGGATGCGTTTCTCATGCGATTTTGTTATTTCAGCATTTCTGAGCTTAACCTATAAAACTCCTGAAGAAACTCCACAGAGTGAAACATGTCGAGTATGGCGAAGCTCCACACTTTTATCTGATGTAACAAATATATCTGTAAAATATGGATGTATTATTTGTGTCCTTTTTGTCTTTCACCATAATGGGAAAATAAAATTCTATTTTTTTATATACATCTCTAAACTTTTTTCTATATATACCTACCTAGATACCGCCAACAAAAAATCCCTGAGGTATGTGGCCTCATCTTTCCCCCTTTCCTTCTTAGAAGGTTGTTTTTTTTTTCATTTAAATTGGGATTTTGGTATCGCTATTTGTTCAAACTTCTTCATCTAACAAATCAATTTTTGTATTTTCCGGGCGTTACCCGCCCATCACCTCACTAGATGAAGTTAGATTATTGAACCTATTGTTTATAGCTTTAGGGTACTCTTTACCACTGAGCTTCCAATCTTATACCCGTTTTTTCCACTTTATGTCTATTTATCTGTTATTTCAAATGTGTATGGCAAGTAAACTATAAATTAGAAATTTATTTTGCCCCCCCCCATTTCCCCCCTTTTTTTTTTTCCCCCCCCCACAGTGCACTTGACTTCAGCGTCCTCTGCTTTCTGAAAACAATGGCTAACTATTGTGGTCAAGCCTTTGAAGGCCTTATGGATACCATCCATAAATCTCAAAACTCAACAGGAGGTGGTCTAACCATGGATCGCTTCTTCATACGATTACAGCGAATGCTGGAAAGAAAGTCTAGGATATACTGGAACAAATGGTATTTTTCTAAATATGTAGATGATCAAATGTCTCCATGGGGTTTGAGAATTCAGATTTTCCCTACCATACAAAAATTGGAGTCTGACTTTAAAACCCAATGGGAAACAAATCTACAACAATGCTCAGTCCAAATGATGAAACTTTTGTGTCTACATTACACTAATGAACTGACCATTGTTGACAAAGAAATTGAAAAACTCTATGAAGAAAATCAGGCAATTTCCCTGGATGCTCTCTTCGCTGAACGCGAGACTGCACTCAGGGAAGGACTTGAAAAGTATGTGTCCGATCTCCTTAAAACTAAGGAAAAAAAATTTTTGCGAGACAAACTATCCTATGATAACAATCAGGCTTATAACTGGGGTTCTGTACAAAGTAGGAGACGTGTTGCCAAATCCTATAAAAAACCTGATAAAGTTCCTGAATTAACTGATTCAGATACCTCCTCTCTTTCATCCATCTCTTCCTCACAGGTACCTGATCGTCTTATGTCCACTAAGAAACCACAATCACAACACTCCCGAAAGGATGGTAATGTAAACGCACAAACAGGAAAATCTAAAAATTCTCCCACTCGGAATCGCACACCTATCAGCACTAGGGCTTCAGCGGCTAAAGCCGCTGGCAGTACCAAAACTCTCACTTCTTTTGACACTCTCACTTTTACGTCAGCTCAGTCTCTGCCTTCGGCCCCTCCCCCCTCTGGGGGACAGGCCGAAGCCACCACTGAGTCAAGTTTTCGGACAGCACCAATTTTCAATCAACCTGTATTAGATCCAAGGAAAAACTTGGAACCTACCACCACACAGATCAAACAAACGAAAATCATTTTGAAATAATTAACTTGTCCTCTTACACACTAACTGACACACAAATTTCACTTTTAAAATTGGGGCTGACTTTTTGCCCCACAAAATCTACAGATGCCTTTGAGCTAGTGAAAGATTTACATTTATTCTCGCGGAAACTAATGTTTCGGATTTTGTTTGACAAATCCAATCCACCAACTCATGCTGGTATCCCCACAAAATTGCCCATCCCTTCCCCTCCACCTCCTTCACAACAATTATCTTTAAATGACATCAAAGCTATGGAGGAGCTAATGGAGCTGTGGGATGAGGGGCACATCGACGAGGTGGACCTGGCTGAGGCTGCTGCTCTTCTCCCGGATGCCCCTCGTCTGTCTGCCCCCCCTCCCATGACCCCCATGCCACCCTCCCGTGAATAAAAATCTAAATCGACCACTTTTCCATCACTACAGGGTAATCCCAATGTGTGGGCGTTTACTCAAGTAACTAACGAAATTAGGAAAACAATTAGGAAAACAAAGTGGTTCGATCCACCCCAACCCAATCTCACTTTACAGCAAAGACAAGCATTACGTTCTTTACAACAAGAAACTAGCATAATAATTAAACCAGCTGACAAGGGGGGCAATCTTGTTATTATGGACAAATGCCAATATGAGTTGATGGTACACAATCTTTTAGAAAATCGCGATTGGTACCGTAAAATACCGGAAAGCCATGTAAACTACACTATTGGCAAATTTCGAAACCTACTAAGCTCTGCGTTCTTTCAGGACCTGATCACAAAAAAAACATATGACTTTCTCAACACTCCCTTTCCTAAAACCCCCACTCTATATGCTTTACCTAAAATCCATAAGAATGCCACTAATCCACCAGGTCGGCCGATTGTCTCTGGCAACGGATGCCTCACTGAGAACGCCAGTGCCCTGGTGGATGACTTCCTTTGCCCCCATGTAGAGGGCTTAGTTTCGTATCTTCAAGACACCAGGGACCTTTTAAGGGTTCTGGATGGTGTCTCGATACCCCCTAATTCCTGGCTCGTTGCTCTCGATGTTGAAGCCCTCTACAACTCCATACCCCACGATAGAGGGGTTGCAGTTGTGGAGGGCTTCATTTCCGAGAGCAGCGAGTCATCGCCCAAATACAATGAGTTTATTCTTAAGCTGCTTGAATTAATTTTAGGTAACAATATTTTCTTATTTGGACGCTCCCATTACCTCCAGGTGCAAGGCGTAGCTATGGGGACCAAATGTGCCCCATCCTACGCCAATTTGTACCTGGGGGGGGGTGGGAGCGTCATCTATTCCAAAGAGAAGATATACAAACATTCCTAGATCAAATTCCAGTCTGGAGACGATACATCGACGATGTATTCTTCATCTGGACAGGCACCGAATTAGATCTGTTAATCTTCTATGAAAAACTCAAGATTAACACCTACAATCTTGGTTTTACAATGGAAAAAAGTCAGTCCCAATTAACCTTCCTTGACATCACAATTTATGTGGATGGGGAGGGAAATGTTGGAACCACTTTATATCGGAAGCCGTCGGCAGCTAATTCATTGCTGCATGCAACCAGTTCACACCCAGGCCCTCTGGTGTCAAGTATACCATATGGGCAATATCTTAGGATCAAACGAAATTGCAGTCAGGACTCCGATTTTAAAATGGAGGCCAAAAAACTGCAGCAGCGTTTACGACACCGTGGCTATTCTCAGTCGTGTCTGAGGAAGTCATATTTAAAAGCGAAACAACAAAATCGATCTAAACTCATTCATGCAAATAAAACAACCACCAACGATTCTGGTATTAGGATCATCACCCGTTTCTCTGGACATCATGCCCGTGTGCGAAAAATCTTTGAAAAATATTGGTACCTTCTGAAGGCGGACCCTTTGGTTTCCAAACATGTAGAGGACCACCCGGTAATAACCTTCAGAAGATCTCAATCTCTTCGAGATACTCTTTTACGGAGTCACTACGTTTCAAATCAAGACAATGGTTCCAACTCTACTGTCAACAAAAATGTTGGAACCAAACCTTGTCACAAATGTAACTTTTGTCGCTATATATATGCATCTAAACAAATTACTTTACCAAACAAACGTATTTACAAACCTAATTTTTTGGTTAATTGCCAATCCATAGGCATAGTATATATCATGTTTTGTGAATGCACAGCATTTTACGTTGGAAAAACCAAACGTCCATTCTTCCACCGTATAAGAGATCATGTTAATCTTGTCCGAGGGAAGAAGATGGAAACTCCAATTAGCCGTCACATGGGATTATTTCATGCCCATGATGATCACAAAATGCATTTTTTCGCACTCGAGCATGTGCCCCCAGGTGAGAGGGGTGGTAATTATGATCGTATCCTACTCCAGCGTGAGGCTCGTTGGATCTTTGATCTCAAGGCCACTGTCCATCCAGGGTTAAATGACGCTCTCAGTTACAAATCATTCTTATAATCAAGTGCACCAGTAGATCCCCACTTCAGTTCATTTAATATTTTTTCTTTTTTTTCCCCTTTTTTTGTCCCCTTTTCTTATTTATATATATTTTTAATTTCCATTTATCTTTATTTTTCCCCCCTTTATACTGGCTGATTTAATTTATTTTATCTTTATCTATTTTGTCTGTTATATTTCTTTTGCCTTTATCATTTGCAATAAACCAATGTAGCACTTCATTTAAGATGAATGCAATTTTTGACTTCTCATTGAACTATTTTGACTTTGTAAAAAATAGAGGGAGGTTGGATATGACTGGGCAGACGTACCATAGATCGATACTTGGCATCCCTTTATACTTTAGATAGGGCCTATTATTAAATTATATTTAAAAAAAAAAATTAATCTATTGCCAGAGAGATGCTTCCTATGTAATTGCCCACTGCCGCATTTGACAAGTCGCTTGTATGGGCGCCCCGGGGGGTAGGTCTTCTTTTCGAGGCATACCAACACAGATCAGTTTTGCAGCCTCCTCTATATAGGGCCCCCCCCCTTTATTTGGCCGACTCTGGCCCTGTCCGTCCTCGGCTTCCTGGTCCTCCTCCCTATCCCTCTTGAATGTTTCCCCTTAGTTGGCAATTTACGCTCGCCACTAGGGGGATCCTTGCCAACATGGAGGGCTTTGTACACAGCCCTCTATTCAAAGGAAGGGGGTCAAATTTTGGACACAACACCAGATGGCCGCCGGCGTGCCGCTTGTCAGCGACGCGCCCATTGACGCAGGGTTTTCTCTTACCCTGGTGTATTGCAGGTTAATCCTAGGATAATCGCCCAATTTTTGGATACCATGCAATAACTGAACATTGCATACCAGAACTGTACCTTTAAAGCTCAGTTCATTACCAGCGTACTCCTTTATGACTATCAGGTACCAATTAATTAATTCATGTCTTCCTAAACTTTTATTATCCTGAACCCATTACTAGGACTCCCCGATTAACAGTACTACCTATCTCTTTCAAATTTGCAGCGTGACTCTCTGCAAGCGACATATTGCTGCTTTGTTTGGCACTTTGGAGGCGACTTCATCTCTCTCTGAAATTTAGTTTTGCTTTTATAACAAAACAAATTTTTTCTATGCAGATATATTTTCTCAATTAAATCCAAGTACTCTTTGGTAAGTTTCTGCCTGGTTTCACTGTCTAAACTCCTCCCTCCCTTTTCCATGCCCCTTTGTCTTTCATACTGCATTTACAACTTTGTACTCAATTGCTCATTTATCTAGATGTATAACATGTTAGCGAGCCTATTGCTCTAAATACTGTATGACCATGTACATTTAATTTGTACATTGCTTTAGAAAAAGGATGCGTTTCTCATGCGATTTTGTTATTTCAGCATTTCTGAGCTTAACCTATAAAACTCCTGAAGAAACTCCACAGAGTGAAACATGTCGAGTATGGCGAAGCTCCACACTTTTATCTGATGTAACAAATATATCTGTAAAATATGGATGTATTATTTGTGTCCTTTTTGTCTTTCACCCTAATGGGAAAATAAAATTCTATTTTTTTATATACATCTCTAAACTTTTTTCTATATATACCTACCTAGATACCGCCAACAAAAAATCCCTGAGGTATGTGGCCTCATCTTTCCCCCTTTCCTTCTTAGAAGGTTGTTTTTTTTTTCATTTAAATTGGGATTTTGGTATCGCTATTTGTTCAAACTTCTTCATCTAACAAATCAATTTTTGTATTTTCCGGGCGTTACCCGCCCATCACCTCACTAGATGAAGTTAGATTATTGAACCTATTGTTTATAGCTTTAGGGTACTCTTTACCACTGAGCTTCCAATCTTATACCCGTTTTTTCCACTTTATGTCTATTTATCTGTTATTTCAAATGTGTATGGCAAGTAAACTATAAATTAGAAATTTATTTTGCCCCCCCCCATTTCCCCCCTTTTTTTTTTTTCCCCCCCCCACAGTGCACTTGACTTCAGCGTCCTCTGCTTTCTGAAAACAATGGCTAACTATTGTGGTCAAGCCTTTGAAGGCCTTATGGATACCATCCATAAATCTCAAAACTCAACAGGAGGTGGTCTAACCATGGATCGCTTCTTCATACGATTACAGCGAATGCTGGAAAGAAAGTCTAGGATATACTGGAACAAATGGTATTTTTCTAAATATGTAGATGATCAAATGTCTCCATGGGGTTTGAGAATTCAGATTTTCCCTACCATACAAAAATTGGAGTCTGACTTTAAAACCCAATGGGAAACAAATCTACAACAATGCTCAGTCCAAATGATGAAACTTTTGTGTCTACATTACACTAATGAACTGACCATTGTTGACAAAGAAATTGAAAAACTCTATGAAGAAAATCAGGCAATTTCCCTGGATGCTCTCTTCGCTGAACGCGAGACTGCACTCAGGGAAGGACTTGAAAAGTATGTGTCCGATCTCCTTAAAACTAAGGAAAAAAAATTTTTGCGAGACAAACTATCCTATGATAACAATCAGGCTTATAACTGGGGTTCTGTACAAAGTAGGAGACGTGTTGCCAAATCCTATAAAAAACCTGATAAAGTTCCTGAATTAACTGATTCAGATACCTCCTCTCTTTCATCCATCTCTTCCTCACAGGTACCTGATCGTCTTATGTCCACTAAGAAACCACAATCACAACACTCCCGAAAGGATGGTAATGTAAACGCACAAACAGGAAAATCTAAAAATTCTCCCACTCGGAATCGCACACCTATCAGCACTAGGGCTTCAGCGGCTAAAGCCGCTGGCAGTACCAAAACTCTCACTTCTTTTGACACTCTCACTTTTACGTCAGCTCAGTCTCTGCCTTCGGCCCCTCCCCCCTCTGGGGGACAGGCCGAAGCCACCACTGAGTCAAGTTTTCGGACAGCACCAATTTTCAATCAACCTGTATTAGATCCAAGGAAAAACTTGGAACCTACCACCACACAGATCAAACAAACGAAAATCATTTTGAAATAATTAACTTGTCCTCTTACACACTAACTGACACACAAATTTCACTTTTAAAATTGGGGCTGACTTTTTGCCCCACAAAATCTACAGATGCCTTTGAGCTAGTGAAAGATTTACATTTATTCTCGCGGAAACTAATGTTTCGGATTTTGTTTGACAAATCCAATCCACCAACTCATGCTGGTATCCCCACAAAATTGCCCATCCCTTCCCCTCCACCTCCTTCACAACAATTATCTTTAAATGACATCAAAGCTATGGAGGAGCTAATGGAGCTGTGGGATGAGGGGCACATCGACGAGGTGGACCTGGCTGAGGCTGCTGCTCTTCTCCCGGATGCCCCTCGTCTGTCTGCCCCCCCTCCCATGACCCCCATGCCACCCTCCCGTGAATAAAAATCTAAATCGACCACTTTTCCATCACTACAGGGTAATCCCAATGTGTGGGCGTTTACTCAAGTAACTAACGAAATTAGGAAAACAATTAGGAAAACAAAGTGGTTCGATCCACCCCAACCCAATCTCACTTTACAGCAAAGACAAGCATTACGTTCTTTACAACAAGAAACTAGCATAATAATTAAACCAGCTGACAAGGGGGGCAATCTTGTTATTATGGACAAATGCCAATATGAGTTGATGGTACACAATCTTTTAGAAAATCGCGATTGGTACCGTAAAATACCGGAAAGCCATGTAAACTACACTATTGGCAAATTTCGAAACCTACTAAGCTCTGCGTTCTTTCAGGACCTGATCACAAAAAAAACATATGACTTTCTCAACACTCCCTTTCCTAAAACCCCCACTCTATATGCTTTACCTAAAATCCATAAGAATGCCACTAATCCACCAGGTCGGCCGATTGTCTCTGGCAACGGATGCCTCACTGAGAACGCCAGTGCCCTGGTGGATGACTTCCTTTGCCCCCATGTAGAGGGCTTAGTTTCGTATCTTCAAGACACCAGGGACCTTTTAAGGGTTCTGGATGGTGTCTCGATACCCCCTAATTCCTGGCTCGTTGCTCTCGATGTTGAAGCCCTCTACAACTCCATACCCCACGATAGAGGGGTTGCAGTTGTGGAGGGCTTCATTTCCGAGAGCAGCGAGTCATCGCCCAAATACAATGAGTTTATTCTTAAGCTGCTTGAATTAATTTTAGGTAACAATATTTTCTTATTTGGACGCTCCCATTACCTCCAGGTGCAAGGCGTAGCTATGGGGACCAAATGTGCCCCATCCTACGCCAATTTGTACCTGGGGGGGTGGGAGCGTCATCTATTCCAAAGAGAAGATATACAAACATTCCTAGATCAAATTCCAGTCTGGAGACGATACATCGACGATGTATTCTTCATCTGGACAGGCACCGAATTAGATCTGTTAATCTTCTATGAAAAACTCAAGATTAACACCTACAATCTTGGTTTTACAATGGAAAAAAGTCAGTCCCAATTAACCTTCCTTGACATCACAATTTATGTGGATGGGGAGGGAAATGTTGGAACCACTTTATATCGGAAGCCGTCGGCAGCTAATTCATTGCTGCATGCAACCAGTTCACACCCAGGCCCTCTGGTGTCAAGTATACCATATGGGCAATATCTTAGGATCAAACGAAATTGCAGTCAGGACTCCGATTTTAAAATGGAGGCCAAAAAACTGCAGCAGCGTTTACGACACCGTGGCTATTCTCAGTCGTGTCTGAGGAAGTCATATTTAAAAGCGAAACAACAAAATCGATCTAAACTCATTCATGCAAATAAAACAACCACCAACGATTCTGGTATTAGGATCATCACCCGTTTCTCTGGACATCATGCCCGTGTGCGAAAAATCTTTGAAAAATATTGGTACCTTCTGAAGGCGGACCCTTTGGTTTCCAAACATGTAGAGGACCACCCGGTAATAACCTTCAGAAGATCTCAATCTCTTCGAGATACTCTTGTACGGAGTCACTACGTTTCAAATCAAGACAATGGTTCCAACTCTACTGTCAACAAAAATGTTGGAACCAAACCTTGTCACAAATGTAACTTTTGTCGCTATATATATGCATCTAAACAAATTACTTTACCAAACAAACGTATTTACAAACCTAATTTTTTGGTTAATTGCCAATCCATAGGCATAGTATATATCATGTTTTGTGAATGCACAGCATTTTACGTTGGAAAAACCAAACGTCCATTCTTCCACCGTATAAGAGATCATGTTAATCTTGTCCGAGGGAAGAAGATGGAAACTCCAATTAGCCGTCACATGGGATTATTTCATGCCCATGATGATCACAAAATGCATTTTTTCGCACTCGAGCATGTGCCCCCAGGTGAGAGGGGTGGTAATTATGATCGTATCCTACTCCAGCGTGAGGCTCGTTGGATCTTTGATCTCAAGGCCACTGTCCATCCAGGGTTAAATGACGCTCTCAGTTACAAATCATTCTTATAATCAAGTGCACCAGTAGATCCCCACTTCAGTTCATTTAATATTTTTTCTTTTTTCCCCTTTTTTTGTCCCCTTTTCTTATTTATATATATTTTTAATTTCCATTTATCTTTATTTTTCCCCCCTTTATACTGGCTGATTTAATTTATTTTATCTTTATCTATTTTGTCTGTTATATTTCTTTTGCCTTTATCATTTGCAATAAACCAATGTAGCACTTCATTTAAGATGAATGCAATTTTTGACTTCTCATTGAACTATTTTGACTTTGTAAAAAATAGAGGGAGGTTGGATATGACTGGGCAGACGTACCATAGATCGATACTTGGCATCCCTTTATACTTTAGATAGGGCCTATTATTAAATTATATTTAAAAAAAAAAATTAATCTATTGCCAGAGAGATGCTTCCTATGTAATTGCCCACTGCCGCATTTGACAAGTCGCTTGTATGGGCGCCCCGGGGGGTAGGTCTTCTTTTCGAGGCATACCAACACAGATCAGTTTTGCAGCCTCCTCTATATAGGGCCCCCCCCCTTTATTTGGCCGACTCTGGCCCTGTCCGTCCTCGGCTTCCTGGTCCTCCTCCCTATCCCTCTTGAATGTTTCCCCTTAGTTGGCAATTTACGCTCGCCACTAGGGGGATCCTTGCCAACATGGAGGGCTTTGTACACAGCCCTCTATTCAAAGGTGTGGGCAAATTTTGGACACACCAAGATGGCCGCCGGCGTGCCGCTTGTCAGCGACGCGCCCATTGACGTCATGCGCCGGCGACAGGGTTCGTCGCCGGCGCATGCGCATTATCCACCAACGGACGCTCACGGCCGGTCTCGGCTGTTTTGGCGCCCACGACCCGGCGGTGATGTCAGACGCCGCCGGGTCGGAGAGCCGCTACATAAGGCAGCTTCCCCCTGCCTTCATTTCTCTCTGCAGGGAATTCTCATTAAACGAGAGGGTGAGGCGCTCTATCGGCCTCCACTCAATCGGCTTTTCCCGTCTTGGACATAAAACATCTAATGGGGTAAGACTTCGCTTTCTCATATCTATCATCACTCCTGATGACCCCTTTTCCCTGAACTGTATTTAATTTATACCTGGCAATTAACGCAGGGTTTTCTCTTACCCTGGTGTATTGCAGGTTAATCCTAGGATAATCGCCCAATTTTTGGATACCATGCAATAACTGAACATTGCATACCAGAACTGTACCTTTAAAGCTCAGTTCATTACCAGCGTACTCCTTTATGACTATCAGGTACCAATTAATTAATTCATGTCTTCCTAAACTTTTATTATCCTGAACCCATTACTAGGACTCCCCGATTAACAGTACTACCTATCTCTTTCAAATTTGCAGCGTGACTCTCTGCAAGCGACATATTGCTGCTTTGTTTGGCACTTTGGAGGCGACTTCATCTCTCTCTGAAATTTAGTTTTGCTTTTATAACAAAACAAATTTTTTCTATGCAGATATATTTTCTCAATTAAATCCAAGTACTCTTTGGTAAGTTTCTGCCTGGTTTCACTGTCTAAACTCCTCCCTCCCTTTTCCATGCCCCTTTGTCTTTCATACTGCATTTACAACTTTGTACTCAATTGCTCATTTATCTAGATGTATAACATGTTAGCGAGCCTATTGCTCTAAATACTGTATGACCATGTACATTTAATTTGTACATTGCTTTAGAAAAAGGATGCGTTTCTCATGCGATTTTGTTATTTCAGCATTTCTGAGCTTAACCTATAAAACTCCTGAAGAAACTCCACAGAGTGAAACATGTCGAGTATGGCGAAGCTCCACACTTTTATCTGATGTAACAAATATATCTGTAAAATATGGATGTATTATTTGTGTCCTTTTTGTCTTTCACCCTAATGGGAAAATAAAATTCTATTTTTTTATATACATCTCTAAACTTTTTTCTATATATACCTACCTAGATACCGCCAACAAAAAATCCCTGAGGTATGTGGCCTCATCTTTCCCCCTTTCCTTCTTAGAAGGTTGTTTTTTTTTTTCATTTAAATTGGGATTTTGGTATCGCTATTTGTTCAAACTTCTTCATCTAACAAATCAATTTTTGTATTTTCCGGGCGTTACCCGCCCATCACCTCACTAGATGAAGTTAGATTATTGAACCTATTGTTTATAGCTTTAGGGTACTCTTTACCACTGAGCTTCCAATCTTATACCCGTTTTTTCCACTTTATGTCTATTTATCTGTTATTTCAAATGTGTATGGCAAGTAAACTATAAATTAGAAATTTATTTTGCCCCCCCCATTTCCCCCCTTTTTTTTTTTTTTCCCCCCCCCCCACAGTGCACTTGACTTCAGCGTCCTCTGCTTTCTGAAAACAATGGCTAACTATTGTGGTCAAGCCTTTGAAGGCCTTATGGATACCATCCATAAATCTCAAAACTCAACAGGAGGTGGTCTAACCATGGATCGCTTCTTCATACGATTACAGCGAATGCTGGAAAGAAAGTCTAGGATATACTGGAACAAATGGTATTTTTCTAAATATGTAGATGATCAAATGTCTCCATGGGGTTTGAGAATTCAGATTTTCCCT